>WNGS01165318.1:23653847-23677136 GCA_020271785.1 Procambarus virginalis | reverse complement strand
GGTTCTCTAGGCTAATATTATTGATTACCTAGGGAGTGGCTAGATTCTCTAGCCTAATATTATTGATTACCTAGGGAGTGCTAGATTCTCTAGCCTAATATTATTGATTACCTAGGGAGTGCTAGGTTCTCTAGCCTAATATTATTGATTACCTAGGGAGTGCTAGATTCTCTAGCCTAATATTATTGATTACCTAGGGAGTGCTAGATTCTCTAGCCTAATATTATTGATTACCTAGGGAGTGCTAGATTCTCTAGCCTAATATTATTAATTACCTAGGGAGACTGAGTGTGGTCAATTATTACTTGTCAAGAATAATTCTAGGTCTGCAGTGGGTTCAATGGCTTGTCGTTTTGACTTTTACCTGTTTAGGTACGGACTACTGATTTTCCACTGAGAGCTATAAAACATCTCAGCGAATATTATTGTACCACATTCAATCTGGGTTTATTACTCAGCTGGGTTTCTCATTCAGCTTGCTGCTGGACTTGATTTACTGCTGACTAATTTATTATTATTGGCAGGCATAGGCTTCTTCGGATTTAAAGTTTACCTGTCAGTAAGTAGCACCTGCAGTTGGAGCATATTCATGCTCAATCGTTTAACATGTCCAGTGATGAACTGGTAATAGTAGTCTGCTCCCACTAGTAATTACATTATTAACCCTTCAATTGCGCATCGCATCATATGATGCGTTGACCGACTTGCAGAAAATTGCGCGTCGCATCATATGATGCTTTGGAGTACTACGCAAGATTTGAACGGCCCGCGGATACACGGGGTTCACCACACCTTCATCAGGGCTCTTGTAAACAGACGCCATTTTTAAAAAAATCGTGGGCCAAACTCCCGGGTGTTAGGGGCCTCAGTATCGAGTAAGCTACCAAGCCTGACGCACGCAGCATGAGCTCACAGCACTGCTGTTCAGCTTGTGACCACAGCATCGCCTAAAAATGCCATAATATACTTGTTCATGCTATTATGTAGCGATAATATTATTACAGAAGACCCCTGACTGTGATAAAACTGACCATGGGTCTGATAATAAGAGGATTGTGATGATATTTAGCGCTGTGCTCCATGGAGGGAGGAGTAATGCTGTGGGAGGGAGGGTGGTGGCGTTGTTATCTGACTGTGTGTGGCCACCTTTTATTGACTGCACTCACCATACCAGCTTAGCGGTTCGTTATGGTGAACACAAATGTAGCTACTTATATATACGTGTGTATAGAGAGTATAAACAGCAAGAGTAGGAGGTTGGGAGCCGCCATTTTGGTGAGAGGAGCGTCGTCTGCAGGAATTATCGTGTTGTTTACTGGTGATCACGTCTTTGGGCACCATACCAGTTTACTTGTACAAGTTTGGTGAATAAAACCGGTAGATATTTATATATAATGTGTGTATATAGCGTAATAACACCACAAGCAGTATTGTTGGAGGAGAAATATTAGTGCGTGTGGCCTTGAGGGCGGCAGCCATCAGCTGACTGTGAGGTCCATCAGTGGCAGTGGCAGCCAGTGGCGGGCTGCCACTGCCACTCAGCATACCAACTTAGTGGTTCGTTATGGTGAACACGAATGTAGATACTTATATATAGCGTCTGTATATAGTGAATAAAAGCAAAAACAGTATTGTGGGAGGAGAATGTGGGCGAGTCAGGTGACTTGAGGGAGGGCGTGAGTGGCTGGCTGGTACACGGCGGTCACTCCTCGTTACTTTTTTGACTCATAATAGCAACTTAGTGGTTCGTTATGGTGAACAAAACATGCAGATACTTATATATAACCTGTGTATATAGTATAACAACCGACAAAGTATTTGTTCACTGTTTGATGAACATAATTGAATCAACAATAAGCACACCATATTTTTGAGTACAGTGATGATTCACCCATTTCATTATATAAATATATCACACTATTGAATAATATTACAGCAAAAAAACTACGAAAAATCAATCAGAGACATTGAAATAATTAGGCAATTATCTCTTTGTGGCAACTCCGGCCTGACAGCTGGCGATCAACAGACCGCCTGGGACGCATGCTGAGTGAGCGCCTGTTTTGTGCCAGACTTCCCTGCCCTATAGCGGCCAATATATTCAACTTACGATTTTTTTATTATTTTTCCCGTGATCAGTGAACACAAATTAACAGGTTAGGAAGAAAAAATATATTTTTTTTTTTTGTATGCGCCTGTGGGTGTCAAATGGTATATAGCTATGCGCCATTTAAGGGTTAAGGCAGTCAGACGTTAATTTGTTGTCAGCCAAATTAATTTCATGTTCCTGCAGGAATTGGGCTGTGTACCCCAGACCCTTAATATTTAGGTCAAAAGGTACAGTATTTGATCTACAACAATGGCTTGGATAGCCTTGACATGGAAGAGTCCGGCTACCTAGACGTAGTGTGAACTACTGAGTTTTATCATGAACCTGACAGTTTATTTTACCTGTCTGATTGGTTGTAAATTGAGTGCCTCTGCTGCCTTCTGAGTAATAAAAGTTCTCTGGGACCCTTGATCAAATAGTCCACAAGTGGTGATCTTAGTCCGTTTATTCTTTACTTGGAGTTGGGCAGTGGGCAAACTTGCATCCACTTGAGACGCTGGTGATATTACGCTGTACGCATCTCGCACCTTACAGCACTGTACATGTGTAGATCTCTACCTCCTATTGTAGGATTGAAATAATTTGTTTTGACAAATTTGCACAGGCATGATGCTTGCCTCTTCTACACCTATTGCAGGTGTTCAGCGGGGTGTCACAGCTATTAACATTGTGATTTGAGATACCTAGCACATTTGTGTAACCGAGTCGTTTGACTCGTGTGTCTCTATTAGGATAATTAGTACATTTGTACAGAGAATGTTTTTGATTGCAAAACAAACATAATCCCCATCCTATAGTTTGTTTAGGGAACACCGGTTAGGTGAAACTGCAACTACAGGTTGTGAAGGTTTTGCTGCTTACATTTGCTTGTTATTTATTCTCTTGTGAGTACTTGGTGTACTCTGGGGAGCAATTATTGGGCTCTTGGGAGTACTCATTGGACTCTTAGGTCTCTTAGAAGCACTTGTGGGGCTCTTAGGTCTTACTGATGAATCAGTGTTTAACCTGTTGTATTACATTGATTATTAGTACTCTTGTTGATTAACCCTTAACATGCTCGGGGTCTAATATCCTGCTATCCCCACAGGCGCATGTCATTTTGAAAAAAAAAAAAATATTTTTTCTTCCTAACCTGTTAATTTGTGTTCACTGATCACGGGAAAAATAATAAAAAATCGTAAGTGCCATATATTGCCCGCTATAGGGCGGGGAAGTCTGGCAAATTATAGGCGCTGACTCAGCATGCGTCCCAGGCGGTCTGTTGCTCGCCAGCTGTCAGGCCAGAGTTGCCACAAAGAGATAATTACCTAATTATTTCAATGTCTCTGATTGATGTTTCATAGTTTTTTTGCTGTAATATTATTCAATAGTGTGTAGTTTGATATATTTATATAATAAATGAGTGAATCATTGCTGTACTCAAAAATATGGTGTGCATATTGTTGATTCAGTTATGTTCATCAATCAGTGAACAAATACTTTGTCGGTTATTACACTATAAGCACAGGTTATATATAAGTATCT
The DNA here is from genome assembly GCA_020271785.1 of Procambarus virginalis. NCBI lineage: Eukaryota > Metazoa > Arthropoda > Malacostraca > Decapoda > Cambaridae > Procambarus > Procambarus virginalis. Next base: position 23,673,502 of record WNGS01165318.1, on the reverse strand, counting down.
GCATGTTTTGTTCACTATAACGAACCACTAAGTAGCTATTATGAGTCAAAAAGTAACGAGGAGTGACCGCCGTGTACCAGCCAGCCACTCCCGCCCTCCCTCCAGTCATCTGACTCGCCCACATTCTCCTCCCACAATACTGTTTTTGCTATAATTCACTATATACAGACGTATATATAAGTATCTACATGTTTTGTTCACCATAACTGTACATCTAAGCTTGTATGGTGAGTAAAGTCACAAAGACATAGGACCTAACACAGTCAGCTGATGGCTGCCTCCCTCAAGGCCAGACACTAATATTTCTCCTCCAACAATACTGTGTGGTGTTATTACGCTATATACACACATTATAAATAAATATCTACCTGTTTTATTCACCATACTTGTACAAATAAACTGGTATGGTGCCCAAAGACCATCGTGGTAACCAGTAAACAACACCGTCGTCTGCACGGTGGCGTCGTGCAGACGACGCCACCGCCCTCACCAAAATGGCGGCTCCAAACCTTCTCTTGCTGTTTATACCCTCTATACACACGTTATATATAAGTATCTACATTTGTGTTCACTATAGCGAACCACTAAGCTGGTATGCTGAGTGCAGTCAATAAAAGGTGGCCACACACAGTCAGAAAACATCGCCACCACCCTCCCTCCCACAGCATTACTCCTCCCTCCATGGCGCACAGCGCTAAATATCATCGCAATCCTGCTATTATCAGAACCCTGGTCACTTTTATCACAGTCAGGGGTCTTCTGTAATAATATCATCGCTACATAATAGCATGAACAAGTATATTTTGGCATTTTTAGGCGATGCTGTGGTCACAAGCTGAACAGCAGTGCTGTGAGCTCATGCTGCGTGCGTCAGGCTTGGTAGCTTACGCGATACTGAGGCCCCTAACACCCGGGAGTTTGGCCCACGATTTTTTTTAAAAATGGCGTCTGTTTACAAGAGCCCTGATGAAGGTGTGGTGAACCCCGTGTATCCGCGGGCCGTTTAAATCTTGCGTAGTACTCCAACACATCATATGACGTGAAGAGCAGTTGACTGGTAAAACGCCTAGCACGTCATATGATGTGATGCGCACTTTAAGGGTTAATGGCAGTGTCACTTTAGGAGTTTCAGGTAAGGAAACTGATGTGGGTACAGTTTCTGTGCATTCAGAAGAATTATTAAATGCCTGGCTTGCTGATTGATTGCTTATATTGTGCAAACCTGTGAATATATACTGCATTGACAGGACATTACCATTTTGGTATATAATTTATTGAGCACCGCACCAGACAATTTTCTCTGGATGATAATTTTAGTCATCCACTCAGCAGTTCAGCAGTTGGGTGATCCACCTCTTTACTGAAGGAATTTAACAGTGACTCAAGCTGGAAACCTAAAAGCTTGTAAAGAGTCAACTGATTGTTCTGGTGGAGATAAATCTAATAATTGGTGTACAAGGTTAATAACAGTCTTCTCATTGTTAGCACTTGCTCTAGAAGGTTGGTGTGAGCGATTATGGTCATTACTTGTGTTGCTTAAGGCTTCTTGCTTAGCCTCAGCTTTAATTACAGCTTCAGCTGCTGCTGCAACTTCAGCTTTATTTCAATTTTCTGGTTCAGGTTCACTGGCTGTTGCAGCTTCACTAGGAGTTTCATCTGCAACTTCACTTATTTCTCTGGGTTCTTGTGAGAAGCTGGTTAATTCAGTAGCCTCATGCATTGAATTTATAGAATCCAGGGAATATTGAGAAGAGCTGTCTGAAAATTGATCAGACTCTGTAAATGAATTATTACGTGAAGTTGTATTAGATGAAATGGTAGAAAATGAAGGTTTAGCTTCAGTTGTTGATCCTGTGTAGAGATCAGTATTGATTAGAGGATTCTGCTCATTTTGAGGTAGCTCATGTATTTCATTTGAGCTGGGTGCTTGCTTGGGTATAGGTCTACTATAAAAATGTTCTAACCAATCAGGAACATTTTGTGTTGCAAACACTTTGTTATTGTGACCTAACGTGTCTTGAATTATATCCTCATAGTCGGCAAGGTCAGATTCTGTCGGACTCAATTCGTCTGGGTCAATATTAGTGTCAAGGAGTATGTTCCTATAAGACTCTATTGTATCCTTTACTTGGTCATATTTTTGGCTAGCCACCTTTGTGGAAATTCTTAGCCTGAAGATGTCAACTGAATCAGTTCCTAAACAGTTGTCACATTTGTCAAGTAGTCTTGATAAGTACTTTTGAAAACCTTTCAAGGTTCTTCTAGTTTTTTCTGGAGTATCCATGCTGGCTGAGAGTTAGAGCCTTATAGGGGTTATATAGCTACTTGGACACCTATGGTACTTGCTCATATATGTAGAGCAGGTATAATTATTGACAGCCTAATATTTCCTTGAGGCTGATTGTAATTTGCCTCATTTAGAGGTTAGCTACCTACCTAATAATAAGCAACTAAGATTTGAGTGGTACTTTGGTATCACTACAGGAGTTCCTAACCTTAGCTCTTCAAAATCAGCCTTGGATGGGTAATGACACTTTCAGTAACACTCAAAGATGAACATAGAAATATGTAATAAAATGTAATTACACAATAAATGGTTTATAAATCCCACCCTAATTAGGGTCAGCACTACATAAATAATAATACACTAGCACTGTCTAACATAGTACTAGTTAGGTAATAATCCTACCTATTAATGCAGCTAATAGTGTAGACCGAATTTGTACAAATCTTAGTACCGTGTCAGTCAGAATTATCCTACCTCTATTGGGTTGGCATAACTACAATAAATGCGGTGCAATAATATGTAAAATATATATATATATTATAATATATATTATGTATATAATGATATATAGTATATATATATTACCTAACCCCCAGTCTTCTATATATATAGATATATCATAATATATATTATAGATAGAGAATAGATAGTAGAATTATATATATATGTATATATAGATATATATATATATATATATAATATAATATCTATATAATATATATATATATCTATATATATATATATATATATATATATATATTATATTATATATTATATAGTATATTAGTATATTTGGTAGCAGTCTTTCCTGTAGACATACATTATTAAATATGACCGAAAAAGTAAGATTAATAATTCTAACACGAATTTTCTCAATGTTTCTTATATTCTTTTTCACTGTTGATGGTAACTGAAAAATCAATTCTCCAAAGTTCATTTTTATTTCTAGTCTGACGCGACACTGAGCGCGTTTCGTAAACTTATTACACTTTCAAAGACTTTAGTTACACACACACAACTATAACTGAACAGAGTTTAAACAGCTTTGACTTTTTTATACCTGCATTTGGGTGAGGTGACATGTTACAATAGTTTGGATGAGGTGAAAACAAACTTTAAACACAACACAGAACACGAAACAATGGGTATAAGCTAAAGGGAAGAATAGAAGTAACTGCAGAGGGCCTATTGGCCCATATTTCTTGATGCTTCTATATTGGAGCGGAGTCTTGAAGTGGGTAGAATATAATTGTGCGTTAATTGGCTGTTGATTGCTGGTGTTGACTTCTAATGTGTAGTGCCTCGCAGATATCTAGCCGCCTGCTATCGCTGTATCTATCGATGATTTCCGTGTTTTTGTTAAGACTTCTCTGGTGATGGTCTGGTTGTGGGAAGAGATTATATGTTCCTTGATAGAGCCCTGTTGCTTATGCATCGTTAATCGCCTGGAAAGAGATGTTGTTGTCTTGCCTATATACTGAGTTCTTTGAGGCTTACAGTCCCCAAGTGGGCATTTGAAGGCATAGACGACATTGGTCTCTTTCAAAGCGTTCTGCTTTGTGTCTGGAGAGTTTCTTATGAGTAGGTTGGCAGTTTTCTTGGTTTTATAATAAATCGTCAATTGTATCTTCTGATTTTTGTCTGTAGGGATAACGTTTCTATTAACAATATCTTTCAGGACCCTTTCCTCCGTTTTATGAGCTGTGGAAAAGAAGTTCCTGTAAAATAGTCTAATAGGGGGTACAGGTGTTGTGTTAGTTGTCTCTTAAGAGGTTGCATGGCATTTCACCTTCCTTCTTATGATGTCTTCAACGAAACCATTGGAGAAGCCGTTGTTGACTAAGACCTGCCTTATCCTACGGAGTTCTTCATCGACTTGCTTCCATCCTGAGCTGTGGCTGAGAGCACGGTCGACATAAGCGTTAACAACACTCCTCTTGTACCTGTCTGGGCAGTCACTGTTGGCATTGAGGCACATTCCTATGTTTGTTTCCTTAGTGTAGACTGCAGTGTGGAAACCTCCGCTCCTTTCCATGACTGTTACATCTAGAAAGGGTAGTTTCCCATCCTTCTCCATCTCGTAAGTGAAACGCAACACGGAATTCTGCTCAAATGCTTCCTTCAGCACTTGCAGATGTCTGACATCAGGTACCTGTGTAAAAATGTCGTCAACATACCTGCAGTATATGGCCGGTTTCAAGTTCATATCGACTAAGACCTTTTGTTCGATGGTACCCATGTAGAAGTTTGCAAACAGGACACCTAGGGGAGAACCCATGGCGACCCCATCTACTTGCTTATACATGTGTCCATCCGGGCTCAAGAAGGGCGCCTCTTTAGTACAAGCTTGGAGTAGTTTCCTTAGAATATTTTCTGGTATGTCAAGAGGAGTAGGCCGGATCACGATACACTCTGTCCGCTATCATCCCGATTGTTTCATCCACAGGTACATTGGTAAACAGTGATTCTACGTCCAACGAGGCTCTTATCCCTGTGGCCTGTGTTCCCTCAGTAAGTCAACAATTCCTTTGGAGAACTGAGCTCAAAGCGGCAGCTAAGAGCCTTCGTGAGAAAGGAGATAGTCGTCAGAAGAGGTGACAAGTCGCCAATATACGTCATTCTTAAAAAAGACGAATATCTGGCGAAAATGAACCTCATTCTCTCTGACCAAACTAAATTCCAAAGGGTAACGAAGGACACTACAGCCGAATTGAAGGCAAAGGTCAACAAATTGATCGAAACTGTGAACGCCAAGAAATCCGGACTCCACCTGCCAAAGACTATTGAGGAATATAAGCCTGGATATGCGTTTGGAAACCCACTTCAGCCAATCATTAGCCTGGAAACCCACTTCAGCCAATCATTAGCCTGATACCCACACCCACGTACAGACTGGCAAAGCGACTCGACGCCTGCTGACTCCTTATGTCCCTTGCACCTTCAGCCTGAAGTCTCCAAAGGAATTTGTTGACTTACTGAGGGGAACACAGGCCACAGGCATAAGAGCCTCGTTGGAGTAGAATCACTGTTTAATAACGTACCTGTGGATGAAACAATCGGGATGATAGCGGACAGAGTGTATCGTGATCCGGCTTGTACTCGTCTTGACATACCAGAAAATATTCTAAGGAAACTACTCCATGCTTGTACTAAAGAGACGCCCTTCTTGAGCCCGGATGGACACATGTATAAGCAAGTAGATGGGGTCGCCATGGGTTCTCCCCTAGGTGTCCTGTTTGCGAACTTCTACATGGGTACCATCGAACAAAAGGTCTTTGTCGATATGAACTTGAAACCGGCCATATACTGCAGGTATGTTGACGACATTTTTACACAGGTACCCAATGTCAGACATTTGCAAGTGCTGAAGGAAGCATTTGAGCAGAATTCCGTGTTGCGTTTCACTTACGAGATGGAGAAGGATGGGAAACTACCCTTTCTAGATGTAACAGTCATGGAAAGGAGCGGAGGTTTCCACACTGCAGTCTACACTAAGGAAACAAACATAGGAATGTGCCTCAATCCCAACAGTGACTGCCCAGACAAGTACAATAGGAGTGTTGTCAACGCTTATGTCGACCGTGCTCTCAGCCACAGCTCAGGATGGAAGCAAGTCGATGAAGAACTCTGTAGGATAAGGCAGGTCTTAGTCAACAACGGCTTCTCCAATGGTTTCGTTGAAGACATCATAAGAAGGAAGGTGAAACGCCATGCAACCTCTGAAGAGACAACTAACACAACACCTGTACCCCCTATTAGACTATTTTACAGGAACTTCTTTTCCACAGCTCATAAAACGGAGGAAAGGGCCCTGAAAGATATTGTTAATAGAAACGTTATCCCTGCAGACAAAAATCAGAAGATACAATTGACGATTTACTATAAAACCAGGAAAACTGCCAACCTACTCATGAGAAACTCTCCAGACACAAAGCAGAACGCTTTGAAAGAGACCAATGTCGTCTATGCCTTCAAATGCCCACTTGGGGACTGTAAGCCTCAAAGAACTTAGTATATAGGCAAGACAACAACATCTCTTTCCAGGCGATTAACGATGCATAAGCAACAGGGCTCTATCAAGGAACATATAATCTCTTCCCACAACCAGACCATCACCAGAGAAGTCTTAACAAAAAACACGGAAATCATCGATAGATACAGCGATAGCAGGCGGCTAGATATCTGCGAGGCACTACACATTAACCCTTAAACTGCGCAACGCGCCTGCAGGCTCACGTCTGGTTTGCACAACGCGCCTCTGGGTATTTGTATTTTTCACGTTCCATTCAAAACTCCCGCGGCTAAATGGGGTTCACATCAGCTTCCTCAGGGCTCTTGTAAACAGACGCCATCTTCAAAAAAAATCGTGGTCCACATTCCCGGGTGTGGGAGCCTCAGTAGTGAGTGAGCAACCAAGGCTGGCGCTCGCAGCATGAGTGCACAGCACTGCTGTTCAGCGTGTGACCACAACATCGCCTAATAATGTCAAAATATATATATAACTTGTATTATTTAGCCATGATAGTATTATAGAAGAGCCTGAGTGTGATAATGACTGGGTACAATGTTCAAATATCAGTGATTCAATGCTGTTCACGATGTTCACAGCGCTTGCCACAGCACCACAGCATTATTTCGTCCATCAAGGAATCTTCAAATGATTTCTTAGGTTCCTTTTCAAAATAAACTTATGGTCAATTATTCATTTACAGGAATTAGTGACCAGGATTGTGATTATAATTAGCGTTGTGCGTAGTATTGTGGAAGGAGGAATTTTGGTGAGGGAGGGAGGGCGAGAATTGAGGTAGCCTCATTGTGTGTAATTACCTAAGTGTAGTTACAGGATGAGAGCTACGCTCGTGGTGTCCCGTCTTCCCAGCACTCTTTTGTCATATAACGCTTTGAAACTACTGACGGTCTTGGCCTCCACCACCTTCTCACTTAACTTGTTCCAACCGTCTACCACTCTGTTTACAAAAGTGAATTTTCGTATATTTCTCCGGCAGCTTTGTTTCGTTAGTTTAAATCTATGACCTCTTGTTCTTGAAGTTCCGGGTCTCAGGAATTCTTCCCTGTCAATTTTATCGATTCCTGTTACTATTTTGAATGTAGTGATCATATCACCTCTTTTTCTTCTATCTTCTAGTTTTTGCATGTTTAATGCCTTTAATCTCTCCTCGTAGCTCTTGTCCTTCATTTCTGGGAGCCACTTAGTGGCATGTCGTTGCACCTTTTCCAGTTTGTTGATGTGCTTCTTAAGATATGGGCACCATACAACCGCTGCATATTCCAGCTTTGGTCTAATAAAAGTCGTGAACAATTTCTTTAGTATTTCTCCATCCATGTATTTAAAAGCAATTCTGAGGTTAGAAAGTGTAGCATAGGCTCCTCGCACAATGTTCTTGATGTGGTCCTCAGGTGACAGTTTTCTATCTAAAACCACCCCTAGATCCTTTCTTTATCAGAATTCTTTAAAGATTTCTCACATAATTTATAGGTTGTGTGGGGTCTATGTTCTCCAATTCCACATTCCATAACATGGCATTTATTCACATTAAATTCCATTTGCCAAGTGTTGCTCCAAATACTTATTTTGTCCAGGTCTTCTTGAAGGGCATGACAATCATCTAGGTTTCTTATCTTCCCTATTATCTTAGCATCATCAGCAAACATGTTCATGTAATTCTGTATTCCCACTGGTAGATCGTTTATATAGACAATGAACATTACCGGTGCAAGAACTGAACCCTGAGGTACTCCACTCGTGACATTCATCCAATCCGATACCTTGCCTCTGATTATGGCCCTCATTTTTCTGTCAGTTAGGAAATTTTTCTTCCATGTTAGTAGCTTACCTGTCACTCCTCCAATATGTTCCAGTTTCCAGAACAACCTCTTATGGGGAACTCTGTCGAAAGCCTTTTTTAGGTCCAGATAGATGCAGTCAACCCAACCATCTCTTTCTTGTAAAATCTCTGTGGCTCGATCATAAAAACTGAGCAAGTTCGTTACACAGGCTCTTCCAGATCGAAAACCATACTGTCTGTCTGATATTATATCGTTTTCCTCGAGGTGTTCTACCCATTTAGTTTTAATTATTTTTTCCAATATTTTGACTATTACACTTGTCAATGATACAGGTCTATAATTAAGGGGGTCTTCCCTGTTTCCACTTTTGTAGATTGGAACTATGTTAGCCTTTTTCCACACATCAGCTACAGCTCCTGTAAACAGGGATGCCTGAAAAATCACTTTTAATGTATTTTGTGAAGCATATTAAAAAAAATTCAGAACAAAATATCATTTTATAACAAGTGTGTCTTATATATTGGAAAATATGGCAGTGGTGTAATTCTGTATGTACACAACAAACAAATTTCACCATTCAATACTTCTCATGGATATAACTATTGCTACTATTTGTGTATTTTTATACAAAATGTAGGTAGATGCATTACATCTTATGTAGTTATGTTGCAGGACGTAGTCTAATTTGTGTAATTACCCAAAACGTAGTCAGATGTGTTATATCTTTTGTGGTTATATTGCTAAATGTAGTCTAATCTGTGTGTTTATTCAAAACATAATCAGATGTGCAACATATTTTGTGGTTATGTTGCAGGACGTAGTCTAATCTATGTATTTACCCAAAACGTAGGTAGATGTGTTACATGTTATGTGGTTATGTTGCAGGACGTGTACAGCACTCAGCAGACACTGTCCTCGGTTAGTGCGGCTAAACTTAGACTCGTGTGCTCAGATTGGTGACGTCTCCCTCAAAGCACTTAGTGATGGTTGTCCGCACCTGGAGTGGATCAACGTTTCTTGGTGTGATAACATTACACAGAATGGTCAGTTAACATTGTTTTGGTTATACTGTATTATTTTTGTGCCTTTTAATATACTTTATTAGGATTTAGCCAAATTTCTCATCAAATGTCCTGATCTTTAACTGCATATTCCTCCATGGAGTTGGGTTAGCTACTGTGTTCACTTCAGAATAATAATAGTTAACCCTTAAACTGCACATGGCGTATATATACGCCATAAGTAACATGTCCCACAGTGCGCATAGCATGTATATACGCCATAGGGAGCTAGGCACGATACAAATGGTCCGTAGCTACATGGGGTTCACATTAGCTTCCTCGGGGCTCTTGTAAATAGACGCCATGTTTAAAAAAAATCGGGGGCAATATTCTCCGGTGTGAGAGCCACAGTACTGGGGGAGCAACCAAGGCTCCTGTTAGCCTTGGGAGGCAATCCTGTTAGCTCATGCACGAAGCATGAGCTAACAGCATTGATGTTCAGCTTGTGATCACAGCATTGCCTAAAAATGTCAAAATAAATATGTAACTGCTATTATTTAGCGATGACAGCATTACAGATGACCCTGACTGTGATAATAGCAGGATTGTTGTGATAATTTAGCACTGTGGGAGGTTATCTTGAGTTGATTTTGGGGCTTTGTTTTTCTAGTGTCTCCGCGGCCCGGTCCTTGACCAGGCCTCCACCCCCAGGAAGCAGCCCGTGACAGCTGACTAACTCCCAGGTACCTATTTACTGCTAGGTAACAGGGGCATAGGGTGAAAGAAACTCTGCCCATCGTTTCTCGCTGGCGCCCGGGATCGAACCCGGGACCACAGGATCACAAGTCCATGGTGCTGTCCGCTCGGCCGACCAGCTCCCTGGTGACAGTGGGAGGAGTAATGCTGAGGGACGGAGGGAGATAGCATCGTTTACTGACTGTGTGGCCACCTGTTATTGTCTGCATTCACCATACCAGCTCAGTGGTTCTCTATGGTGAACACAAATGTAGATACTTATATATAATGTGAGTATTAGTGTAATAACAGCAAAGTAATTATGTTGGGAGGAGCCATTTGGGTGACGGAGGTGACGTCGTCTGCATGACTTGTCTCACTGTGTGGAGGGTGGCCACTATGCTCTTTGGGCACCCTACAAGCTTATGTGTACAGTTACGGTGCATACAACATGTAGATACTTATATATAATGTGTGTATATAGTGTAATAACACTGTAAACAGTATTGTTGGAGGAGAAATTTTAGTGCGTTTGACCTTGAATGAGTGAGGGAGACAGCCCCCATCTGACTTTGTGTAGCAACGTCTCTTAGTGCCTGAACTAACTATATCAGCTTAGTTGTACAGTTATGTTAAACAAAACCTGTAGATACTTATATATAATGTCTGTATATAGTGTATAAAATAAAAAACAGGATGGTGGGAGGAGAAAGCGGGCGAGTGAGACGTTGTTGAGGAAGTGGCAACGAGTGGCTGGCTGGTGTGTGGCAGTCACTCTTTGTTGCTTTTCGACTCTCAATACCAACTTAGTGGTTTGTTATGGTGAACCAAACATGCAGATACTTATATATAACCTGTGTATAGAGTGTAATAACAGCAAAACTCTTTGTTTATTGTTTTATGAACATAATAATTGAATCACTAATATGCACACCATACTTTTGAGTATAGCAATGATTCATCCCTTTTATTATATAAATATATCACAATACATACTATTGAATAATATTACTGCAAAAAAATAAGAAAAAATCAATCAGAGACATTGAAATAATTAGGTATTAATATCTCTGTGGCAACTCCCACCTTTCAGCTCGGGTGACGCTGACCGCCTCTGATGACTGCTCTGTCAACGCTCACATTTTGGCAGACTTCCTCATCCTATTGCGGCCAAAATATGTTACCTACGATTTTTTTTTTATTTTCCTGTGCTCAGGGAACACAAATTAACATTTTTAGAAGACGAAATAATTTTTTAGATTTTATTTTCTTGCGCACAGGGGTGTAAATCTCCTCAGGACCCCTTAGCAGTTTAAGGGTTAATGTATCAAGGTTACCATACCTTTGTGAGGTCACTGAGTTGGTGTGCAGCAAATTCTGTGGAGCTTTCATTTTCTCGGTTCACTTGTGTTTGTAATATTTTACCATTTCTATCACTTACATAAACTGTTTTTCTTCTGATTGGAGAAGAAAGGAAAGATACAAATAATCTGAGCTCTGTCATCTATTTGCCTAATGCTGAGCTCACGACGTGCTAAATATATGGTGATCACATGCAATTACCTTGTGCTGTACACTTCTTTTGGATTACTGCACATTATTGTATTGTGGCATCTCTAAAGTGTTCTGAAACTCATTATATAGTTCAGAAATGGGATTTATTGGGAGCATAACACAAATTGACTTTTGGGGATCCTTTAAATACATCCCAATTTATGCAGGCGATGAGTCACAATAACGTGGCTGAAGTATGTTGACCAGACCACACACTAGAAGTTGAAGGGACGATGACGTTTCGGTCCGTCCTGGACCATTCTCAAGTCACAAGCGACGTCCCAATTTATATTTTAAAACTTAAACTTTAATTTGCCCAAATTCAAATATTTTATAATTTATGTCTGTGTCTAAAGCTGCAGTCAGGGTTTTCCATGCAGGGACTCTGTGATTTGCATTAATTAGTATGAAGATGTAATATGCATTATCCAAAACCCTGTGCTCACATTCAGCTGAAGCTACATCATTGACTCTTAAAGTTTCTGTGAACCAGATTTTTGCTTCACTATGTGATGTAGACACATTAAATGGTCCACCTCAGTAGTTGAAGCTTCCTGTAGCTTGTACACTGGTGTAATCAAGCCTTAAGAATATCACCAGTTCTCTAAGACTCACACTGGTCTACTGACAGACAGACAGCTAAAATCCTCCATCTACAAAGTAAAGGGAGCTTAGGGGATCAGATACCTGTGAACAGACTGGAGCAACCATCAGGGACCCCGAGTTGTTGGGGGAGCCATGTTATGATGAACGTGTTTTGTGTTCAACAGGTGTGACTGTGGTGATATTGTATACAAAATGTGCACAAAAGGAATTACTAGCAAAGTATGAAAATGATCTTTAATTTTCTAATGAACAGAACCCATAAGTAATTCAGTAGCCAACAAAGTAAAATCTGGATCATCTGCCATGAAAAGCTCAGTTTCCCAGTGTACTGTGCTTGCTCTAGTACTTTAGACACAGACAAAGATACAAAATCTAGCATCCTTTGCAGATGATGCAAGAATCTTCGTGAGAGTAGAAAATATAGAGGACACAGCAAACCTCCAATCGTATGTTACGTCTTTGAATGGGCCTCAGAAAATAACATGATGTTTAACCTCTGTGATGCGCTGAGTTTATTGTGACGTTTCCCCTGTGCGCATAAATTCAAGTGTTCGTAATTTTTTTTATCTTTGTAAAATGATAAATTCCCTTCCTTGAACATGTAAATGTAAAAAAACTGAAACATTCTACTTACTTCGGCCGTAGGGATGTGGAGAAGGGGGTGTGTGACGTCATCGTGGGCTGGTCGCCTGTGCGTGAAGCTCCTAGAGGCGGTCGCGTGGGCCATTCAAGCACCGCGAGTTGCCACAAATATATTTTCAATTATTTGTTCTATGTATTTTCAATGCAGTTTTATTTTTTTTTATCATATATGACACATTTGTGTCTTTTTACAATGTATTCAGTAGTAGAATGTTCATAATTTTCCATGGAACTGTGATATGTGTCAGTAATGTGTCCACAGTAAATGTTTATTGTCGCAATATTACTTGTTCAAAATGCCCTAAAATTACTATATGTATAGTTTCACACACTATGTACACAGTAACACACTGTATTACACACTCAGTACATCGGAAGTGAGTGATAATCAATGAAGCAGTCCATGGTACACAGCGCGACTTCGCTCTTGTTTCACCAGGTACAGATAGATTTTCACTTCCTGTTTCTTCGTTCTGTGTGCTTGCAAATAACCACTCATGTACACCCTTGGCTTTAGTACTTGTAGGTGATATGTAGCCAAGCTTGTAAAGTGAAAGGTAGTCTTGAAAAAATTACAGGAAAAGATCAGTTTGTAAGGTAGTCTTGAAAAGATCGCTTTGTAAGGTATTCTGGAAGAGATTCAGCTATTCTTGAAAATATCTATATATGGAAAACACCATTATGGAAGCCGCTAACACTGTTCATCCATGCTACTTGTATCAGATGCATCATCACTGAACCCAGAAAACGATTCATCTGTCTTATCATCTATAAAAATTGGAGATAACAAGGGTGAGCATTGGTGGTGCTCAGCTACTACAGGATATGCTCATTGTATCATCCTCATCGGTGCTGTATCACTTGCATCCGACCCTTGTGTTAGGTCCTTATTGTGCTTAGCTTCATCAATATCATGACCCTTATGTTCTTCAAAGATTAAGATCTGAATTTCACCGACAGAGCGAACTTTCAACACCGCGTCGAATAGATGTTTGGGGAGCCAGAGGCGCATGCGTCACCCATGGCTGTTCACTAAGCCAGCCAGCCAGCAGCCCTAGGACATTCTGGGATTTTTTCTAAGATGGCTGCCTCTCGCTGTCAATCCCAAGAGTCCATTTTGTACACAACCTACTGCACGCACATTTTGAATGGGAATGAAATATTTAAAAGGTGTTTTCTCGGCAGCAGCCCTAGGTCATTCTGGGATTTTTTCCAAGATGGCTGCCTCTCGCTGTCGATCCCAAGAGTCCATTTTGTACACAACCTACTGCACGCATGTTTTGAATGGGAATGAAATATTTAAAAGGTGTTTTCTCGGCTCGCGCAGTTTCCCACCGACCAAGTTTTCTTGGCTCACGCAGTCAAGTGGTTAACCACTGTGTTGGGCTGGCCGAGAAAACTTGTTTGCCTAAAAAAATCCAACAATTTAAGATTTTGGGCCCATTTAAATTGCGAGCGTGGTTGGTTGGGTACGAAATGGACTCCTGGGACCTCCAGTGGAGGCAGCCATCTTGGGAAAAACTACCAAAATGCCCAGCTGCTGGCTGGATCAGTTCCGAGTGAACAACCATGGATGGTGCATGCGCCTCTGGCTCCCAACCTCTGTCCAATGGGTGTTGTTAATAAATTTCTCTCTGTCGGTGAAATTCAGACCTTATTGTTTGAAGAACATAAAGGTCATAATATTGATGAAGCTATGCACAATAAGGACTAACACAAAGGTCAGATGCAAGTGATACAGCACTGATGAGGACGATACAGCGAGTGTATCCAGTAGTAGCTGAGCGCCGTCCATGCCCAACCTTGTCATCACCAATTTCTATACAGTAGATGCACCTAATTTCCCATATACAGGTGAAGATATGAGGGATACCAGGACAGAATTTTGTCATTGAGCTTTTCCTAGATTTTCCAAGAATGCCTGTATTTTTTCTGTGGGGAGCCCCTACGGCTTCCTGGAGCTTATCGGGCTAATGTATGTTATATTAGACATTAGCTAAGGAGTTCAGACCTACCAGGGACCAGCGCCAGAACCTGGCCCCTTCAGAGAGGTTTCAGGGAGCAGTGGCCCTGGAAAACCCCTGTGTGGTTGGGGTTTTCCTTGTCTGCCATCGACCGGGGTTAGGCACCCAGAAGGTAGGCATAACAAAACAAACCCCACATGGTAAGAAACTACAACAAAAAACGAACAGAGAGGTAGAAACTCCCTACAATCACAAGGAAACACGCAAACAAGCAAACATCACACTTTACTGCCGCGCCGATCGTCCGCGCAGCCTCCCCGCCCGAGAGGGGAGGGGAAGCCCCGGACCTACCGCGCCGGCTGCCAAGCTTCAGTTCTTCGCCTAATGTCCAACCGGGATAGACGCTTCTCTGGCCTCAGTTTCCTAGGCGGTGTAATTACCTAAGTGTAATTACCTAAGTGTAGTTACAGGATGAGAGCTACGCTCGTGGTGTCCCGTCTTCCCAGCACTCTTTGTCATATAACGCTTTGAAACTACTGACGGTCTTGGCCTCCACCACCTTCTCCCCCAACTTGTTCCAACCGTCTACCACTCTGTTTGCGAAAGTGAATTTTCTTATATTTCTTCGGCATCTGTGTTTAGCCAGTTTATATCTATGACCTCTTGTTCTTGAAGTTCCAGGTCTCAGGAATCTTTCCTGTCGATTTTATCAATTCCTGTTACTATTTTGTATGTAGTGATCATATCACCTCTTTTTCTTCTGTCTTCTAGTTTTGGCATATTTAATGCTTCTAACCTTTCCTCGTAGCTCTTACCCTTCAGTTCTGGGAGCCACTTAGTAGCATGTCTTTGCACCTTTTCCAGTTTGTTGATGTGCTTCTTAAGATATGGGCACCAAACAACAGCTGCATATTCTAGCTTTGGCCTAACAAAAGTCATGAACAATTCTTTAGTATATCCCCATCCATGTATTTAAAAGCAATTCTGAAGTTAGAAAGCATAGCATAGGCTCCTTGCACAATTCTTCTTTATGTGGTCTTCAGGTGATAGTTTTCTATCTAGAACCACCCTAGATCTCTTTCTTTATCAGAGTTCTTTAAAGATTTCTCACATAATATATAGGTTGTGTGGGGTCTATGTTCTCCTATTCCACATTCCATAACATGACATTTATAACATTAAATTCCATTTGCCAAGTGGTGCTCCATATACTTATTTTATCCAGGTCTTCTTGAAGGGCATGACAATCATCTATTTCTTATCCTTCCTATTATCTTAGCATCATCAGCAAACATGTTCATATAATTCTGTATACCAACTGGTAGATCATTATGTAGACAATAAACATCACTGGTGCAAGAACTGAACCCTGTGGTACTCCACTTGTGACATTTCTCCAGTCCGATACATTGCCTCTGATCACAGCCCTCATTTTTCTATCAGTCAGAAAGTTTTCATCATCCATGTTAGAAGCGTACCTGTCACTCCTCCAATATTTTCCAGTTTCCAGAACAACCTCTTATGTGGAACTCTGTCGAAAGCCTTTTTTAGGTCCAGATAGATGCAGTCAGCCCAACCATCTCTTTCCTGTAATATCTCTGTTGCTCGATCATAAAAACTGAGTAAATTCGATACACAGGATCTACCAGATCGAAAACCATACTGTCTGTCTGATATTATATCATTTCTCTCCAGGTGTGCTACCCATTTAGTTTTAATTATTTTTTCCAATATTTTGACTATTACACTTGTCAATGATACCGGTCTATAATTAAGGGGGTCTTCCCTGCTTCCACTCTTGTAATTGGAACTATGTTAGCCTTTTCCACACATCAGCTACAACTCCTGTAAACAGGGATGCCTGAAAGATCAGTTGAAGAGGGATGCTGAGCTCAGGTGCACATTCTCTCAGAACCCATGGTGAAACTCCATCTGGACCAACTGCTTTGTTCTTATTTAGCTCTTTGAGCATTTTTTCCACTTCGTCTCTAGACACCTCTATGTGCTCTATGTTGTTCTCTGGAATTCTTATTGTATCTGGTTCCCTGAAGATTTCATTTTGTACAAACACACTTTGGAACTTTTCGTTTAATGTTTCACACATTTCCTTTTCATTTTCCGTGAATCTATTTCCCATTTTCAACCTCTGAATATATCCTTTACCTGCAATTTGTTGTTTATGAATTTATAGAATAGACCTGGTTCTGTTTTACATTTGTCTGCAATCCCTTTTTCAAAATTTCTTTCTGCCTCTCTCCTCACTGCCGTGTAGTTGTTTCTCGCATCTTTGTATCGCTGGTATGATTGGGGTTTGGCCTCTTCCTGTATTGATTCCATTTTTGTGTCTTTTGGTCTCTGGCCCTCTCGCACTTTCTGTCGAACCAATCCTGTTTCCTAGTTCTGCTTCTCTGTTTTGGTATAAATTTTTTTGTGCCTTTATCATATATTTCACAAAACTTGACATACATCTCATTCACTTCCTTGCCTAGCAACAAGTCTGTCCAATTATACTCCCTAAAAAATTTTCTAAGGTTGCCATAATGTCCTCTCCTAAAGTCAGGTTTTTCAATTGCATCGACCATCATATTTTCTTCCAGATTATAACGCATTGCATACTTTATCCCCAAAAAGACATGGTCACTTTTACCCAAGGGAGGAAGGTACTGAATGTCAAATATTTCTTCCTCCTTCCTGGTAAATATCAAATCTAGCATGGAGGAACGTCACCTTCCCTCATCCTCGTAGCTTGTTTAACATGTTGATACAAGAATGTTTCCAGGATGAGGTCTACAAATTTACAGGTCCAGAAATCTTCTGTTTTAGCTTCATATGCTTCCCAGTCTATGGATTTCAAGTTGAAGTCGCCGACTATCAACAGTCGTGAACTATCGTTATCCGCTCTCGCTATGATCTCTCTCATTATCGTTATAAGACCTTCTCGTTTACTATCTAGCTCCTCCTTTGACCATGTGCTGCTTAGCGGTGGACTATATGCATTTATGATCACTAGTTTATCATCCTCATGGCAGATCTCTAGTGCTATTATGTCAACTTCTTGTGGATTGGTAGTCATATTTATCGTTCTTCACCTTTAGGTGTTCTTTCACCAGCACATAACGCCACCGCCTTTCCTAATTTTTCTGTCCCGTCTCCAAATTGAGTAGCCCCTTGGAATATGACCTCATTTAAAATAACATCTTCAAGTTTTGTCTCCGTGAGTGCAACAATGTCTGGTGTCTGCAGCTGTATTATATCACTTAACTCCAGTATCTTTGACCTTACTCCATCTATGTGTGCCTTGTGTGCGTTCACTGCCATGTTTTGTGTTGTGCGGTGGCCAGGAGTACATCATCAGTGCCGGGGCTGCATGTTGCTTAGTGGTTGACTTCCCTAAGCGCCCTATGAGTACTGCCCTTGCATAACAGGGTTATCTTCCCTGGGGCGTTCGGGAACCATTCCCGTAGAGGTTTGCTGCTCGGCATTTGCCTCGCCCTTGGGGCCAGCTGGGGCTTGGGGCCCTTTCAAATCCAGGGATCCATCACCATGCTTGTACTCTTCAGTCACTTGTGCTGTCCCGTCTTGAGTATTGTTCGTACTCACTTCCCCCTTCAGAGCAGGAGAGATTGCTGAAATAGAGGGAATACAGAGAACATATACAGCACGTATAGACGCGATAAAGCACCTAATTATTGGGATCGTCTCAAGCTCTCCATGTACTCACTGAAAGAAGACGGAGAGATATCAATAATATACACCTGGAAGATACTGGAGGGCCAGGTCCCAATCTACACAGTAAAATAACACGTACTGGAGTGAACGATATGGCAGAATGCAGAATAGAACCAGTGAAGAGCAGGGGTGCCATAGGCACAATCAGAGAACACTGTATAAACACAGAGGTCCGCGGTTTGTTCAAACCCTCCCAGCAAGCATAAGAATATTGCCGGAACAACCGTGGGACATCTCAAGAGGAACTAGATTTATTCCTCCAAGGAGTTCCGGACCAGCCGGCTGTGGTGGGTATGTGGGCCCTGCGGGTCGCTCCAAGCAACAGCCTAGTGGACCAAACTCTCACAAGTCAAGCCTGGCCTCGGGCCGGGCTTGGGGAGTAGAAGAACTCCCAGAACCCCATCAACCAGGTATCAACCAGGTAACCAGGGCCCTTGTTTGGCCCTGGGTAGGGATAAGGGTGGTGGCAATCCACCCACCTACCCAGGTGGTGGATTGCCACCCACCTGGGTAGGGATTGGTACTGTGCTGGTTAGGGCGTCAAGGTGTTGCACATTTTACCATCTTTAATTAACTCTAATTATTAACAATTGCAACAGGATAGGTATCAGTTTGCACGTTTCCTGTTTTGACATTCACCATATTCTCCCAAGTATATTCGTGTCTCATTTACTTGCCATTTTCACCATGTTTCATATGCAAGCTTTCAAGGCAGATCCAGAAGCTGAAATAGGGAACTTACGTCATGCTAAGCGGGTCGAATTGATAACTCTTCCACACGAGTATCATGGACAAGTTCCCCCTGGAGGGTGGAAGCCAACAATATGCCATACATAATATGATACTGGTTCACCTTGCTGATGAAGGTACTATAGATTCTTATACTCACGAACAATATACTTTTTCAGATAAGCATGATTTGGCGGCAATGAAACTCAAAATCGAGCTCGCAAAACTCGAGAAGGAGCAACAACAAACAGCCGGCCCTACACAAACAGCAAGCTGCACTACAGCAAACAACAGAAGCAGCTGCCATCAGAAGTGAAGAACAAGAACGCTAGCTCCAGTTGTAAGAACATGAATGAGAAATCCGCCTCAAGGAAACGGAGGCCGCACTGAAGAAAGATGAATAGTGAAAGAGAGGCTGCACTGAAGAAGGAAGAAAGTTAACGTGAGTTGGCCTTATACTAAGAGCGACTCGAGATACAACGTGGAAACACGACAAAAGACAGGCAGAAACAGCTCTAAACTGTCATAACATAGAGATCTCGCGATGGACGCTACACAGTTGATCTACCAGTTGATCTATACAGATCTACCAGTTGATCA
>WNGS01165318.1:23572620-23609459 GCA_020271785.1 Procambarus virginalis | reverse complement strand
GAAAATGTATAATCTAACAATTTTGCATTCTTAATTATTTTCCTTAGATAAAAATTTGAGGATACATATTATTTCATATTAAATCCAATCTTCACACCTAATTTACTTTAATCTTTAGGGAGCAGTTATCATCATGTGTTGATTCAAAGAGTAATGCAGTTCTCATCATAAGATGATTTAAACAATTATTGTCTGGGGTTTACCTGAATGATGCCATAAGGATATAACAGCTCTATGTGAATGTGATGGAGTTTACCTTGACCCATTAAAAAATCCAGCTATCGTTTCATGGTTGCATTAATATGTGAATGCAGTTATCATGATAATGTTGCTAGGTGAATGTGGTCTTGTCATTGTATAAAATTCTGTCTTAATTATATGATATGCATATGCACACATGAATGAATATGAATATGTGAGAACCATATGAACAAAAATGTTCATATGGTTCTCACAACTCCAGATGGTTGTAATGAAGAAATTCGGGTAAACCAATCATCAATTGAACTATTATCATGTGTAATGTGTACTAGAATCCTGTCCTTATCTGTGGGTGATGCATTGGTGGCTTATGATTTTCTTTCAATCTATACTATCAGCCATATGGTGCCAATTAGGCCCTATGTCATCCCCCAGAGCCAACACCCATGTGTATTGTGCTAATATGGTTTTCACTATATGGTTGTAATGAAGCTGAAGCAAGCCAGGTAAACCAATCCTCAATTGATACATTATCATGCATTAAGTAATTTCAAGTTATCTACACAGACATCTTGCAAATAAAGAGAAACAGGTGATAAACAATCAACGAAACATCTGAGGGAGAACACAGGAGTCGAGTCTCACATAACTCAGTGTCAGAGATGTCGGTACCATGTGTTTCCAGATGCCAGACCACATAGCCACAGGACAAACTTTCAGAGTGAAACCACCCAGTAAAAAACCATCATTGAATGTAATGAAACGCCATTTTTCGCCATTAGGCACGCAAACAATAGTAGAGAGCCGCAACCGGACACACACATGATGCACCCCTGGCCTAACCAACCAAGCATCAACAACCCAAGGACCCCACCAGAAAGCAGACGCCTCAATCTTCGCAGAAAAGAAGGAGACGGCTGCAAACGAACAAGCCAATCACCAAAACTAAAAAGAGCAGAAAACCCCTGTGCAGAGAGGCATGAAGCTCCCCGACCCACCACCAGAGGCCAACGCCAACAGGAAAAGAGCCGGAGAGAAACAATCCCGAACCGAAGGGGTCACCACAAACTAAGGGGAAGAGAAGAGAGCACCCTGTCCAATGACCAGGATGGCTCAGGCGGCGCCATGAGCAGGCCGGAGGTGAAACAACGTCAGAGACAGCTTGCAACACAGGAGCAGAAGGAATAGCAAGCCGAAATCAAGCTGCAGCGGGCTTCGCCAGTACCACACGATACAAGGGGACAGTATGCAGCATAAGATGACGGTCCTGAAAAAAACCCAAGAGTTTTGGTCGACAAGACAACCATAACAAAAGCAAAGTACACCTACGAAGAGACAAAAAGAAATGGAAGGACTGCCAGGAACCATTATACTGCCGCCGAGACGAAGCACACAGGTGGGACGCCATTAATGAAACCACCTGATCAACATACTACTAGAGAGAAGATCAAACCAGCCTGTACAGATAGACCAATCTGCTGAGAAAGGCAAAGCTGCGGGGAAAACCCCTGGGTTCAGACACCAAGCAAGCAGCGCCTGAAATCAAGGCTGGGCCGGCCACCAAGGGGCCAAGAGGATACTCTCCTCAGGAAAGTCTCCAAGCTAACCAAGACCAGAGCAACAGCAGAACTGGAGGGGAAAGGTTACAGGTAACTCCCACCTTGACCAGTCCTGCTGAACCCCGAGAACTCAGCAGATGAGTCACCCTGGTAGCCTATAATCTGGAAGAAAATATGAATGGTCGATGCAATTGAAAAACCTGCTTTAGGACCAGGACATTATGGCAACCTTAGAAAATTTTTTAGGGAGTATAATTGGTCAGACTTGTTGCTAGGCAAGGAAGTGAATGAGATGTATGTCAAGTTTTGTGAAATATAATGATAAAGGCACAAAAAATTTATACCAAAACAGAGAAGCAGAACTAGGAACAGGATTGGTTCGACAGAAAATGCAAGAGGGCCAGAGACCAAAAGACACAAAAATGGAATCAATACAGGAAGAGGCCAAACCCCCAATCATACCAGCGATACAAAGATGCGAGAAACAACTACACGCAAGTGAGGAGAGAGGCAGAAAAGAAATTTTGAAAAAGGGATTGCAGACAAATGTAAAACAGAACCAGGTCTATTCTATAAATTCATAACAACAAATTACAGGTAAAGGATAATATTCAGAGGTTGAAAATGGGAAATAGATTCACGGAAAATGAAAAGGAAATGTGTGAAACATTAAACGAAAAGTTCCAAAGTGTGTTTGTACAAAATGAAATCTTCAGGGAACCAGATACAATAAGAATTCCAGAGAACAACATAGAGCACATAGACGTGTCTAGAGACGAAGTGGAAAAAATGCTCAAAGAGCTAAATAAGAACAAAGCAGTTGGTCCAGATGGAGGTTTCCCATGGGTTCTGAGAGAATGTGCACCTGAGCTCAGCATCCCTCTTCAACTGATCTTTCAGGCACCCTGTTTACAGAGTTGTAGCTGATGTGTGGAAAAAGGCTAACATAGTTCCAATTTACAAGAGTGGAAGCAGGGAAGACCCCCTTAATTATAGAGCCGGTATCATTGCAAGTGTAATAGTCAAAATATTGGAAAAAATAATTAAAACTAAATGGGTAGACACCTGGAGAGAAATGATATAATATCAGACAGACAGTATGGTTTTCGATCTGGTAGATCCTGTGTATCGGAATTTACTCAGTTTTTATGATCGAGCAACAGAGATATTACAGGAAAGAGATGGTTGGGGCTGACTGCATCTATCTGGACCTAAAAAAGGCTTTCGACAGTTCCACATAAGAGGTTGTTCTGGAAACTGGAAAATATTGGAGGAGTGACAGGTACGCTTCTAACATGGATGAAAAACTTTCTGACTGATAGAAAAATGAGGGCTGTGATCAGAGGCAATGTATCGGACTGGAGAAATGTCACAAGTGGAGTACCACAGGGTTCAGTTCTTGCACCAGTGATGTTTATTGTCTACATAAATGATCTACCAGTTGGTATACAGAATTATATGAACATGTTTTGTTTGCTGATGATGCTAAGATAATAGGGAGGTAAGAAATTTAGATGATTGTCATGCCCTTCAAGAAGACCTGGACAAAATAAGTATTTGGAGCAACACTTTGGCAAATGGAATTTAATGTGAATAAATGCCATTTTATGGAATGTGGAATTGGTGAACATACGACCCCACACAACCTATAAATTATGTGAGAAATCTTTAAAGAATTCTGATAAGAAAGGGATCTAGGGGTGGTTTAGATAGAAAACTGTCACCTGAGGACCACATCAAGAACATTGTGCGAGGAGCCTATGCTACACTTTTCTAACCTAAGAATTGCTTTTAAATACATGGATGGAGAAATACTAAAGAAATTGTTCACGACTTTTATTAGACCAAAGCTGGAATATGCAGCGGTTGTATGGTGCCCTTATCTTAAGAAGCACATCAACAAACTGGAAAAGGTGCAACGACATGCCACTAAGTGGCTCCCAGAAATGAGGACAAGAGCTATGAGGAGAGGTTAGAGGCATTAAATATGCAAAAACTAGAAGAGAAGAAAAAGAGGCGATATGATCACTACGTACAAAATAGTAACAGGAATTGATAAAATCGACAGGGAAGATTTCCTGAGACCTGGAACTTCAAGAACAAGAGGTCATAGATTTAAACTAGCTAAACACAGATGCCGAAGAAACGTAAGAAAATTCACCTTCGCAAATAGAGTGGTAGACGGTTGGAACAAGTTAAGTGAGAAGGTGGTGGAGGCCAAAACCGTCAGTAGTTTCAAAGCGTTATATGACAAAGAGTGCTGGGAAGACGGGACACCACGAGCGTAGCTCTCATCCTGTAACTACACTTAGGTAATTACACTTAGGTAATTACCCGAAGCGATTAGCCCCAAAGAGCCAAGAACTGCATCGAACTCCCCTGGTTCAGGCAATGAACCACTGGGGAGCAGTCAGAATGGAACCTGATCGTCGATCAGCAAGCGATCTGAACCCTCCGAAGCAACATCCACAATACCGCAAACTCCCACACCGTGCTGTGGGCCCGACGGAAGGATGGACCCATCGCCCCTGGCCGGCCTGGTGAGCACTGGTCACAAAGCCCCAGCCAAGAGACAAAGTTTTCGTGAACACATCGAGTGAGGGCTTGGGTAGGCGCCAAGGCCCTGAACCCCAAAAAACCCGAAGAGTAAACCAGACACAGTAGCCGATGCAAGCACCCGAAGGCCGATCCCAACGATCGTGAGAGAGAGGCGGAAGGGACAGCCCCGAAGGAACCAGAACAGCTGACGAAGCCAAATCCGACCTGGAGGGTAGTCGATCATGGTAAAATTCAGGCTCCCGCACAACCCTCGAGCAACCGCCGAGTGACCCGGGAGCACCCCAAGAACACAAAGGCAGGACCGCAGTCGAAGCAGAGACTCCGGAGGGAGGTTATCTTGAGGTTATCTTGAGATGATTTTGGGGCTTTTTAGTGTCTCCGTGGCCCGGTCCTCGACCAGGCCTCCACCCCCAGGAAGCAGCCAGTGACAGCTGACTAACACCCAGGTACCTATTTTACTGCTAGGTAACAGGGACATAGGGTGAAAGAAACTCTGCCCATTGTTTCTCGCCGGCGCCTGGGATCAAACCCAGGACCACAGGATCACAAGTCCAGCGTGCTGTCCGCTCGGCCGACCGGCTCCCTCAGTCGAGACAAGGAGAGGTCCAAGAGTCCCAAACAAGACCCAACAAATTACAAAATTTATGTAAAGAATTTACACAAAGTCTTTTGCACTCTCCTGCATGCTTTGTCAAGGTCTGAGTGTATGGTTAGGATGAGACTTACATCTCAATGTCTACTTGCTCCATACAGATGTTGTCACAGCTCGTATAAGACTTGGCTACAAGTATCTCTGGCAGTTCGGCTTGTATAGGGATCTAGATGAAGTAAAGTGTAAAGTGTGTGGACAAAGACAGGGACACACACTCGAACACTATATCTTGGATTGTAGTAAAATTGAGCCATTTAGAGATAAATCTAAGCTCACTCTGTATGATATGGCAACCTATCTTATTACCATGGATAAATTACCTGAAATCCTTGCACTGTATCCACATTTCGCTTCCAGTAGATAAACGACATATGAGATTTAGAAACAAGTAGTGTACTGTGCGGACTAATAATAAACAGAAGCTCCCCTATGACTCTGTAATATCCCCATTGGTCAAACTATTATGTATTAGCGATAAGACCTACCATTAATGTATGATGACTTGCTGTAAATATGTAGCTCTTGAAATAGCACTTACTCTGTAACTAGCTGACATTGTAACTATAAGGTGTGAATGATAGATGTAATTGTTAATGTAATAATCTAAGATGAGGTCTGATAAAGACCTTTTGTGCCCTCTGTAATGCTTTTGCGCTACCGCTCACAGGATGAGTATGGGGTGCACAATAAACTAGCCGCCTTCGGCGGCAACAATAAAAAATCTCAATGTCTAATGAGGCTGCTACCCTGGGTTCAGCCCTCTTATCCTACTTCAAATCCTGACCATGGCAAATCTATTTCCAACTGCCAGTGTACCTGCAGTTATGTGTTCTATGGAATTATGGTCAGGTGTCTTTTCTGTAATCCTGCTATTCTGGGAACTGGAGTTGTTATTTACAAAGGTGTTCATCTGCATACTATCCCCCTGTAACCTTCTCTATACCCCCAAGGAACACGGTTAATGGGACTGCTTTCATTCATCCATTTATTGAGATCTAATTTTAATTCACTCAATCATTTTCCTAGTAAAGCTATCCTCTGAAGTAAAGCTTTTGTTACAAGCAAAAGTATTCAGAGTATTTATTAGAACCTCTTCTACTACCCTTCTAGTTCTAATATTATTACTTTTCTAGATTATTTCTCATTTCTTAAAATTAATTTTGTGATTCTTTTCCCAATTATGATTTGCTGCAGCATTGTTACCAGCCATGATTCTACATGCTTTCTTATGTTCAATTCTAATCTCAAGTTTTCACCCTGTTTTCCCCACAGACTTCATTACAATCTCTACAAGATAATATATAAATGCCTCCTGGATTTCTATCATCTCCTACTCTATTCTTATAAACCCTTGCCCTAATTGTATTTTGTTGCCCAGGGTCAATTCAACACCAGATGGAAATTAAGCTGAAGGCAAAGCAAGGCCCCCAGAGAAAGGGTACATTCTGACCGAGAAACCCACACGAGGCTCAGCTAAGCTAGAAATTGGGAAGGAACCAATTGTGACTTCCTCCAGTTTACCAGGAGCCCAAACCCAGCAAGCTGGGAAAGAACCAGATTCCTGGCTAGCCGACACATGGAGTAACTGGAGGCCACAACAGCCAGTGAGATAGGCCAATACATGAACCCCCCTAACAGATGTAGCAGGCCATAATGATCCATGCTAGCCCAGTAAATAAGTGGGGGACCAGTTTCAAACCGGAGAGAAGAACTCTGAAGCAATAAGCCTGACACCCTAAAACAGAACCTGACCAGTTTCTGAACCCTGGATGTATTGGGATATGCCTATATTTATCCTGGGAGATCCAGGGGTACCATTCATACTCCAGTCTGTAATAGAAGGCAAACCTTGGCCAAAGGGGGGTCATGCAGAAGGTCTACCTCTGTAGCTTCCGGGAATCAATGGTCCCAAAGCCCAGTCTCCAACCAGCCCTCTCGGCTGGTCGTCTGGTCAACCAGGCTGTTGGACACAGCTGCTCGCAGCCTGACATATGAATCACATCCTGGTTAATCAGGTATTCTTTGGAGGTGTTTATCAAGTACTCTCTTGAACACTGTGAGAGGTTAGCTAGTTATGCTCCTTACTTGTAGAGACTGCAAGTCTCAATACGGTAGGAAACCGTGTTGAAAAGACATGGGGGCCCCTTGAGGTTAGGTTATCTTGAGATGATTTCGGGGCTCAACGTCCCCACGGCGTGGTCCTCGATCAGGCTTCCTTTTTTGTTACACCCTCCCAGAAAGCAGCCCGTAGCAGCTGTCTAACTCCCAAATACCTATTTACTGCTAGGTAATAGAGGCATCAGGGTGAAAGGAACTTTTTGCCCATCTGTCTCTGCCTCCACCGGGGATCAAACCTGGAACCTCAGGACTACGAATCCGAGGCACTGTCCATTCAGCTGTCAGGCGCCCTGGTTGATAAGAGTTCTTCCTCAGCATACCTATTATACCTCTGCTTTTCAATGGGGGTATTTTGCACATCCTGCCATGCCTACTGGTCTCATGTGATGTTATTTCTGTGTTCATATTTGGAACCAGTCCCTCTAATATCTTCCATGTGTAGATTATTATGTATCATTTCTCTTGCCTGCACTCCTCCTGAGAATACAGATTTAAAACTTTTAATCGGTCCCAATAATTAGAATGACTTATGGAGTGGATTCTAGCAGTAAAGGATCTTTGCATGCTCTTTAGGTCAGCAACTTCTCCGGCTCTGAATGGGGCCGTTAAGAGTTCAACAATATTCCACCCTAGACAGCACAAGTGTCTTGAAAAGTATCATCATAGGTATGACATCCCTTGTTTGGAAGGTCCTTGTTATCCCGCCTGTCATTTTTCGTGCAGTTGTGACAACTACTTTATTGTGTTCTGTAGGGATAAGGTCTTCTGACATGATTACTCCTAGATCCTTTACATTGCTTTTTCATTCCATAGTGTGATTTGAAACCATTTCATATATGGCTTTCGTTTTTACATTTTTATTTTTTCCATAGTACAGGAGCTCCAACTTATTTTCATTAACCCTTAAACTGCACAACACATCATATGATGTGTTGAGTAACTTACCCAAAATTGAGCATCACATCATATGATGTGTTGGTGATTTGAAGTTTAAACGCAAGATTTTAACAGCCCACGGATACACAGGGTTCACCTCACCTTCATCAGGGCTCTTATAATAATAATAATAATAATAATAATAATAATAATAATAATATAATAATATATTTAGGAAAAGTACATACATAGTTGCAAAGTTACAGTACAAACATTCTGTTTGATTTAAAGATAGAGGTAGTACATACAATACCTAAAGCCATTAGTACGCATAGTGTTTCAGGCAAAAATAAACAGTAAACTAAAAAAAAATATAAACTGTAAACAGACGCCATTTTTTTTTTAAATCGTGGGCAACATTCCCAGGTGTTAGGAGCTCAGTACTAAGTGAGCCACCAAGGCTGGCGCACGCAGCATGAGCTCACAGCACTGCTGTTCAGCTTGTGACCACAGCATCGCCTAAAAATGTCAAAATATATAAGTACAAGCTATTATTTAGTGATGATAGTATTACAGAAGGCTGTGATAAAAAACCAGCGTTGAATGTAATGAAACGCCATTTTCAGGGTGAGCCCCGGAGGCTCCCTGGAGCTTATCAGGCTAATGTATGTTATGTTAGACCGGGACATTAGCTATGGAGTTCAGACCTACCAGGGACCAGCGCCAGAACCTGGCTGCTTCAGAGAAGTTTCAGGGAGCAATGACCCTGGAAAACCCCCATTATGGTTGGGGGTTTTCCTTATCTGCCATCGACCGGGGTTAGGCACCCAGAAAGGTTGGCGTAACAAAACAAACCCCACATGGTAAGAAACTACAAAAAAAAACGAACAGAGAGGTAGACACTCCCTACAATCCCAAGGAAACAATCAAACAATCAATTTACTGCAGCGCCGGTCGTCCGCGCAGCCCTCCCCTCCCTAGGAGGGGGAGGGGGGGGGGGCCCTGGACCTCACCACGCTGGCTGCCTTCAGTTCAGAAACTAGGCTTCAACCAATGCAAAGAATCACGCCGACCGGATGAGAGGGAGGGAGGGTAGCCAGGGAGCCTCCGGGGCTCACCCAGAAAATGGCGTTTCATTACATTCAGCGCTGGTTTTCTGTGGAGAGCCCCTACGACTCCCTGGAGCTACATACCCAAAGAGAAGGAAAATAGGGACTTACCCGGGAGGCGGCGGCCACAAACTCCTCAACACGAAGTCGAGACAACTGGCTGCAACCTGCGACCCAAAGCAACACAAGAACGTCGAGGAGCAGGGACGTTCACCAAATAATGGACGGCCAGGACCCTGTTCGACTTCCAAAATCCACGCGTCCGAGTATGTGCCCAAGACATATTACCAAACACGGCAGCCAAAGCTGCAAACTTCCGAACGTCATGGGTGCGAGGATAGACCGCAGGCTGGCTGGACTTAACACTTTGGCGTGCCCCGCGCGCCACCCCTCAACTGTGCGATTTGGGTCCCAGGGTTTTATGGGAGCGCGCGTTAATTCTGAAAAGTGTATACTCTCTTCAACTTTGTCACCTTAATTCTCGTCCTACAAGATTAAATTTGGTATCATTGTGTTTGCAATAGAATTCTCTACAGCACTAAATGCATATAAACTCCAAAAGCCCGGTTAATTACCCGCAGCAAACAGAGAAAGTGCAAAAGAGTTACCCAGGAGCGCACAAAAGTGATAAAATGTGTTCACTCTTTTCACTCTGGTCACCTCAATTTTCGTCATAGGTCTTTCATTTTGGTATCAATGGGTTTGCAATAGAATTCTCTAGAGGAACATTAGCATATAAAATAAAAAACCTGGTCACGCTCCACCCACCGACGAGTTGAAGACGGGCCACGTCTGCTGCGAGCGAGCGCCCAGACGCCTTCCAGCTACACTCCCAATTCCTGCCCACAAATGTTTAGTATTATTGTGTGTTGAACATGACATAGGCATGTAGGGAAGACATAGGCGCACATTTTAAAACCAGTCCCCAAAAAATCGGATAAAAACCTGATTTTTGGCGATTATTTTAGTGGATGACGCAATGCTGCATCATCCCCGAGATTACCGACAGTAAACGGATGACGCAATGTTGCGTCATGCCCGGACTAAAGTGTTAATTAATAACCCTGCGGACAACCTGGGAAACCCGAACCCTGGAACAGGAAACGAGGGAAACCGGATCAACTCAAAGCGCATCCCCAACCACCCCGGCTGAAGCTCGCAGGTAATGGCGAAGTGCTGCAACCGGACACAACACATGATGCACCCCCGGCCGAACCAACCAAGCATCAATGACCCACAGACCAATCCAGAAAGCAGCCGTCTCGTTCTTCGCCAGAAAAGATGGAGAAGGCTGCAAACGGACAAACCTACCCCCAGGACCAAAAGAGCAGAAACCCCCCTGCTCCGGAGGAGAGCATGAAGCTCCCTTACCCGGCCCCCAGAGGCCAATGCCAACAAAAACAAAGCCATGAAAAAACAATCCGGAACCAAAGGGGCCACCACAAGCCGAGGAGAGGAAAGATAGGAGAGCACCCTGTCCAAGAACCAGGACGGCTCAGGAGGCGCATGAGCAGGCCGGAGGTGAAACATAGCACGGGAAAGCTTACGAAACGGGGCGGATGTGACGTCCACCCCGAAAGCTAGCTTGAGCGGCTCCGCCAGCGCCGCATGATACGAGGCGACAGTATTAGGCATCAAATGACGGTCCTGAAAAAGCCAAGAAAGAAAGGATAAGACAACCCGATCCAAAAGAAGATAACCTACGAAGATCAAGAAAATGGCGAAAAGAACACCAGGAAACTTCATACTGTCGCTGAGACGAAGCTCTCAGGTGGGACACCATCAATGAAGCCACCTGATCACCATAGAATTGGTGATACACCCGCGTCAAAAAGACCAGACACGAAGAGCAGAGGAGAAGATCGAACCAGCCCCGTATCGGATCGGACCGACCCGCTGAAAGAGGCGGAGCCGCAGGAAACATCCCGGGTTCGGGCACCGAGCCAGTAGCACTGGAAACCAAGGCTGGGTCGGCCACCATGGGGCCACAAGGACTACTCTCCCTGGGAATGTCTCCAGCCGAACCAGAACCCGAAGCAACAACTAGACCGGGGGGAACAGGTACAGGTAACCCCACCTCGACCATTCCTGCCGAAAGGCATCCACAACGAACGCCTCGCTGTCGGGGAAGGGCATCTCATAGATTGGGAGACGCCGAGACCACGCCGACGCGAAGAGGTCCACATCTGGGAGACCGTACATCTGGCAGATCCAACGAAACGAGTCGTCGTCGACCGTCCACTCCGTGGACAGGGGATGGAAGCAAGACAGACCGTCCGCCAGAACGTTGGACACTCCCCGGACATGAACCGCACAGAAAGCCAAACCCCGAGAATCTAGCAGACGAACCACTCGAAGGGACCAACCCCAAAGAGCCAAAGACCGAAGAGAACCCCCGCGGTTCAGGCAATGAACCACTGGAGAACAGTCCGAATGGAGGCGAATGGTCGATCCGCAAGTGACCCGAATCCTCCGAAACGCGAACCAGACTGCCGCGAACTCCCAAACCATGCTGTGAGCCCAACAGAAGGACAAACCCCACCGTCCCTGGTCTGCCTGGTGAGCACTGGTCACAAAGCCCCACCTGAGAGACGACGCGTCCGTAAACACATCGTGCGAGGGCTCGGGAAGGCGCCAAGGCACCGAACCCTGAAAACCCCGAAGAGGAAACCGGTGATGCACCAACCGATACAGGACCCCTGGAGGACGAATCCAACGATCGTGTGAGAGGTGGAAGGGACGTCCCCAAAGGAGCCAAAACAGATGCCGAAGCCAAACCCGACCAGGCAGGTAGACTAGCACGGCGAAGTTCAGACTCCCACACAACAGCTCGAGCAAGCGCCGAGTGACCCGGGACCCCCTCAGAAACAGCCGGCGGCAGTCCCGCAGCCGCCGCAATGCCTCTGGAGGGAGAGACAATAAAGTGGTCCGAGAGTCCCAAACAAGACCCAGCCATGTCCGAACCTGGGACGGAACCAGATGGAACTTCCTCCAGTTCACTAGGAACCTGAACCTGGCGAGCTGGGAAAGAACCATATCCCTGGCGAGCAGACAAGCTGACTGACTGGGAGCCCACACCAGCCAGTCGTCGAGGTAGGCCAAAACCCGAATCCTTAGAAGACGCAGACGGGTCACCACAACCCGGGTCAGACGCGTGAAAATGCAAGGTGCCAGATTCAAGCCAAAAGGTAGGCATAAAAAATGGTAAGCGTGATGCCCTACCATGAAACCTAATAAGGCCCTGAACCCCGGATGAATAGGAACGTGCCAATAGGCATGCTTGGGATCCAGGGACACCATCCAGGCACCCGGCTCCAACTGAAGCCGGACCTGAGACAGAGTAGTCAGTCGAAAGGAGGGGCAAGGAATCCAGGGGTTCAGACGGGACAAGTCCAGAATGAACCTCAGATCCGCATAGTCCGGTTTCGGCACTGGAAACAGACGGGAAACCCACCTGAGGGAAGTAGTCGTTTCGACCACGCCCAAGCGCACCCACTCCAAGACGACTTGACGAAGCGCAGGAGAAGAAACCTGCCCTGTTAGCCCCCAACCCCCCAAAGGAGGACGAGTCGCCCAATGCCACCGCAGGCTGGATGAGATGACCAAAAAGGCCCACAAATCGTAGGACCAAGTGTGGGCAAACAGAGCGAGCCTCCCCCTTATCGCCCCATCAACGGGACAAACCGCGAAAGGGCCGACGCCCCTTACGAGAACCCAAACGTCGAACAGGGCGATCACTGCACCAACCAGACGACGCTAGCCCCGAAGGGAACAACAGCTCAGAAACTGGTACCAATGGCCCACCTCGACCAGCGGAACTCGGAACCCTGGCACGACCCCTTCGAAACTGCCGGGAACAACCGCTTCGGAGAATCAACAAGTCCATCATAGGACGACAGCTAGACGAAGCCACGTGCAGAAACTGAGAGACCACAGTCTCTGCAAACAGCAACAGACAAAATGGAGACGAAAACCTAGGACCCAGGGCCCAAGCGGATTCCAAAGAGAGGGCGAGCACCGCCTGACGGCACGCGAGGCGAGAAGCAAAAAACAGAGACACCGCTTCCTTCAGGATGGGCGCAAAGAGCTTCAACAGTGCAGCCGATGCTCTAGCTGCCAAAGTCAGCGCCCCAGACAATGGCCCTTCAATCAACGCTCCGAAATCCTCCTCAAGCCAAGCAGAAGACAGCTCGAGAAGGGAAAAGAAACGCAAGACCGAAGCCAAATGCCCACGGGCGCGACTCCTCCGCAACCAATGAAGCCGACAGCTGAGGAACCTACACGTGAAGCAGGAAAAGGTCAACATCCCGAGAAAGCACAGGAGCGAAAACGCATGCATTAAAGTGCTCAAACTCACCCCCCAGGTAAACCTGCATAAAAGTAGAAGTTTCTCGCCAATCAAGCATGCGCGTCCAACAGAACCCATGCCACGCCCCCAACGAAAAGAAAGGGCAGTCTGCCAGCCAGGAAGACTCCGGAACCTCCAAACACACTCAAAAATGGGAACAAGAACCGAACTCAAACGAGGACGGATCCATTGCAGAGGCATAACCCGGGTCTCGCAAGAGGTATGCAGCAAGTGCTAACCGAGCCACCTTCGCAGAAATACGGGAAGTAGAAAACCTTTGAAAAGACGGATCCGAGGTACTCAAAGGCGCCCGGAACAGAACCCGGGGAGGAGCCGAACCCAAATCATACTCATACAGGGAAGGCGGGTAAGAATACCCCTCCCCCTGCAACAATAAGCCCCGCGAGGAAGGCAAAAACACCCAAGCGGGGTTAAAGGGGGCCCAAGGCCCCCAGGTTGACTCCTCCCCAGCCCCAGGATCCCCCACGTCGGGACCTGGGGCAGAGCCGTCCTCCAAACCCTCTACCCCTGAAGAAAAGGCAGAGTCCAAGGGAAAGGCAGACAAGAAGGGTGTCTGCTGGTGGGACCCAGAAGCCTCGGCAGGAGGAACCGGCTCAAATGCCTCCGTCCCCGACCCGGATGGGGCAGCCCCCAAGGCAGCCCGAGTCTCATTACCAACTAAACCCTGTGCTGAGGCCGAAACCCTCAGACGTTTTGGAGCTGGACACAGGGGCGGGGAGGTGCAGGCAGAACCACAGGAGAAGGACCAGGGAGCGCGGCTGGAGCCAAAGCCAAAGCTTCCCTAAAACCAAAACGGGGCAGTTTCGGGGCATCCGGGTGGGAAACCAACCTAGTACTTTGCAATAACCTAAACCTAACATGCAACGCTGATGCTGCCTGTACCCTGACAGGAATATCCTCAGAGTAAAACTGGAGCACAAGCAGAGAACATGACTCACAAGATTCCAGGTCAAAGGTGTCATTGACCCTACAGGCAGCATGACAGAGGCAAAACAGGTGACTATCACCCTGAGACAAGGGCACACTGCAACCTTCAAACCCGCACAAGGCAGGTAGGAACTCGGGAGGTTCCTACATGCCTTGTGTCAGGGAGTCAGGGAGCCGCGGGATCCATGGGTCAGGGAGCCGCGCTCCCTGACCCATGGATGCGTCATCCATGGGTCCCCGAGCCCCGACAGGGGTTTTTAGGGCCCATAGGCTGACTGCTATGGGAAGCCCCGGCAAGGTGTTGCTAACCGGTTAAGAAACCCAAACAAAACAAGTGGTAGATGATAATACTGAAAACCCCTGGGACATGTACAAGCACAGGGGCCTAGCAGAGGGCCACCAAAACAATACCAGGGGAACTATAGACCCACGAGGCAGAACCTCCACCATGCAAACAAAAACAAAACAAAAGAAAAACCCCACAAAAGTACACTGTCGCCAAAGGCAACAGGAACCAGTCGCCGCTTAAGTGGCAGGCCGCGCAACACCTTGATGCCCTAACCAGCACAATACCACTCCCTACCCAAGGCCAAACAAGGGCCCCAAGCCCCAGCTGGCTCCAAGGGAACCGGTCGGCCAAGCGGACAGCACACTGGACTTGTGATCCTGTGGTCCTGGGGTCGATCCGGGCGCCGGCGAGAAACAATGGGCAGAGTTTCTTTCACCCTATGCTCCTGTTACCTAGCAGTAAAATAGGTACCTGGGTGTTAGTCAGCTGTCACGGGCTGCTTCCTGGGGGTGGAGGCCTGGTCGAGGACCGGGCCACGGGGACACTAAAGCCCCAAAATCATCTCAAGATAACCTCAAGATAAGGGCGAGGCAAATGCCGAGCAGCAAGAACCCCTACAGGAGCGGTTCCCGAACGCCCCAGAGAAGATAACCCTGACACGCAAGGGGCAGTACTCACAGGGCGCCTAGGGAAGGAAGCCCCTAAGCGCATGCAGCCCCGGCACTGATGAAGTACTCGTGGCCACCGCACACCACACAAAAACAGCAGAGAACGCCACGCAAGGCAAACACCGCCCAGGAATTTGAGGCCAGAGAAGCATCTATCCAGGTTGACACTAGCTTACGAACTGAAGGCAGCCGGCGTGGTGAGGTCTGGGGCACCCCCTCCCCCTCCTAGGGAGGGGAGGGCTGCACGGACAACCGGCGCTGCAGTAAATTGATTGTTTGATTGTTTCCTTGGGATTGTAGGGAGTTTCTACCTCTCTGTTCGTTTTTTGTTGTAGTTTCTTACCATGTGGGGTTTGTTTTGTTACGCCAACCTTTCTGGGTGCCTAACCCCGGTCGATGGCAGATAAGGAAAACCCCCAATCACAATGGGGTTTTCCAGGGCCATTGCTCCCTGAAACCTCAGTGAAGGGGCCAGGTTCTGGTGCAGGTCCCTGGTAGGTCTGAACTCCATAGCTAATGTCCCGGTCTAACATAACATACATTAGCCTGATAAGCTCCAGGGAGCCGTAGGGGCTCCCCACAGAAATGTCCAGTATTTTGATAATAGCAGGATTATTGTGATAATTAGCGCTGTAGTAGGAGGAGTAATCTTGGTGGGGAGGGAGGTAGCATTATCTGCTGACTATGTGTGACCACCTTTTACTGTCTGGACTCAATATCCCATCTTAGTCGTTCGCTATGGTGAACAAAACATGCAGATACTTATATATAACGTCTGTATATATTGAATAAAAGCAGAGAACAGTATGGTGGGAAGCGAGTCAGGTGAGGTGAGGGAGGGAGTCGCAGGTAATTATATCTTTGTGGCAACCCCCCCCCGGCCTGAAGCTAGGGGGGGGGGGCGAAGCAGAACTTCCCTGACGCATGCGAAGTCAGCGCCTCTTTTTTGCCAGACTTTCCCGACCTATTGCAGCCAAAATGTGCCACTTACGATTGTTTTATAATTTTTCCCGTGACTAGGGAACACAAATTAACAGGTTAAGAAGAAAAAATTATTTTTTTGTATTTTTGTTTGTTATGCGCCTGTGCGTGACAAAAGCCAAATTGCCCTTAGCAACACAAGGGTTAACGACTGCACTGCGCTACATTAAAATATGACACTCCCATGGTGCACAGAAAATAAATTAGTTCCAAAAAATTATGTTCTCTTCTTATATTATTATAATGCATCTCTGATCACGAGAAACTAAAATAAAATGTTGCATGTACTCACCTAGTTGTTTGTACTTACCTAGTTGTGCTTGCGGGGTTGAGCTTTGGCTCTTTAGTCTCGCCTCTCAACCGTCAATCTACTGGTGTACAGATTAACGAGCTTCTCGAGCTCTATCGTATCTACATTTGAAACTGTGTATGGAGTCAGCCTCCACCACATCACTTCCTAGTGCATTCCAGTTACTAACTACTCTGACACTGAAAAAGTTCCTTCAAATGTCTCTGTGGCTCATTTGGGTACTCAGCTTCCACCTGTGTCCCCTTGTGCATTTACCACCCATGTTAAATAATCCATTCCAGTATACCCTGTCAATTCCCCTGAGAATTTTGTATGTGGTGATCATGTCTCCCTGGGTTCTTCTATCTTCCAGCGTCGTGAGATGCAGTTCCCTCAGCCTTTACTCGTAACTGCTTGATACCTGCTTGATGGGGTTTTGGGAGTTCTTCTACTCCCCAAGCCCGGCCCGAGGCTAGGCTTAACTTGTGAGAGTTTGGTCCACCTGGCTGTTGCTTGGAGCAGCACACAGGCCCACATACCCACCACAGCCCGGTTGGTCCGGCACTCTCTGAAGAAAACTATCCAGTTTTCTCTTGAAGATGTCCATGGTTGTTCCGACAATATTTCTTATGCTTGCTGGGAGGACGTTGAACAACCGCCGACCTCTGATGTTTATTCAGTGTTCTCTGATTGTGCCTATGGCACCTCTGCTCTTCACTGGTTCTATCCTGCATTTTCTTCCATATTGTTCACTCCAGTACGTTGTTATTTTACTGTGTAGATTTGGGACCTGGCCCTCCAGTATTTTCCATGTATATATTATTTGATATCTCTCTCATCTCCTTTCTAGTGAGCACATTTGGAAAGCTTTGAGGTAATCCCAATAATTTAGGTGCTTTATCGTGTCTATGTATGCCGTATATGTTCTTTGTATTCCCTCTATTTCAGCAATCTCTCCTGCTCTGAAGGGGAAAGTGAGCACTGAGCAGTACTCAAGCCAGGACAGCACAAGTGATTTGAAGAGTACAACCATTGTGATGGGATTTCTGGATTTGAAAGTTTCGTAATCCTTTCTTTTATTTTTCATGCTGACGCAATGTTTGCTTGGTTATGCTCCCTAAAGGTAAAGTCGTCAGACATCCCCCGATGGGGAGATCCCCACATTCCCAGATCCTTAACATGCTGCTTCCCAACTATGGGCAGATTTGATTGTGTTTTGTACCCTGTATTATGCAGGCGATGAGTCACAATAATGTGGCTAAAGCATGTTGACCAGACCACACACTAGAAGGTGAAGGGACGACAACGCTTCGGTCCATCCTGGACCATTCTCAAGTCGATTGTGAGAATGGCTTGAGAATGGTCCAGGACGGACCGAAACGTCGTCGTCCCTTTCACCTTCTAGTGTGTGGTCTGGTCAACACCCTGTATTATGTTTAAGGTCCTCATTTTTACCGTACCTGAGTACCTGGAATTTATCACTGTAAACATCATGTTATTGTCTGCTGCCCAGTCAAAAACTTTATTAATTTCTACTTATAGTTTTTCAATGTCTTCAACAGAAGTAATTTTCATGCTGAATTTTGTGTCATCTGCAAAGGATGATACGAAGCTGTGACTTGTGTTTTTGTCTATATCTGATATGAGAATAAGGAACAGCAGTGGTGCAAGGACTGTACCCTGAGATACAGAGCTTTTAACTGCACTTTGACTCAATTTTATATGGTTGACTGTTACTCTTTGTGTTCTGTTCGACAGAAAGCCGAGTATCCAGCATCCTACTTTACCAGTTATTCCCACTGGCCTCATTTTGTGTGCTATCATGCCATGGTCACATTTATTGAAAGCCTTTGTAAAGTCTGTGTATACCATATTTGTATTCTGTTTTTCTTCTAATGCCTCAGTGATTTTGTTGTAATGGTCAAGTAGCTGTGAAAGGCATGATCTTCCTGCTCTAAATCCATGTTGGCCTGGGTTGTGTAGGTCACTGGTTTCCATGAAACTAGTGACCTGACTCCTGATCACTCTCTCAAATACTTTTATTATGTGGGATGTTAGTGCAACCGCAACTCTATAATTCTTTGCCAATGCTTTGCTCCCTCCCTTGTATAGAGGGGCTATGTCTGCTGATTTATGCGCATCTGGTATCTCCCCCGTGTCCAAGCTCTTCCTCCACACTATACTGAGTGCCTGCGCTACTGGCACCTTGCATTTCTCTCTAAAAAAAATGAATTCCATGAGTCTGGCCCCGAGGCTGAATGCATGGGCACGTTATCAATTTCCCTTTCAAAATCTGGCACGCTCGTCTTGGTATCGGTTATACAGTATTCACAGGGGTTTGGATATCACGCATAAAGAAGTTGCTCGGATCTTCCACTTTCATGCTGTTTTTTGGAGTGCTAAACATGTCCTCATACTGCTATTTTATGATTTCACCGATTTCTTTGTCATCCTTCGTGTATGAACCTTCACTTGTACAAATAGGCCCAATACCTGCAGTGGTTTATACTTTTGATTTTGCATATGTAAAGAAATATTTTGGGTTTTTCTTTATTTCTTGAATTGCTTTCAGTTCTAGTTGCTTTTCTTCAATCTGATACAAATGCTTCAGTCTCTGTTCGATTTCTTCAATCTCCCTGTTTAAATTGTTTCTTCTTTGTATGGAGAGTCGTGTTTGCTTAAGAATTTCAGTTATTTTTTTCCCCTTTTGTAGTGCCGTCTGCGTTCTCTTCCTACGTTGGACCTCTTTCTGGCTTTCCTCAAAGGCACATGTTTCAGACAGATTTCATATGCTTCAGAAGTTAGTTTTTCTATTCTTTGTGTAGGATTTTTATTAATGAGAACAGTTTCCCATTGAATGTTTGTAAGGTTCCTGTTTATTTTCTCCTAATCTATCCTTTTATTAAATTCATTAAATTGAATTTACCAAATAACCCTTTTCAATTGTTGTTTCTCTTGGCACTACTACCATTATTAATGTTAGTTTGCATGTCAATGATCTTGTGGTCCGAGTATGTAGTACCTGAGATTGTAATATCTCTGATTAGCTCATCATTGTTCGTGAATATCAGGTCCAGCGTGTTTTCGTTCCTAGTTTGTTCTGTAATCTGCTGATTGAGCGAGAATTTGTCACAGAATCTCAGTAGTTTTCTGACCTGTGGTTGGTTATTTCTGAGTTGATTTCCTGCTATAATGTTATTATTTACTATTTTCCATAGTATCTACCCATTTTAAAAAAATCTAATATTTTAATATAAAAACATTTTAATATAAAATCTACCCATTTTAAAATGGGTAGATTGAAGTCTCCAAAAAACCAGAGTTGAATGTAATGAAACGCCATTTTCTGGGTGAGTCCCGGAGGCTCCCTGGAGGTATCCAGGCTGAATGGATATGTGTAACTATCTGGCATCAGTCAATGTGCTTGGAGTTCTTGCCTACCGGAGGACCACGAGCCAGAACCTGACCCCTCCCCCCTCAGAGAGGCACGAGGAGCAATGGCCTTAGAAACCCCCAGTGGTTGGGAGCATTCTATGTCTGCCATCGACCAGGACAGGCACCCAGAAAGGTAGGCGCCCCAAAACAAACACCCATTCCGGTGTGAAATTATTGCTACCGAAAGCCGAACGAGTGGACAGAACTCCTTAAACGAAAATTAGCAAACGAGCATGACATCATCATGTTGCGGCACTGAGGTCTGTGCAACCCCTACCCCCTACTCCCCGAGAGGGGGAATAGAGAGTCCCAGACCCTCGCGCCGGCGACCCAACCTGCAGTTCTTGACTGGATGTCAAAACACGTGAAAAACACCACCAACCAGGTGGTGGGAGGGATGCCGGTGAGCCTCCGGACTCACCCAGAAAATGGTGTTTCATTACTTCAATGCTGGTTTTCGGGGGGCTCCCCGGTGCTACCTCACCAAACATAAGGAAAAGATGGAAGGACCCGGGAGGCAGATCCACACGACCAATGCAAAAAAACCACAGGCCGAAACAATGGACCCTGCAGACAACCCCGGGAGACCCGAACCCCAGAACAGGCAGGAAAAAAGCAAACTCGGGCCAACCAAAACGCACCCAAAGCCCCAGAGGCCAAGACGCACAAATAACAGCGAAGAGCCATAACCAAACACAACACACCAAGCACTTCCGGCCTGAACAACCAAGCAGCAACCCATGGACCCCTCCGGAAACAGCAGACCCAAACTCCACACGAAAAGAAGGAGACGGCAGCTAACGAACAACTTACCACCAGGACCAAACAAGCAGAAAAAACACACCAGAACCGAAGGGGTTATGACAAACTGAGGAGAAAAAGATAGACCACCCAGGAGCCAACAACCAGGATGGCACCGGAAACGCATGAGCAGGCTGGAGGTGAAACAACGAACCAGACAGATAGCGGAACGGAGGAGAAGGAACAGCAACTCCGAACGCAAGCTGGAGCGGCCCCACCAGTGCTGCTAGAAACGAGGTGATAGTATTCAGCATCAAACGACGGTCCAGGAAAAACCCCGAAGGGAAGGACAAAGCAACCCTATCAGAGACTGTAGTACTGTACACCTGCGCAGTGATAGGAAAACTGGAAGGACCACCAAGAAACTACATACTGCCGCCGAGACGAAGCACGCAGGTGGGAGACCAACAACGAAGCCACCAGTGCCCACACAAGTGACGAGAACTCGAGACAAAAACCCCGAGACGCGAAGACTCAAGGGAAAGTTTTTTCCCTTGAGTCTTCGTGTCTCGGGGTTTTTGTTTTGAGTTCTCGTCACTTGTGTGGGCACTGGTGGCTTCGTTGTTGGTCTCCCACCTGCGTGCTTCTTGTCGAGGGCAGTGTGTAGTTTCCTGGTAGTCCTTCTGGTTTTTCTATCACTGCGTAGGTGTACAGTACTACAGTTTCTGGCCCCACCAGTGCCGCCAGAAATAAGGCGACAGTATTCGGAATCAAACGACGATCCAGGAACAGCCCCAAAGGGAAGGACAAAGAAACCCTATCAGAGACTGTAGTACTATACACCTACGCAGTGATAGGAAAACAGGAAGGCCCACCAGGAAACTACATACTGCCGCCAAGACGAAGCACGCAGGTAGGAGACCAACAACGAAGCCACCAGTGCCCACACAAGTGACAAGAACTCAAGACAAAAACCCCGAGACACGAAGACTCAAAGGAAAAAACGAACTAGCCTCATACTGGGCTGGAACGATCCGCAAAAGGGGCCAAGCCGCAGAGAAAAGCCCTCAGGAACGGACACCAAGCCAAGTAGCGCCCCCAACCAAGGTTGGCAAAAACCAGAAGGAACAGCCACCAGGGAACCAGGAACCCAAACCCGGTGTGCCTGGAAGGAACCAACACAGACGAGCAGACACCCACTCCACCCAGGAGGAACCTCTCCCTCGGGACAACTAAAGGCCCAACAAGGCCAAAAACAGATGGCAACAAGAAGAATCCGCCTCTTGAAAGAGCCGAACCACAGACACCACAACAGCTAGGACCAAATGGCGACGAAAACTAAAGACCCAGGGACCAGGCAGTGCCAACGAGGAAAACGAGCATCACGAACTGAATTGCGAGACGCGAAGCGAAAAACAGCGACCCCGCAACCAGCTCCAGCCGGGAAGAACGACGCATGCATCTCCGAGTTGTATATGAGGAGAACCACTCTAGACGTGTACCGCAGTAAAACAAACATGTACAATCTGGAAAAGGAACACAAAGAAAAACTGTAGCCAGGACTGTAATCCTAGCACC
This sequence comes from Procambarus virginalis, assembly GCA_020271785.1. Classification (NCBI taxonomy): domain Eukaryota; kingdom Metazoa; phylum Arthropoda; class Malacostraca; order Decapoda; family Cambaridae; genus Procambarus; species Procambarus virginalis. Next base: position 23,587,108 of record WNGS01165318.1, on the reverse strand, counting down.
CCCAGTCCCAATGAAAATGAACCAGAGAGGCAGAAGTGGTTGATCGGAATCCACTGCCACCCGCAGACATTGCAACACAGAAGAGGGCAGTGACAGACAAGGAAAAATGAAAAAACACAGGTCCATAACCGAACACTGGGGCAGTCCCAAATCAGGGGACTAAACATGTACAGAGGCCAACCGAGCACCAACATCGGTATAGCCAATAAGCACCTACAAGATACACAACAATGTGAAGTATAGAGGTAGTATATATGGAATTAGGCAATGAAAAGACCCTAAAGATGGTCCAAACACCAGTAGCTAGGGACAAGAGAGGACAATGAATAGGACAAATGAAAAGGATCCAAGTAGCAACCAGTAATGTAATGTACACGACCAACCACATATACAGACACACCCCCAATGTATCATTCTGCCCTCCAGAAAATATATATGGATTATCATAAAGTGAACCAGAGTGCTTTATGGAAAACATAAAATTTCCTGGCATATTAAGGAATTTGTAACTGCAATAGTTCTATTTTTAATAATGAAAAAATCATGCACAAAAGCCAGCAAATGGCTTAAAGTGTTTGAGTAAAGTCAAAGTGTGCACTTTCCTAATGGCTTTTCAACACGTATATTAACTTATGTTAGAAAAGTCAAAGCCAAGGTGTATATGGTGAGAAAAAAGTTGAAACTGGGCTAGAAGCAATGGTTCCTGTGGACCAATTGTCTTGTGGCCTACTAACCAAACAAGAATCATTTACCTGTACATGGATTTCTAGTGCAATACAGAACTTGAGTTGCTGTACAAACAGCTGTAAAGAAGGAGAAAGCTGATACGACATGGTGTGCCTGTTTGTGACAAAACATAGTATAAAACATAAAAAATTATGAAATATACAGTAGCAGTGAGCAGTACCAAGTGGAAGCAATTTTCATGAGGGAGTGAACAATTGACAATCTGTCTAAAAACAACTCACAAGGAGTACTTTACACCTCATTTATGTAGATGCCGAGATACTCCTGTGGATGATTTGTTGAAGTGTGGTGGTGCTGGTTCTCCGTGATACTGCCAAGTGTGGAAAGTTGTGTGAAAGGACAGATATTACTATAAATATCTCTAACCATTTTTTCCTATATTACTCTTCTGTTTTCTCTAGACAAATATCTCAAAACCTCATCAGTGGAAATTGGAATAATCATGATGATGATGATGAACACAATAATTTGTAAGATTATAAAATAAAGAATATACTGAATGTGATAAAAGTTAGGGAGAGAAGTATAGGTTGATGATTTCCAACTTGCAACAAAAAATTGTAGTAGTCTGAGGACCCTTCTCAACCTTCAAATAATTACATCAATTTCACATCAACTTAAACAAAATTTCAATCAATGAATGTTTAAGTATAGTGGAACCTCGGTTGATGACTGCCCTAGAGTATGAATTTTTTGGTATACGACGTCAAATTTATCATAAAATTTGAATTGGTGTATGACAGTTTACTTGGAAGACGACATCTGTTCGTACGTGTATGGGTCAAATGAGCGCATGGTGCTGGGGGCACATGGTGAGGCACTCTCAGTTTGTTTACAAGTCTATCCCGCGTAGTGACGACCTAGGCCATGCTTGAATTCTTTGCAAAGAATTTCATTGTTTGCCTGCTATTCTGTGGAGAGCCCCTTCGGCTCCCCGGAGCTATACCAAGCTGATGTGTATATATTAGACTGTGGCAACAGTCAATCGAAGGAGTTCTAAGCCTCCTTCGGCTTAAAACTTAGAACTTAGGACCAGAGCCAGAACCCGGCCCCCCTCAAGAGAGGCACGAGGAGCAATGGCCTAAAGACATCCCCCCGTAATTACCTAAGTGTGTAATTACCTAAGTGTAGTTACAGGATGAGAGCTATGCTCGTGGTGTCCCGTCTTCCCAGCACTCTTTGTCATATAACGCTTTGAAACTACTGACGGTCTTGGCCTCCACCACCTTCTCCCCTAACTTGTTCCAACCATCTACTATTCTGTTTGCGAAAGTGAATTTTCTTATATGTCTTCGGCATCTGTGTTTAGCTAGTTTATATCTATGACTTCTTGTTCTTAAAGTTCCAGGTCTCAGGAAATCTTCCCTATCGATTTTATCAATTCCTGTTACTATTTTGTATGTAGTGATCATATCACCTCTTTTTCTTCTGTCTTCTAGTTTTGGCATATTTAATGCCTCTAACCTCTCCTCGTAGCTCTTGCCCTTCAGTTCTGGGAGCCACTTAGTAGCATGTCTTTGCACCTTTTCCAGTTTGTTGATGTGCTTCTTAAGATATGGGCACCACACAACCGCTGCATATTCTAGCTTTGGCCTAACAAAACTCGTAAACAATTTCTTTAGTACAGTATATTGCCATCTATGTATTTAAAAGCAATTCTGAAGTTAGAAAGCGTGGCATAGGCTCTTCGCACAATATTCTTTATGTGGTCCTCAGGTGATAATTTTCTATCTAGAACCACCCCTAGATCTCTTTCTTTATCAGAATTCTTTAAAGATTTCTCACATAATATACAGGTTGTGTGGGGTCTGTGTTCTCCTATTCCACATTCCATAACATGGCATTTATTAACATTAAATTCCATCCCCGTGTAACTGGAAGCAGTCTTTTTCTGCCATCTACCAGGTCAGGCACCCAGAAAGGTAGGAATTTCAAAACAAACTACTGCTGGCCCAAAATTTGCAAACCGAAAGCCGAAAAAGCAAACAGAACTACCCAGTCAAAAACTGGGAAACAAAAACAAACATGATGTCACCATGACCGCCACGCATCCGTCTGCACACCCCCCCCCCTCCCAGGGAGAAGGATGGGGGAGGGGGGGTCCCAGACCTGCACGCCGGCAACTCTCCTCAGTTCAAAGGCTGTTGTGATGGTGAACGGTCGATCGCCCTGGCTCCACTCCTTGTGTAGTGCTGCAGTGCGGTGTTGTTGCTCTGCATTGGTGGTGTGTGAGCCAGGAGTAACACAAGAGTACGAGGCTGCATGCACCTAGGGCTACCTTATCTAGGTACCCCATAAGTACTGCCTTTGCAGCCTCAGGGTTATCTTCCATGAGCAGTTCAGGAGCAGCTACCTCCGTGTGGATCTGTTGCAGCTCGGTGATTGCCAGCTTTTGGAGGTTCAGCTGGGAGGTTCTTACTCCTGTTTGCCCTTGGATAGGTGGTAGTTTCGTCGCTGGCTGCAGAGCGAGGTACTGTGCAGCTGTCTGATATACACATAGTGACCGGTTCTGTTCACCTGGAGACGTGTTTTTGCAGGCGTTTTCTTTTGTTTTTGTTTTGTTGTAAAGATGCGTAAATACACTAAGTGCCAATTACAAACTAAGGAAGGCAACAAAAGTGGCAAGCCTGAAGCCCCACCACCAACTGTGCCAGTCCCGGAACCCTGGAGAGGAACATGCCAAGAAGTGACCCAGAGGTCCAGGGACACCATCCAGGCACCCGGCCACAACAGAAGCCGGACAGGAGACAACAGTCTTCCGAAGAGGGCAAAGAATCCAGGGCACAGACTGCATAAGCCCAGAAGAACCGCAAGTAGGTATTTGTCTGCACTAGACAGGCGGGAACCGCGGAAGGATGTGGGTGGAACGACCACGCACCCACACTAAGATGACATGACGAAACGAAGGGGAAGAAGTCCACCCCGCCAGCCCCCCCCCCCCCCAAAGGGGGATAAGCCACCCAGCGCCACCAAAGGCCGGAAGAAGACCACAAGCGAGAGCTAATAAAGCAAGGTGCTTCCCCAGCACCCCATCAACAGTGAAGGGAACAAAACCCCTTCCGAAAGAAAATGTATATATATACAGGGGTACCTCGGTTTAAGAGTTTAATCCGTTCCTGGAGACGGCTCGTATTCCGAAACTCGTATTCCGAAGCTAATTTCCCCAAAAGAAATAATGGGAAATGAATTAATCCGTTCCCGACTACCCCAAAAACCCCACATCAAACTAAATTTTTATACCTAATTCATCTAAATAAACCTACAAAACTATGTTCAAGTTATTACTTACCTTGCTGTTGAATGCTGTAGGCATATGGAAGATGGTGAGGAGTGGGGAGGAGGAGAGGAGTTACTGTTTGGAAGGGGAGTCCCCTTCCATTATCACATCAGGCAGTGAGGACTTCACTGGTATGCACACTCTGGCACATTTTGCCTGCATACCACTAGGACTTGCTTGTCTTACTAAAAATTAGTCTAAAGACACTTGTTTTTCCCTACATTTTAACACTTGTCTGTAGTAAGACATCACATTATCATTTAAAAGGTCAATGCAACGGCCTGCTACAGCTTTATCTGGGTGAGTTTTTTCAATAAAACTTTGCAGTTCTTCCCATACTTCACACATTTTCTTAATCAAGAAGGGACATCCTCTACTGCCTCTACTCACAGCTATTTTCTTAGGTTGAACCTTACCAATGGCTTTCTTGAGACCCATGGCGAGATATATAATGACAACTTTTATGCTCAAATGGCCAAAAAAACAACAAAAAACTGTAAATCCTTGTGAAGAATTCAGGTGGGATAGTCACTGGGCACGAGACAATGGTAAACTGAGGCGCGATCGCCGTGCCACCACGCGCTAGTCGGCCTGTACACGTATCAACAAACTCGCGTTCCGAGGTAACCCTCGCCTTCCGAGACAAATTTTCCGCGGAAATCCTGCTCGTATTCCGAAAAACTCGCATACAGGGACACTTGTATTCCGAGGTATTACTGTAAATACACACATACATAAATGTAAATATATATACAGTGGCACATCGAAATACGAGTGTACCTGTATGCAAGTTTTTCGGAATACAGACAGGATTTCCTCGGAAAATTTGTCTCGGAAGGCGAGGGTTACCTCGGAACGCGAGTTTGTTTATACGCATTCAGGCCTACCTAGCGCGTGGTTCGTCGCCCCTCCGCCCCTCAGTTTACCATTGTCTCGTGCCCAGTGACTATCCCACATCAATTCTTCACTCGGATTTTCAGTGTTTTGTTGGATTTTTGGTCATTTGACTATACAATTTGTTGTTATATATCTCACCATGGGTCCCAAGAAAGCCAATGGTAAGGATCAAGGCCAGAAAGCCCATGTGAGGATGACAATAGAGCAGAAACAAGAGATCATTCGGAAGCATGAGAATGGTACACGTGGTGTTGAACTTTGTAGGCAGTACAACAAAGCCACATCAACAATATGCACTATACTTAAGAAGAAAAATGAGATTATGGGTGCTAAAGTGGCAAAAGGAGTAAGAACAATAACAAAACAAAGACCACAAATACTTGAAGAAGTGGAAAAGTTGTTATTAATTTGGATACACGACAAGGAGTTAAGGGGTGATAGTGTTTCGGAGGCCATCATTTGTGAGAAAGCCAGGGTATTGCACGAAGACGACCTAAAGAAAACCCCTGCAACGAGTGATGCAGATACGAAAGAGTTTAAGGCAAGCAGGGGCTGGTTTGAAAAATTTAGAAGGAGAAGTGGTATCCATAGTGTTACAAGGCATGGGGAGGCAGCCAGCTCAGACAAACCAGCCGCTGGACAATTTATTGAGGAATTTAAAGAGTTTGCAGAGGCTGAGGGATACCTACCGCAACAAGTGTTTAATTGTGGCGAACCAGGACTGTTTTGGAAAAGAATGCCTAAGAGGACATACATTACCAAGGAGGAAAAATCCTTGCCCGGACACAAGCCTATGAAAGATAGGTTTACGCTTGTGCTGTGTTCAAATGCGAGTGGCGATTTGAAAATTAAACCCTTGCTAGTGTATCATTCTGAAAATCCAAGGGTTTTCAAACAGTATAAAGTGCAGAAAACCCATTTGTGTGTGATGTGGAAGGCGGAGCCGGTCGGCCGAGCGGACAGCACGCGGGACTTGTGATCCTATGGTCCTGGGTTCGATCCCAGGCGCCGGCGAGAAACAATGGGCAGAGTTTCTTTCACCCTATGCCCCTGTTACCTAGCAGTAAAATAGGTACCTGGGTGTTAGTCAGCTGTCACGGGCTGCTTCCTGGGGGTGGAGGCCTGGTCGAGGACCGGGCCGCGGGGACACTAAAAAAGCCCCGAAATCATCTCAAGATAACCTCAAGAAGGCTAATAAAAAAGCATGGGTGACTAGGCTTATTTTTTCGGAGTGGGTGAATGAAGTGGTGTGCCCTGCCATAGAAAAATATCTGCAGGAGAAACATTTGCCACTCAAGGCCCTGCTTCTTCTCGACAATGCTCCTGCTCATCCTCGAGGCTTGGAAGATGATTTGTTGCCCAGATACAATAAATTCCTCACAGTTAAATTCCTTCCTCCTAACACCACTCCTCTAATTCAGCCTATGGACCAGAAAATCATAGCGAATTTTAAGAAACTTTATGAAAGGGCACTTTTCCGGAAATGTTTTGAAGTGACTGAAGTCACAAACCTCACCCTCAAAGAGTTCTGGAAAAAACATTTTAACATTTGTAGTGCTTTAAAACTCGTTGACAAAGCCTGGCAAGAAGTGACTCAAAGAACCCTGATCTCTGGCTGGAGAAAATTGTGGCCTGAATGTGTGAGAGAACTAGACTTTGAGGGGTTTGAGCCTGTAAATGATGCACCTATTGTTGAGGAAATTGTTACTCTAGGCCAGCAAATGGGCTTGGAATTGGATAGTGATGATGTGGAGGAGTTGGTGGAAGAACACAACGAAGAACTGACCACCGAAGAACTCCAAGCCCTTCAACAGGAACAGCGAGACAACACAGCTGATGATTCTACAGTGGAGGAGGATGAGGCAGCAGCGGATGTCCCTTCTGCAGTAATTAAGAAGGTGTGTCAGATGTCGGAAGAGATTCAAACAATTATTGAAAAGACTCGCTCAGAGAAAGCTGTAGTAGGCCGTTGCCTTAATCTTTTCAATGACAATGTGATGCCTTACTACAGAGACAGCTTGCGAAGAAGGGAAAAGCAAGCTTCCATGGACAGATTTGTGGTGAGAAAATCGAGCAGTGAGCCACAACCAGGACCTAGTGGCACTCAGATAAAACGTGCCAGGAAGTGCACACGAGAAAGGTCCTCACTGCCTGATGTGATAACGGAAGGGGGACTCCCCTTCCAAACAGTAACTCCTCTCCTCCTCCCCACTCCTCACCATCTTCCATACGCCTACAGCATTCAACAGCAAGGTAAGTAATAACTTGAACATAGTTTTGTAGGTTTATTTAGATGAATTAGGTATAAAAGTTTAGTTTGATGTGAGGTTTTGGTGTAGTCAGGAACGGATTAATTCATTTCCCATTATTTCTTATGGGGAAATTAGCTTCGGAATACGAGTTTTGGAATACAAGCCGTCTCCAGGAACGGATTAAACTCTTAAACCGAGGTACCCCTGTACATACATACATACACACAAAATGTATAAAAACATACATAGATGTAAATAAAATTGAGAGGAAAAAAAAAAAAAAAAAAAAAAAAAAGCCGACCGGTGGGCAGAGAGCACCACTCTGGCCAAACGAAGAAGGCACCATGAGCACAAAAACCGCACCAAAAGGCCCACCTTGACAACACAAACCCCAAGGCCCTGGCATGACCACAACACGTGCCAAGACCCAAAAAGATCAGCCTGTAAGCCAGGAAGACCCTGGCACCCCAGAGGGCGGAACTGGATCACAAATGAGGTAACAAATGCCCCGAACCCACAAAGGGGGCCCAAGAGGGAGAAACCTCCGGAACGAAATCAAAGAACCCAAAGGAACCCGGAATCGAACCCGGGGGAGCCCAAACTACCACACTTGCCAGCGGAATTACACCACAGCGGGGCAAAGCACAGCACCCAGAAAGAACCACGTCCACCAAGGAAATGCTCAAAACAGACCGAAAACCGGGGGACAAGGTGTGGGAGCAAGCATTAACAGAGAGGGACACTAAGCCCAAACCCTAGGGCACAGACCCAAAACACAGAAAACGCAAAAACCGGTGTAAAAACCAACATCCAAGCATTCCCAGAGGAACAGAAGACGGGCGTAAAATCCCAGAAAAGCAAAGAAACAGCAACAGGAGGATAAAACCCCTGAAAGAAGTGGAAAAAACTCACCCAAAATGCAAGCTCCCACAATCCGGCCTTTGTAAACAAACCGCAGCGCCGCCCTGGTGGCAAAGCGGGGAGTTATCTGCAGAAAAGAAAATGGCCACCACACTAAGGAGCCGTGACCGACGCAATAGAGCCGAAAACACTCCAGCAAATGTGGGAAGCAAGCAGACTAAAGGGACGAGAAACCTAGCCCAGAAGCAGAAGACCCAGGCAGGGGCAGAAGACCCAGGCAGGGGCAGAAGACCCAGGCAGGGGCAGAAGACCCAGGCAGGGGCAGAAGACCCAGGCAGGGGCAGAAGACCCAAGCAGGGGCAAACAGCCCCAGAACTGCAAGCGGGCCTACCCCACAGCCCCAGCAACCCACAACAGAGGCCCCCGGGGCAGAGCCGTCCTCCATGCCTTCTGCCCTTAAAGAAAAGGAAGAGTCCTGGAGAAAGGCAGCATAGAAAGGACCCAAAGACCCAGAAGCCTTGGCATGAGGAACAGGCTCAAAAACTTCCGTCCCCAACCCGAACTGGGCAGTCCCCGAAGCCACCCGAGTCTTGACACCAACTAAACCCGCCCTGACCCCGAAACCCGCAGACGGTCAGGAGCCTGGAACAGGGAGGGAAAGGGGCGAATAGCACCTAACCAAAACGGGGCAGATCCGGGGCATCTGGGTGGAAAAACAACCTAGCGTGTTGCAGCAAGTTAAACCTAGCTTGCAATATGGATGCCACCTGTACTCTGAATAGTACGGACATCAGAAAAGTACTGGAGAACAAGCAGAAAACACCTCTTGCAAGACTCCAGGTTAAGGTGTCAGTGACCCAACAGGCAGCATGACGGAGATAAAATTGGCGACTGTCACCCTTAGACAAGAGCACAACAACCAATGAACCAGCACAAGATGGGATGGATCCCGTTTGACACATACAATGGTCCACCGAGCCCCAACAGGGTTTTCCAGGGCCCATAGACTGCTACGGGAAGCCTGGGCAAGGTGTTGCTAACCAGTTAACACCCAAGCTAACAAGGGGTAGATGCAACACTGAAAACCCCTGCGACGTGTACAATCATGGGGCCTAGTAGAGGGCCACCAAACACTACCAGTGGAACTATAGCCACACTAGGCAGACCCGCATCAGGCAAAGAAAATAAAAACAAAAGAAAATCACCAGAAAAGTACACCGTCCACAGAGGCAACAGGAACTGGTCGTCGCATAGGTGGCAGGCTGCACAACACCTTGATGCCCTAACCAGCACAAAACAAGTCCCTACCCAAGGCCAAACAAGGGCCCCAAGCCCCAGCTGGCCCCAAAGGCGAGGCAAAAGCCAAGCAGCAAGAACCTCTATGGGAATGGTTCCCGAACGCCCCAGGGAATATAACCCTGTCACTCAGGGGCAGTACTCACAGGGCACTTAGGGAAGGAAGCCCCTAAGCGCATGCAGCCCTGGTACTGATGAGGAACACCTGGCCACCACACAACACAATACACGGCAGTGAACGCCACAAAGGCAAACACCGCCTTGGAAACTGAGGCCAGGGAAGCATCTGTCCCAGTTGACATTAGCTTACGAACTGGTGTTAGGCAGCTGGCACGGTGAGGTTCGGGGCTCCCCCCTCCACCTTTCAGGGCGGGGAGGGCTGCGCGGACAATCGGCGCGGCAGTAAAGTGTGATGTTTGCTTGAGTGCTTGTTTCCATGGGATTGTAGGGAGTTTCTACTACTCTGTTCGTTTTTTTGTTTTAGTTTCTTACCATGTGGGGTTTGTTTTGTTATGCCTATCTTTCTGGGTGCCTAATCTCGGTCGATGGCAGATAAGGAAAACCCCAACCACAAGGGGGATTTCCAGGACCACTGCTCCCTGAAACCTCTCTGAAGGGGCCAGGTTCTGGTGCTGGTCCCTGGTAGGTCAGAACTCCTTACCTAATGTCCAGGTCTAATATAACATACATTAGCCCAATAAGCTCCAGGGAGCCATAGGGGCTCCCCACAGAAAAGCCAACAAAAAACCAGCGTTGAATGTAATGAAACGCCATTTTCTGGGTGAGACCCAGAGGCTCCCCGGAGCTATACCAGGCTGATGTGCTAATGTCAGACTTTGGCATCAGTCATGTGTATGGAGTTCTTAGGGCCTACAGGGGACCACAGCCAGCATTCTATGTCTGCCATCAACCGAGTTAAGCATCCTGAAAGGTAAGCATCCCAAAACAAACCCTTATTCTGGTTAAAATTGCTGCCAAAAGTCGAACTAATGGATAGAACTCCCCAACAGAAAACCAGCAAACTAGTATGACATCACATGTCACCGCGCCGCTGTCTGTGCAGCTCCCCCCTCCCCGGGAGTGGGAAGGGGGAGCCCCAGATCTCTCACGCTGGCTATCCACCCATCAGTTCTGAGGCTGGATGTCAAAACACCCAAAAACCGCCGATCGGAGGGAGGGAGGGTTGCCGGGAAGCCTCCGGGTCTCACCCAGAAAATGGCGTTTCATTACAGTCAATGCTGGTTTCTGGAGGGAGCCCCGTCGGCTCCCCGGAGCTAACTACCCACAGAGGAAGGTCTAAGGGATGTATCCAGGAGGTTGCCACCGCTCACACCTCAACAAGAAGCGAGACAACCAGCTGCAACAGCCAACCCAAAGCGACACAGGCCCAACCAGGCTTAAGGACGTGAAAATGGCAACGAGCAGCCAAGACCCAGAATAACCACCAAAATCTCCATGCCCGAAAGTCCGCCCAAGACACAGTCCCAAGGAACGGCACCAAGAGCCAAGAACTCGCGAACGTCACGGGCACGGGGAGAGGCCGCTTGCCGACCAGCCTTAATAACCCTGTGGACGACCCGGGAGACCCGCACTTGCAAACAGGGAAGAAGGGAAACCGGATCAACACAAAGCGCGTCCACGGACACAGAAGCCGTGGTGCGCCAAAAATGGCGGAGAGCTGTAACCGGGCACAAAACCTGAAGCACCCCCGGCCAAACCAACAAGGCATCAACAACCCAGGGACCCCTCGGAAAGCAGCAGTCATATTCTACACCAGAAAAGAAGGAGAAGGCTGCAGAGGAATAAAACGATCGCCCCGACCAAAGGAGACCCCAGCGCCGGAGGAGAGCACGAAGCTCACCAACCCGATTCCCCGAGGCCAATGCCAACAGGAAAAAGAGTCCCCGAGACACCAACCGGAACCGAAGGGGCCACAAGAACCGATAAGAAAAAAAGAGAGCACCCAGTCCCACAACCAGGACGGGTCAGATGGCGCATGAGCAGGTCGGAGGTGAACCAATGCATGAGACAGCGTGCGGAATGGTGCAGAAGTATCATCAACACCGAACGCAAGCAGAAGTGGCTCCGCCAGCGCCGAATGAAACTAGGAGGCAGTATGCAGCAAAATGGCGGGCCCAAACCCACATAAGAAAAGGACAAGACCACGCCAACAACATACTGCAACCGAAGAAGGTACAGAAGGAAAAAAGGAAGGACCGCCAAAATACCACACACTGCTGCCAAGAAGAAGCATGCAGGTGGGACACCAGCAACAAAGCCACCTGACCACCAACAAAAGGCAAGACTCAAGGCAGAGCCGAACGAGCCGAGGAAGAGGCAGAGCCACGGGAAGACCTCGAGTGCAACCACCGAGCAGGCAGAGACGGAAACCCGAGCTGGCAAAGAAGGAGATGGAATGTCTGCCGTACCGAAAAACGTCCCAAACAGGAGCCAAAAGGCACAAACAAAACACACAACATGGAGGACAAAAGGAAGCTGAGGAACAAAGAAGGCAGGCAGCAAACAGGAACGAAGGGACAGGACCAACACCAAAAGCCGCTGGACATGTCCCACACACCCCAGTAGACTGAAGATCCAGAGGAGACATGACCACCAACACATGAGGCACATGTAACGGGGGCAACAAGGCGAACTGAACACCCAAATGAGCCGTATAAAAGATAGAAGAAGCATACCAGTGTCAGAGCAGGAGACAACAGGAATGCATGAGAAAGGGATGTGGCGGAGGCCAACCCACACCCAGCGTCAAGTGCAGATAAGAGAGCCCAGTAGGCTCCGGAACCTGAACAGAAATCGAATGACAGGCGAGGGGCAAGACGAAGAGCCAAAGCTCATCCCCAACAAGCACAACTAGGTGAGGACAACGAGGGTAGTACAGAGAATCCAATGAACATGGAAAAACTAAGCCAGTACAGCAGACCGCAAGGAATGAGGGAAACAAAAACCAGCGTTGAATGTAATGAACGCCATTTTCTGGGTGAGTCCCGGAGGCTCCCCGGAGCTATTCAGGCTGAATGGATATGTATAACTTTCTGGCATCAGTCAAAGTGCTAGGAGTTCTTGCCTACCGGGGACCACGAGCCAGAACCTGGCCCCCTCAGAGAGGCACGAGGAGCAATGGCCTATAAAAACCCCTTTGTGATTGGGAGAATTCTATGTCTGCCATCGACCGGGAAAGGCACCCAGAAAGGTAGGCGCCTCAAAACAAACCCCTATTCTGGTGAAATTATTGCTACCGAAAGCCGAACGAGTGGACAAAACTCCCCAAACAAAATTATTAAACTAGCATGACGTCATCACGTCGCCGCGCAACCGTCTGCGCAACCCCCCCTCCCCGAGAGGGGAAGGGGGAGCCCAGACCCTCCACGCGGCGATCCAACCGGCAGTTCTTAGGCTGGATGTCAAATACACGAAAAACGCCGCCGACCGGAGGGAGGGGGGATGCGGGGAGCCTCCGGGACTCACCCAGAAAATGGCGTTTCATTACATTCAACGCTGGTTTTCTGGGGGGAGCCCCGTCGGCTCCCCGGAGCTACCTCCCCAAAGATAAGGAAAACAGGGAAGGAACCGGGAGGCGGAAACCACAGTCCTAAACCAAAAACCAAACCAGAGACAAGACAAAGACCCCCAGGCCAACGACCAGGACGGCCCCAAAACTCCAGAGCAGGCCGAGGGGAACAACGCCCAGGACAGCAAGTGGAATGGAGCAGAAGGAACCGCAACACTTAACGCAAGCAGGAGCGGCTCGCCAGCACCACCCAACATGAGGTGACAGGACAATCCCAGACGACGGTCCCAGAACAACCGCGAAGGGAAGACAAGCCAACCCTATCAAAGACCGAAGGACCCTTCGCAATGATAGGAGAACCACACACTGCCCCCAAGACGAAACACGCAAGTGGGAGACCAATAACCTGGTCCCAAGAACCAGGGACCTGTGTCCAGAATCGCAAAACGCGAAGCTAAAAACAGCGACCCCGCAACCAAAGGAGCAACATAACCATAGCTCCAGCAGGGAAGAATGAGACGCACATCCCCGAGCATCCAAGGGGATAACTACCGGAAAGAATAGAAGGACGAGAACCGCAAGAAGCAAACACACTCGGTCTGGAAAAGGAACAAAGAAAAACCAAAACCAGGACCGAACCCAGCAAACCCGGTTCCAGGAAAAGGAACCAGGAAAGCAGGAGCGACAGGCCGAAAAGTCCATACCCCCCCCACAGACAGCGCAACCCGAAGCCTGCAGAAAACTACACAGAAAGCAGGAACTTGGTACCAAAACGGAACACCGGAGAAGTCCAAAAGCAGGACGTGGAACATGGACAGAGGCCCACCGGAGCACCAAACAGGAAAACCAAGAAGCACTGACCCAGACACAAAAAGTGTAGCATGGGGAGGAAAAATGGCCATAAGTAAGGAAACCACGAAGACGGCCCAAGGAGTGGCCGGGAAGTAACGCACACGACCAACCACAAAATGGGTAGAGGAGCGCGCACATACCCGAGGACCTACGTACAGCAGGGTGCAATCAGGCACCGAAAATAGGCAAGGAAAGTGTCCAGACAGGGAAATAACCCCGGAGCCGACAACGAAAAAAAAAAAACCAAAATGCGGGGCAGAGCCCCACAGGACAACAAAACAAAAGATGGACAAAAAGGCACTAAAGACCCATGCAAGGTGACCAAACACCACACCAAAACCCCAGTCAGGAGCCATCGACGCAATCCGCCAAGCAGGGAAGAGTAAACAAGGATGGAACAGTGAACAAGGGTGGCGGAGCGAGTAGAGTAACCCAAGAGATACTCGCTCCGAACGCATGAGCCTAACCAGAGAAGCAAAGCTCTCCAAAGCACCAACGATGGAACTTAAACCGTTCCGAACGTCCAAAGGAAAAATCCCGCCAACCTGTGGAGAACTGTGAGGCGGCGCCCAAGCACATAACCAGCAGAGTAGCGAACAATAACGAGACTACTTGCAAGTGTGGTCGAGAACAGACAAGCGAGACACCGTACATACACGCAGAGCGCCCAACCCGCACCATTGCCGCCAAATAACACCCGCAACCACAGAATACGTAACAAAGATAAGTAGTTCCGTAGTGGATGTGTTTATGACCAATCCCCACGAAACAATAGAA
>WNGS01165318.1:23539541-23557541 GCA_020271785.1 Procambarus virginalis | reverse complement strand
AGCAAACAAGCAATTATCACAATTTACTGCCGCGCCGGTCATCCGCCCAGTCCTCCCCTCCCCGAGAGGGGGGGGGGGAGCCGGATCTCACCGTGCCGGCCGCCTTCAGTTCGTAAGCTAGTGTCAACCGGGATAGACACTTCTCTGGCCTCAAATTCCTGGGCGGTGTTTGCCTTGTGTGACGTTTTCTGCTGTCTTTGTGTGGTGTGCGGTGGCCAGGAGTACCTCATCAGTGCTGGGGCTGCATGCGCTAGGGGCTTCCTTCCCTAGGTGCTCTGTGAGTAATGCCCCTGCATGTCAGGGTTATCTTCCCTGGAGCATTCGGGAATCGCTCCAGTAGGGCTTCTTGCTGCTCGGCGTTTGCCTCGCCCTTGGGGCCAGCTGGGGCTTGGGGCCCTTGTTTGGCCTTGGGTAGGGAGTGGTGTTGTGTTGGTTAGGGCGTCAAGGTGTTGCGCGACCTGCCACCTAAGCGGCGACCGATTCCTGTTGCCTCTGGGGACGGTGTACTTTTGTGGGGTATTCTTTATTTATGGAGGTTCCGCCTAGTGGGCCTACAGTTCCCCTGATAATGTTTTGGTGGCCCTCTGTTAGGCCCCCGTGCTTGTACATGTCTCAGGGGTTTTGTTATCATCTACCCCTTGTTTGTTTGGGTTTCTTAACTGGTTAGCAGCACCTTGCCCGGGCTTCCCGTAGTTGCTACCCTACAGGCCCTGGAAACCCCCTGTTGGGGCTCGGTGGACCCATGGATGCGTCTCCTGAGTTCCAGCCTGCCTTGTGCGGGTTTGAAGGTTGCTGTGTGCCCTTCTCTCAGGGTGACAGTCGCCTGTTTTGCCTCCGTCATGCTGCCTGTTGGGTCAACGACTCCTTTGACCCAGAGTCTTGCGAGTCGTGTTCTCTGCTTGTGCTCCAGTTTTACTCTGAGGATGTTTCTGTTAGGGTACAGGCAGCATCAGCATTGCATGTTATGTTTAGGTTACTGCAACGTGCTAGGTTGGTTTTCCACCTGTATGCCCTGAGGCTGCCCCGTTCTGGTTTTAGGGACCCGGACCTGGGGGCGTTAGTCGCTTTGGCTTCTTCCGTGCTCCCTGGTCCTTCCCCTGTGGTTCATCCTGCACCTTGCCTACTGTGTTCGGCTCCAAAACATCTGAGGGTTTCAACTTCGGCACAGGGTTTAGTTGGTAATGAGGCTTGGGCTGCCTCGGGGGCTGCCCCATCCGTGTCGGAGACGGAGGCATTTGAGCCGGTTCCTCCTGCCGAGGCTTCTGGGTCCCACCAGCAGGCCCCCTTCTTGTCTGCCTTTCCCTTGGACTCTGCCTTTTCTTCAGGGGTAGAGGGTTTGGAGGACGGCTCTGCCCCGGGTCCCGACGTGGGGGATCCTGGGGCTGGGGAGGAGTCGACCTGGGGGCCTTGGGCCCCCTTTGACCCATCTTGGGTGTTTTTGCCTTCCTCGCGGGGCTTATTGTTGCAGGGGGAGGGGTATTCTTACCCCCCTTCCCTGTATGAGTATGATTTGGGTTTGATTCCGGGATCCTTTGGGTACCTTGGCTCCGTTTTTCCAGAGGTTTTCTACCTCCTGTATCTCCGCGAAGGTGGCTCGGGAGGCTCTTGCTGCATACCTCTTGCGAGACCCGGGTTATGCCTCTGCGATGGATCCGGTTCTTCGAACTCCGGTTGAGTTCGGTTCTTCTACCCGGTTTTGTGTGCATTTGGAGGTTCCGGAGTCTTCCTGGCTGGCAGACTGCCTTTTCTTTTCAATGTGGGTGTGGCATGGGTTCTGTCGGACCCGCACGCTTCATTGACGTGAAACTTCTACTTTTATGCAGGTTTACCTGGGGGGGCGAGTTTGAGCACCTTAATGAGTGCTTGTTCGCTCCTGTGCTTTCTCGGAATGTTGGCCTTTTCCACCTTCACGTGCAGGTTCCTCTTGTTTTGGCTTCATTGGTTGATGAAGATTTGCGCGCCCGTGGGCATTTGGCTTCAGTCTTATGTTTCTTTTCCCTTCTTGAGCTGTCTTCTGCCTGGCTTGAGGAGGATGTGGGAGCGTTGAGTGAAGGGCCTTCGTCTGGGGCGCTGACTTTGGCAGTTAGGGCGTCGGCTGCACTGTTGAAGCTTTTTGTGCCCATCCTGAAGGAAGCGGTGTCTCTTGTTTTTTGCTTTTCGCCTCACGTGCCATCAGGCTGTGCTCACCCTCTCTTTGGAATCCACTTGGGCCCTGGCTCTTAGGTTCTCATCTCCGTTTTGTCTGTTGCTGTTTGCAGAGACTGCGGTCTCTCAGTTTCTGCAAGCGGCTTTATCTAGTTGTCATCCTATAGCGGACTTGTTGATTCTCCGAGGCGGTCGTTCTCGGCAGTCTCGGAGAGGTCGTGCCAGGGTTTCGGGTTCCGCTGGTCGAGGTGGGCCATTGGTACCAGTTTCTGAGCTGATGTTCCCTTCGGGGCCAGCGTCGTCTGGTCGGTGTGGTGATCGCCCTGTTCGACGTTTGGGTTCTAGTGTGGGAGTATGTCTCCCAAGATCCTCCCACAGCTGACTTGAATGGCTCATTGCAGTGCGCAGTGCACTGATCTTCGTGCACAAAGCCTATTTCCCTTAATCCTGGATAGTTTTCTGGCATGTTGGGTATCTCCAGAATGCCCATTTAACCAGGAATACTTTCGTAATACGTAGGCCGCCGTATGTCCAGGCAGGAAGTAGATACAAGGGAGTTAAGCATACTGGCCACCAAGGGTCAGTGAGTACATGGCTGGTGCCCACGTGAGACAGAGGGGAAGGCACCAGCAGCGTCTGACTTCTAGGGTCAACCTCAACCAGCGCGATGTTGAATAACAGCTATGACGTGTTCATGACGTCACTCCTGCTACTGCTCATCGAACGAGCTAATATGATTGGTTCCCGCTCATTTGCTGCAATGCTATTGGTCAATTGTAACTCTTTGTGTGTGCCCACGAGACGCCCGGAGCTTCAGGCAAGATTCATTCTTGTGAGGGATCTCTTGCAAAGTGGACGTGTTCTGTTCTACCGGCCAATAGACGGAACACCGTCTATTCCTCACCGTCAAGTTAACTCAGCGTCTTTGCGATATACCACACACTCGCCCAGAATCACGAGTGCGAATATATGGTTTAGAAGCCTAAAGTGACAAATCTCCAGAGCGAAACAGACTGGTATCAGGTAACCCCTGGTGATAAAGATCGTCGTGAGTGACCTAGAGTGAACTAAGGCAGTGCCGCCGCCTAAGTAACCTGTGTGTGTGTGACTTTACCACAAGTGTACCTGCATGGTATACCACAGCAGCCGCCAGCCGCCACTCATCCCGAGCGTGTACCTCAGTACCTCAGTACCTCGAGCGCCCGCCGCCGCTGCCGCCAGCCGCCGCCAGCCGCCGCCGCCCTCACTCCTACGTGACGTCACCACCTTACGCACCGCCAGAGCCAGTGTGTGTGCGTGTGTCTGTCTGTTAAGCATACAGCACGCCTTACTCACGAAATCATCTCAAGATACTGCGAGTACCCTCCGTGTCTACGAGCGAAACCAGCTGTCAGGCCACCTACGAGTGCTTGTATAAATGTGCCTGACTGATTGAGTGAGTAAGGAAAGGTACCTTATCTGTAAGTACAAGATCTTGTCATTGTTTATTGTGTCTGTGTTGATCTGAGGGATCAACCACAGTTCTCACCTTCTTATACCTGTCGCAGGTTATAGGTGAATCGAGGGTGTATGCGTGTTTATCTGTGTGGTATCACGGCATTTCACTCGTCTGTGAATGTGAGCTTCACATACACCACACACTTAGTTATTGTGTGATTATTATTGTGCATGTTATTGCCTGTCCCATTGACAGTGCCTTTGTGTTTATTGCATATCATCATTACCGAGTATCCGGTTGGAACTCTTGTGATCCCTTTGCATACCGGCAGTTAGGTTGCCGTGTTAGTGATTGGCTGTCAACTGTGTTAAGTTAGGTGTTTCTCCACGAGTGGATACGAGTCGATTAGCCAGACGTCAAGAGTCTCGCTAATGCAACCATAGCTTTGCTGACGCCAATCTAAAGTAAATCAAGCACCCTGTGTATTAGTGGTTAAGTTAGTAAATAAACTACTGTTAAGCTTTATGCGGTGTTTCCGTTGAACCACTTCTGAATACTGCCAATATTACTCCAGCCTTCAGCTCTTAAGTGTCTTCAACACCGAGTTGCCTAATTCACTAAACTATAAATGTGATGAGGACCCTAGGAGTCCCTTAAAGTGTTACATCATTGAGGAGATTCCAACGACCAACGTGGAGCAGGACCAGGTGAGGCTAGTCTGAGAAGAGACCCACAAGGACTCTAACTCGACCTTGCTCCCAGGCCCTGTACGGTTGCTCTCGTATTTTCTATTCTGCTAATTCCGACTGCTTCGTGAAGCGTCTGCCACATGTACATTGGCGACGTACGCATTGCAGTCGTGACAGCAAAAAAAGAAACACCCCCACATCTAGTAAGGGGTGTCGGCCCTTTTGCGGTTCGCCCCGTTGATGGGGCGATGGGGGAAAGGCTTGCTCTGTTTGTCCACGCTGGGTCCCACAATTTGTGGGCCTTTTCAGTCGTGGCATCCGGCCTGCGGTGGCGTTGGGCGACCCATCCTCCTTTGAGGGGTTTTCGGGCTAACAGGTCAGGTTTCTTCTGCGCTACGTCAAGTCGTCTTGGAGTGGGTGCGCTTGGGCATGGTCGAAACGATTCTGTCCCTCAAGTGGGTTTCCTGTCTATTTCCAGTGTTGAAACGGGACTGTGCGGATCTGAGGTTCATTCTGGACTTGTCCCGTCTGAACCCCTGGATTCCTTGCCCCTCCTTCCGGAGGACTACTGTCTCAGGTCTGGCTTTCGTTGGAGCCAGGTGCCTGGATGGTATCCCTGAACCTCAAGGACGCTTATTGGCATGTTCCTATTTATCCGGGGTTCAGGGATTGGTTAGGTTTCGTGGCGGGGCATCACGCTTACCACTTCACTGTCTACCTTTTGACATGAATATGGCACCTCACGTTTTCACACGTCTGACCCGGGTTATGGTGACCCGTCTGGGTCTTCTAAGGATTCGGGTTTTGGCCTACCTCGACGACTGGCTGGTGTGGGCTCCCAGTCGGTCAGCTTGTCTGCTCGCCAGGGATATGGTTCTTTCCCAGCTCGCCTGGTTCGGGTTCCTGGTGAACTGGAGGAAGTCCCATCTGGTTCTGTCCCAGGTTCGGACCTGGTTGGGTCAATAACAACCCCCACACGGGTGGGGATTGTTATCGACTCTACTCCGTCCTTTACCCCTTTACCTCTACCCGTATTCTGATTTATTTCTCTTCAATCCAAGGGACCCCAGAGCTTCTACTCTAAGCTGAATCCCACGCTACGTGGTCTTAAGCCGTTTGACCGGCCAATGCCCCTGTTACCTAGCAGTAAAATAGGTACCTGGGTGTTAGTCAGCTGTCACGGGCTGCTTCCTGGGGGTGGAGGCCTGGTCGAGGACCGGGCCACGGGGACACTAAAGCCCCAAAATCATCTCAAGATAACCTCAAGATAGCCTCCCTCCAGAGGTGTTGCTGCTGCCTCGCCGTCGGCTGTTTCTGAGGGGTCCCGGGTTACTCGGTGGTTGCTCGAGCGGTTGTAATTACCTAAGTGTAATTACCTAAGTGTAGTTACAGGATGCGAGCTACGCTCGTGGTGTCCTATAACTACACTTAGGTAATTACAACCGCTTGAGCAACTGCTTGTGCGGGAGTCTGAATTTCACAGTTCTAGTCAACCCGTCTGGTCAGGTTTGGCTTCGGTGACTGTTTTGGTTCCTTCGGGGACGTCCCTTCCGCCTCTCTCGTGATTGTTGGGTTCGTCCTCTGGGGGCCTTGTGTCGGTTGCTGCGTCACCAGCTTCCTCTTTGGGATTTTCAGGGTTCGGTGCCTTGGCGCCTTCCCGAGCCTTCGCTCGATGTGTTCAAGGACGCGTCGTCTCTCGGCTGGGGCTTTGTGATCAGAGCTCACCAGGCCGGCCAGGGACGGTGGAGTCCGTCCTTCCGTCGGGCTTACAGCACGGTTCAGGAGTTCGCAGCAGTCTGGTTCGCGCTTCGGAGGGTTCAGGTCACTCGGGGATCACCCATTCGCCTCCATTCAGACTGTTCTCCGGTTGTTCATTGCCTGAACCGCTGAGGTTCTCTTCGGTCTTTGGCTCTTTGGGGTTAGTCCCTTTGAGTGGTTCATCTGCTGGATTCTTAGGATTTGGCTCTCCATGCGGTTCATGTCCGGGGAGTGTCCAACGTTCTGGTGGACGGCCTGTCTTGCTTCATTCCCCTGTCCACAGAATGGACGGTCGACGATGACTCATTTCTTTGGATCTGCCAGACGTACGGTCTCCCAGACGGGACCTCGTCATGCCGGCGTGGTCTCACCGTCTCCCACCCTATGTGACGCCCTTCCCCGACTGCGAGGCATTCGCAGTGAATGCCTTTCGGCAGGACTGGCCGAGGTAGGGTTACCTGTACCTCTTCCCCCCGGTCCAGCTGTTGCTTCGGGTTCTGGTTCAGTTGGAGACCTTCCCAGGGAGAGTAGTCCTTGTGGTCCTTTGGTGGCCGGCCCAGCCTTGGTTTCCGGTGCTATTGGCGCGGTGTCCGAACCCAGGACATTTCCTGCAGCTTCGCCTATTTCAGCAGGTCGGCCCGGTCCGGTACGGGGCTGGTTCGACCTTCTCCTCTGCTCTTCGCATCTGGTCTTTTTGACGCGGGTGTATCACCATTTCTATGGTGATCAGGTGGCTTCGTTGATGATGTCCCACCTGAGAGCTTCGTCTTGGCGACAGTATAAAGTTTGCTGGCCTTCTTTTCGCCATTTTCTTGCTCTTCGTAGGTTGTCTTATCTTTCAGGTCGGGTTTCTTGTCCTTTCTTTCTTGGCATTTTCAGGACCGTCATTTGATGCCTAATACTGTCCCCTCGTATCGTGCGGCGCTGGCGAAGCCGCTCAAGCTAGCGTTTGGGGTGGACGTCACATCCGGCCTGTTCCGTAAGCTTTCATGCTATGTTTCACCTCCGGCCTGCTCATGCGCCGTCTGAGCCATCCTGGTCCTTGGACTTATCCTGGTCCTTGGACTCCTATCTTTCCTCTTCTCAGTTTGTGGTGGCCCCTTCAGTTCCAGATTGTTTTTCCAAGGCTTTGTTTTTGTTGGCATTGACCTCTGGGGGGCCGTCTCCATCTTTTCTGGCGAAGAACGAGACAGCTGGTTTCCGGAGGAGTCCGTTGCTCATTGATGCTTGTTGGTTTGGCCAGGGGTGCATCATGTGTTGTGTCCGGTTGCGGCTCTTCGCCGTTACCTGCGCTCCTCAGCTGGGGTGGCTGGGGATGCACTTTGAGTTGATCCGATTTCCCACATTCCCTGTTCCAGGGCTCGGGTCTCCCAGGTTGTCCGCAGGGTTATCAAGTCTAGCCAGCCTATCAAGTCTATCACGTTTCTGTGGTCTATCCTCGTGCCCATGACGTTCGGAAGTTTGCAGCTCTGGCTGCCGTGTTTGGTAATATGTCTTGGGCTCGTATTCAGGCGCGTGGATTTTGGAAGTCGAACAGGGTCCTGGCCTTCCGTTATTTGGTGAACGTAACTGCTCCTCTGCATTCTTGTGTTGCTTTATGTCTCAGGATGCAGCCTGTTGTCTCAACTTCGCGTTGAGGAGTTTGTGGCCACCGCCTCCCGGGTAAGTCCCTATTTTCCTTCTCTTTGGGTATGTAGTTCCAGGGAGCCGTAGGGGCTCCCCACAGAAAACCAGCGTTGAATGTAATGAAACGCCAGTTTCTGGGTGAGCCCCGGAGGTTTCCTGGCTACCCTCCCTCCCATCCGTTGGTTTTTTTTTTTTTTTTAGTGTTGGTTGAAGTCTAGTTTCCGAACTGAAGGCAGCCGGTGCGGTGAGGTCTGGGCCTCACCGCACGTGGCTGCGTGGATGACCGACACGGCAGTAAATTGTGATAATTGCTTATTTGCTTGTTTCCTTGGAATTGTAGGGAGTTTCTACCTCTCTTCGTTTTTTTGTTTTAGTTTCTTACCATGTGGAGTTTGTTTTGTTATGCCTACATTTCTGGGTGCCTAACCCCAGTGAATGGCAGATAAGGAAAACCCCCCAACCACAAGGGTTTTTCCAGGGCCATTGCTCCCTGAAACCTCTCTGAAGGGGCCAGGTTCTGGTGCTGGTCCCTGGTAGGTCTGAACTCCATAGCTAATGTCCCGGTCTAATATAACATTCATTAGGCCGATAAGCTCCAGGAAGCCTCCAGGGCTTACCCAGGAAATGGCGTTTCATTACATTCAACGCTTGTTTTTTGGACATTATTAAAAGTAACTGATAATAACATTGGGCAATGTATTTATATGATATATAACAAAATAGAGCATAATAACATAATTGCTTATTATTATTTGTGTTATTATGTATTACTCAGCAATGCTATAAAGGCACCAGCTGTATATCCACTTTGTGGACAGTTCTTACTACTATTCTTCTTTGTGCATTGGACAGGTGCTTGCATCTCATTATTATTGCATTATCCATCAGTTCCAGTTAATAGGAGCTGTTCTTCTTATCAACAAAATGTTCTTTTCTGTGGAGAGCCCCCTTCAGCTTCCCAGAGGTATACTGGGCTGATGTGTATATATTAGATCGTGGCAACAGTCAGTCGAAGGAGTTCTAAGCCTACCGGGGACCAGAGGCACGAGGAGCAATGGCCTAAAGATACCCCCGTGTAATTGGAAGCAGTCTTTGTCTGCCATCTACCAGGTCAGGCACCCAGAAAGGTAGGAATTTCAAAACAAACTACTGCTGGTCAGAAATTGCAAATTGAAAGCCAAACTAGCAAATAGAACTCCCCAATCGAAAAAAAGGAAACAAACATGACGTCACCACAACCGCTGCACATCTTTCTACGCACCCCCCTCCTGGGAGGGGAACGGGGGGGGGGGGGGGTCCCAGACCTTCACGCCTACACGTCTCCTTAGTTCAAGAGGCTGTTGTGTTGGTGATGGTCGATCGCTCTGGCTCCACTCTTCGCGCAGTGATGCAGTGCGGTGCTGTTGCTCTGTTTTGGTGGCGTGTGAGCTGGAAGTAACACACGAGTACTGGGGCTGCATGCACCTAGGGCTACCTTCCCTAGGTGCCTCGTATGTACTGCCTTTGCGGCTTCAGGGTTATCTTCTATGAGCCGTTCAGGAGCAGCTACCTCCGTGTGGTTCAGTCACTGCTCGGTGATTGCCCGCTCTTGGGGGTTCAGCTGGGGAGGTTCTTACTTCTGTTTGCCCTTGGGTAGGAGGTAGTTTCGTCGCTGGCGGGGGCACGAGGTACTGTGCAGCTGTCTGATATACACATAGTGATCGGTTCTGTTCACCTGGAGACGTTGTGTTTTTGTGGGGTTTTTCTTTTGAGTTGGTTTTGTTTCTTGGTGAGGTCTACCTGGTGTGGCAGTAGGACAACTATGATTTTGGTGGCCCTCCACTAGGTTCCTGTGGTTATACTCGTTGCAGGGGTTCAGCTTTTAGTTGTTTGCTTGGTATCTCTGGGATAACCGATTAGCAGTACCTCACCTGGGCTTCCCTTAGCACTCAGCCTAAGGGCCCTGGAAACCCCCATTGGGGTTCAGTGGTCCAATGTAGGAGACCTCTGAGTACCACCTCACCTTGTGCGAGTTTGAAGGCTGCTCTGTCCCCTTGTCTCAGGGTAACACTCACCATCTGCTTCCGCCTTGCTGCCTGTTGGGGGTCAGGGACACTTATGACCTGGAGTCCTGCGAGTGGTGTTTTTTTATTGTATTCCATTCACCCAGTCCACTGAGACTGATATTCGGGTGCAGGCAGCTTTAGCATTGCATGCGAGGTTTAGGTAGCAGCAACGTTTGAGGTTGGTTGCCTTTCCGGATGCCCTGCCGCTGCCCCGCTGAATTATACTGGTAGTGAAACTTGGGCAGCTTCAGGGATTGCCCCTTTTGGATCGGCTGTGGAGGCATTTGAGTCTAGTCCTCTTACCGGAGCTTTTGGGCCTCGCCAGCGGGCCCCCCTTCATCCCTGCTTTTCTGGTGGACTCTGATTTTTCTTCCAAAGGCAGAGGGTTTGAAGGACAGCTCGGCCCCGGGTCCTGATGTGGAGGATTCCGGGGCTGGGGAGGAGTTGACTTGGGGGGGCCTGGGCCCCACTTGTCCTTGCTTGGGTGTTTGGTACCCTCGGCACGGGGCTTGTTGTTACAGGGGGAGGGGTTTTCCTATCCCCCTCCCTGTACGATTTTGTTATGAGTTTGACTCCTCCCCGGGTTCAGTTCCGAGTTCCCTTGGGTTCTTCGATTCTCTCCTTCTGGAGGATTTTGGCTTCCCGCATCCCACCGAGGAAGGTGTGGGAGGCCCTTGCGGCTTACCTCCTGCGAGACCCGGATTACACCTCGATAATGAAGCTTTCTTCTTTTGAGTTTGGCTCCTCATTTCCTTATTGGGTGCGTTACAAGGTGCCGGAGTCTTCCTGGCTGGCAGACTGCCTTTTCTTTCGTTGGGGGCTTGGCATTCGTTCTGTCGGACTGTGCACTTGAATGGCGAGAGTTGCCGACAGTCATTCAGGTTTTCCTGGGGGGTGAGTTGGAGCACCTCAGTTCATGCTTGTTCGCCCCCATCCTTCCTTATGATGTCGGCCAGGTGCAGCTTCACGTACAGATTCCCTCTCTTTCGGCATTCCTGGTGGCCGAGGATTTGTGCGCCCGTGGGCATCTAGCTTCGGTCTTGCTCTTCTTTTCCCTGCTGGAGCTGTTTTCGGATTGGCTCGTGGTGGGTTATCTTGAGGTTATCTTTAGATGATTTCGGGGCTTTAGTGTCCCCGTGGCCCGGTCCTCGACCAGGCCTCCACACCCAGGAAGCAGCCTGTGACAGCTGACTAACACCCAGGTACCTATTTTACTGCTAGGTAACAGGGGCATAGGGTGAAAGAAACTCTGCCCATTGTTTCTCGCCAGCGCCCGGGATTGAACCCGGGACCACAGGATCACAAGTCCAGTGTGTTGTCCGCTCAGCCAACCGGCTCCCCGGCTGGGTGTGGAGGAGCTGGATTTCGGACCAGTATCCGGTGTGCTTGCTCCAGCAGCTCGAGCGCCGGCTGCCTTGGTGAAGTTGTATGCGCCGTTTCTGAGGGAGGCAGTGTCTGTTCTTCGCTTCTCTCCTCGAGTGCTGACAGGCGGTGCTCGTCCATTTTTTTAAATCGTCTTCGGCCCTGGCTCTTAGATTTTAATCCCCTTTTCGTCCGTTGCTGTTTGCAGAGTCTACGGTGGTGCATCTTTTGCAGGAGGTTTCGTCTAGTTGATGGTCTATGTCGGACTTGTAGGTTCTCCGGGGGGGGGGGGGGGTCCTGCCCGGAAGGGTCGCTCCAGGTCTCTGGGTTCCTTTGGTCGTCGGAAGCCAGTTGTGCCAGATGCGGGTCTGGCCCTCATGCGGAGTCAATGGCTCAGTGATTGCTCTGAGTGTCAGTCGAGCTCTCGTAGGGGTCATCGGCCTATTCATGGTTCGCCATGTTGGCAGGGCGATGGGGGGGATGGGGGTAGGATCGAGCTGTTTGTTCTCATGGTCCCACGATTCATGGGCAATTCAGGTCAATTTCCTCCGGCCTGCGGTGGTGTTGCTTCTTTCCTTCTCCTTCGGGGAGACTGGTCCTTGTGGGGTGGGCCTCTTCCTCCTGCACTCCATCAGGTCTCCTGGAGTGGATTTCCCGCCTGGTTTTCAGTTTCGAAACAGGTCTGGGCAGATCTGCGATTCACACTGGGCTTGTCCCGTCTGATCTCCTGGACCTCTTACTCATCCTTTAGATGACCACTCTGTCTTGGGTCTGGCTGCTTTTGGTGCTGGGTGCCTGAATGGTGTCTCTGGACCTCTGGGATGCGTATTAGCACGTCCTGATTCATCCGGTGCTCAGGGACTGGCTCAGTTTTATCGTGGAATGACAGACTTACCGTTTTCGTTGCCTTCCTTCCAGTTTGGATCTGGCACCTTGCGTGTCCACACGGGTTTGTTTGACCGGGTTCCCTTCCTTCCCTCATTCCTGTTCTGGGGTTCGGGTCTGCGGGGTTGTGTGCATGGTCTTTTTAGTTTTGTCTGTGGTCGTGTTTTTTAGGTTAGGGCGCGTGGCATCCGCCTCCCGGATCCTTCCGTCTTTTCCTTATCTGTGGTGAGGTAGTTCTGGGAAGCCGACGGGGCTCCCTCCAGAAAACCAGTGTTGAATGTAATGAAATGCCATTTTCTGGGTGAATCCCGGAGGCTTGCCAGCATCCCTCCATCCCTCCAGTTGGCGGTGTTTTTCATGTATTTTGACATCCAGCCTAAGAACTGACGGTTGGATTGCCGGCGCAGATCCCTTCCCCCTCCTGGGGAGGGGGGGGGGGGGTTGCGCAGACGGCATGGTGACGTCATGATAGTTTGATAATTTTGTTTGGGGAGTTCTGTCCACCCATTCGGCTTTCGGTAGCAATATTTTCACCAGAATAGGGGTTTGTTTTGGGTCGCCTACCTTTCTGTGTGCCTGTCCCAGGCGATGGCAGACATAGAATGCTCCCAACCACAGGGGGATTTCTATAGGCCATTGCTCCTTGTGCCTCTCTGAGGGGGCCAGGTTCTGGCTCGTGGTTCCCGGTAGGCAAGAACTCAAGTACTTTGACTGATGCCAGAAAGTTATACATGTTCATTCAGCCTGGATAGCTCCGGGGAGCCTCCGGGAGCCCAGAAAATGGCATTTTATTACATTCAATGCTGGATTTTACCGTTGAAAATTTTTCTTGAAATAGTGTCTCAATGTGATTGTTTGGCTTATTAAATAGCCTTTTTTGTTTTCCGTTTCAGGTGTGGATGCCTTAGCGCACGGTTGTCCAAAGTTAAAAGGTTTTGTTGGAAAAGGGTTGAAGGCGCTCACAGACCCAGCACTCATCTCTCTTGCACAGTACTGTAAAGACCTTGAACACATAAATTTACACGGATGCTCGGTAAGTTTTGCATCCCCCTGTTGACGAGATTCATTCTTAATTTCAGATAAAAAAAATTCTGAATTAATTTTAATAACACTAACTTACGATATTATGAGAAATTGTTGTTTGTGTACGATGGGATCCCTAGGTATGCGATGACCAACTGGACCGTGATGGTAGTGCATGTAACCTGAGGAGTTCAGGGATGTGGGCTTGATCCCTTCATATGTCCTCATTATTTTCTTATGTATCCGCAACATCATATTCCTTTGATTTCATTGTTTTGAAGGAGACAAAAACGTTCTATTTATACCACTATACCAGAATATTACAAACAAGATTGTGTTTATAATTTACCATACTTTCAGTGCTAATAACCCATTATCAATGCAGTTTAAAAACCAGCGTTGAATGTAATGAAACGCCATTTTCTGGGCGAGTCCCGGAGGCTCCCCAGAGCTATCCAGGCTGATTAGGGATAGTCTTAACTTTTAGCATCAGTCGATGTGGGTGGAGTTCTAGGCCTACTGGGGACCACGGCCAGAACCTGGCCCCCTCAGAGAGGCACGAGGAGCAATGGCGTGTTGAAATGCACATGTGATTTTGGATCAGTCTATATCTGCCATCAACCGGGACAGGCACCCAGAAAGGTAAGTGCCCCAAAACAATCCCCTATACTGGTGAAACCAACAAAAATAATGAAACAAGTGAACAGAACTCCCCAAAGGGTAAATGAGCAAACAAGCATGACGTCACATGAAGCGTGCCGCATGTCTGCGTAGCTCCCCCTTCCCAGGAGGGGGAAGGGGAGCACGAAACCCCCGCTCCAGCGAACCACACCTCCAGTTCCAAGGTTGGATACCAAAAGACGCGAAAACCACCGACCGGAGGGAGGGAGGGTTGCCAGGGAGCCTTCGGGACTCGCCCAGAAAATGGCGTTTCATTACATTCAATGCAGCTTTTCTGGGGGAAGCCCCTACAGCTCCCCGCAGCTACTTCACCAAAGACCAAGGAAAGAGGGGGACTTAAAGAAAATGCAGAATAGAACCAGTGAAGAGCAGGGGTGCCATAGGCACAATCAGAGAACACTGTATAAACATCAGAGGTCCACGGTTGCTCAACACCCTCCCAGCGAGCATAAGAAATATTGCCGGAACAACCGTGGACATCTTCAAGAGGAAACTAGATTGTTTCCTCCAAGAAGTGCCGGACCAACTGGGCTGTGGTGGGTATTTGGGCTTGCGGGCCGCTCCATGCAACAACCTAGTGGACCAAACTTTCACAAGTCAAGCTTGGCCTCGGGCTGGGCTTGGGGAGTAGAAGAACTCCCAGAACTCCATCAACCAGGTATCAACCAGGTACCCGGGAGGCGGTCGGTGCTCTACACCTCAACGCGAAGTCGAGACAGGCCCTACTAGGCCCAGGAACGTCCACGAGGTAGCATGCAACCAGGACCCTGTTCGACCTCCAAAAACCCCGTGCCTGAATGTCAACCCAGGACATGTTCCCAAAAAACGGCAGCAAGAGCAGCGAACTTATGAACGTCTTGGGCACGGGGATAGCGCGCAGGCTGGCTAGACTTAATAACCCTGCGGACGACCTGAGAGACCCGTACTTGCGAACAAGGAAGAAGATCAACCCAAAGCGGGTCCACAAAATAGAGAATATCCTTGATAACCTAGCAAACCCACTACCAGATATTATCTTCTTGGAGACTTCAATCTACCCAGTTCAAGTTGTAGAATAGTAAACAATAACGTTATAGCAGGAAATCAACGTGGAAATAACCAACCACAGGTCAGAGAACTACTGAGATTCTGTGACAAATTCTCGCTCGGTGAGCAGATTACAGAACCAACTAGGAACGAAAACACGCTGGACCTGATATTCACGAACAGTGAGAAGCTAATCAGAGACATTACTGTCTCAGACACTACGTACTCAGACCACAAGCTCATTGAAGTGCAAACTAACATTAATAACGGTAGTAGGGCCAAGAGAAACAACAAGCGAGAAGGGTTATTCAATGAATTAAATGTTAATAATAAAAGGATAGACTGGGAGAAAATAAACAGGGAACTTACAAACATTCAATGGGAAAATGTTCTAAGAAATAAAAATCCTACACAAGGAATAGAAAAACTGACTTCTGAAGCCTATGAAGTCTGTCTGAAACATGTTCCTTTGAGGAAAGCCAGAAAGAGGTCAAATGTAGAAAGAGAATGCAGACGACATTACAAAAGAAGGAAGAAATTAACGGAAATGCTTAACACTTTGATGCACCGTACTCGGGACCTCCCCACTACCTCAGGTGGGCTTGGGCGTTCCGTGGGAGCGCCAGGGAGAGGGTGGTAAATTCTGAAAAGTGTATAATCTTTTCAACTTTGTCAGCTCAATTCTCGTCCTAAGATATTCAATTTGGTATCAATATGTTCGCAATAGAATTCTCTACAGGACTAAATGCATATAAACTCCAAAAGCCCAGCTTACCATCCACAACTAACAGAGAAAGTGAGAGAAAGTTACCCGGGAGCGCACAAGAGTGATAAAATATTTACACTCTTTTCAGTTTTTGTCAGCTCAATTCTCGTCCTAGGTCTTTCATTTTGGTATCAATGAATTCGCAATTGAATTCCCAACAGGCCTATATGCATATAATATAAAAAAACAGCAGCGATCTCCACCCGCTGACATGATGAAAACAGGCCGCAGTTACAAGAAAGAGAGCGCTGCGCCACTCCAAGGTGCTTCTCACTATGGAAAGTGAATATTCTTTTCAACTTTGTCATCTCAATTCTCGTCCTAGGTTTTTCAATTTGGTATCAATGTGTTCGCAATAGAATTCTCTACAGGATTAAATGCATATAAAGGCCAAAAGCCCAGCGAGAAAGTGAGAGCGTGTTGCCCGGGAGTGAGCCAGTGCAATAAAATGTGTACATTCTCTTCACTTTGGACATCTCAATTCTCGTCTTAAGTCTTTCATTTTGGTATCATTGTCTTCGCAATAGAATTCCCTACAGGAGTATGAAAATATAAGGTCTAAAAGCCCGGCGTACCATCCACAACAAGCAGGGAAAGTGAAAGAGCATTACCCCCATATGCGCTAATAAAGAGCAATAAAATGGGTATTCTGTTTTCAGCTTTGTTACCTCAATTCTGGTCCTAGGACTTTAATTTTGGTATCAATGTATTCGCAATGAAATTCCCCACAAGAGTATATGCATATAATGTCCAAAACCGCAGCAAGACCTTCCCGAAAAAACGCTACTGTTGCCGCACTTAGGACTCGATGCTGAGTCCTCGCTGGACTTGCCCCTATTTTGCGGAGGACTCAATGCTGAGTCGTCGCCGGGTGAAAGTGTTAAGCAGAAACACTCTCCATACAAAGAAAAATAATTCAAACAGGGAGATTGAAGAAATCGAACAGAGACTGAAGCATTCCTATAAACTGAAGAAAGGCAACTAGAACAAAAGCAATTCAAAAATAAAGAAAAACCCAAAATATTTCTTTACATACGCTAAATCAAAAGCGAAACCACTGCCAGTATTGGACCTATTCATATTAGTGAAAGGTAATACACGGAGGATGACAAAGAAATTAGTGAAATCCTAAAAAAAGCAGTATGAGGACATATTTAGCACCCCGATACACAGCATGAAAGTGGAAGATTCGGACAATTTCTTTATGATGATATCCAACACCTGTAAATATAACTGATATCAACATGAGCTAGCAGTTTTTGAAAGAGAAATTGACAATATGCCTTCCATTCAGCCCCGGTCCAGACTCATGGAATTCAATATTTATAAAGAAATGCAAATGCCAGTAGCAAAGGCCTCAGTATTGTGGTGGAGGAAGAGCCTGGACATGGGGGAGATACCAGATGCGCTGAAAGCAGCAGACATAGCCCCCTCTATACAAGGGAGGTAGCAAAAGCATAGGCAAAGAATTATAGACCAGTTGCCTAATGTCCCACATAATAAAAGTATTTGAGAGAGTGATCAGGAGTCAGGTCACTAGATTCATGGAAACCAATGACCTCCACAATCCAGGCTAAACATGGATTTTAGAGCAGAAGATCATGCCTCTCACAGCTACTTGACCATTATAACAAAATCACTGAGGCATTAGAAGAAAAACAGAATGCAGATGTTGTTTACACAGATTTTGCAAAGCATTCGACAAATGTGACCATGGGTGATTGCACACAAGAGGTCAGTGGGTATAACGGGTAAATAGGACGCTGGGTACTCAATTTCCTGTTAAACAGAACAAAGGAGTAACATCAATCAAGTAAAATCGAGTCCGAGTGCAGTTAAAGCTCTGTATCTCAAGGTACAGTCCTTGCAACCACTGCTGTTCCTTATTCTCATCTCAGATATAGACAAAAATGCAAGTCACAGCTTCATGTCATCCTTTGCAGATGATCTAAAATCAGCATGAAAATTACCTCTGCTGAAGACATTGAAACTACAAACAGACATAAACAAGTTTTTTGATAGGGCAGCAGGAAATAACATGATGTTTACAGTGATAAATGCCAGGTACTCAGATACGGCAAAAATGAGGATCTGAAACATAATACAGGGTACAAAACACAATCGAATCTGCCCATAGTAAGAAAAAACAGCATGTCAAGGATTTGGGAATAATGATGTCCGACGACTTAACGTTTAGGGAGCATAACCAAGCAAGTATTGCATCAGCCCAGATAAATGAAAGGATGGATTACGAGAACCTTCAAGTCCAGAGATCCTGTCACAATGGTTGTACTCTTCAAATCAGTTGTGTTGTCCCGTCATTAAGTACTGCTTAGTACTCACTTCCCCCTTCAGAGCATGAGAGATTGCTGAAATAGAGGGAATACAGAAACATATACGGCAAGCATAGACAGATAAAGCGCCTAATTATTGGGATTGTCTCAGAGCTCTCCAAATGTACTCACTAGAAAGAAGACAAGAGCGATATACCAAATAATATACACATGGAAAATACTGGAGGACTGGTCCCAAATATGCACAGTAAAATAACAAAGT
>WNGS01165318.1:23458917-23474101 GCA_020271785.1 Procambarus virginalis | reverse complement strand
GGAGCACCGCCAGTGAAAGAAGGCAAAGCCGCACATGCAGGAGAAGAGTAGGCTAGAGGAGAAGGAGCCCCACACCATACGCAGGGAAAACCCGGCATTCTCCCCATAGCGGCAATCCAAAACACCCTCAGTAGCCATGGGGCACGGACTGGAGAATGGAGAGGAGCGAGAGGCGAAGCACCCGAGAGAAAAGGACGCAGAACACCAGCACACGTGCACACTGCCCACATCAAAACAAACCACCACAGCGCTTGCGCAGGCAGGGATGCCAGAGTGGGTCGCGAGAAGTTGCGAGCCAATGAAAGAAAAACACAAAATTGACTAGAAAACTAGACAAAATAGTGTTGTTAATGATTGAATCCCTTTTCAGAGCACACAGGGCAGCTGTTAACAGGAGACGAAAAGAGCAGTAAGGAGGAAAACATACATAGCATAGCCCTTCTGTGGTTACAAGTAGCTCAATCTGGCAACCCTGTGCAGCACAGGACAGTGCATGGAGAGAAGAAACAACCACGAAAGAACTAGACAGTATAAAAAAACAAGAAGCACGGAAGAGGATCAACGAGTCCAAAAAGGATCGGAGGTAAGCTTCATTGGAAGACAACAGACGTTCCAAAAATGAGGGAAGAATCGAAGACCTTCCCAAACCCCCGAGATCCCACAGAAGCAAACAATATCACAAAGGCTCAGAAAGGCACAGTCGCATTCAAGACCAAAAGTCATGCAGAAACCCCGATAACAGGGGGAACATGACTCCTCCATGATGGAGAAGTCCCACCCCAAAGAAAAGGGGGTAGAAATGGAGAAAAGTACCCACCAATAGGACAGAACCGAATGGACCCGAAGGGACAAGGATCCAAACCCGGGGAGGGGCCGACGCCCAAAAACTCGTATGCAGAGGGGGGGGAAGGAAAAATCCCACTCCCCGCAACCGCAAGTCCTGCACTGAGGGTTGAAAACACCAGCGGGGTCCAACGGGGCCCGAGGCACCCCCAAGTCAGACCCCCTCAACACCGGGAACCTCCATGGCAGGCCCCAGGGCCGAGTTGTCCCCCAAAAGCCCCAGCCTCAATAGAAAAGGCCGGGGCAGCTGGAAAGTTACTAAGGAAGTGAGCCCACTGGCAGACTCATACAACTCGGCTGGAGGGACAGGCTCAAATGCCTCCGTTGCTACCCCGGAAGGGGAAACTCCCGAGACCGCCCAAGTCTCAAGACCCTCTAAACCCCGCAAGACCCCGAACCCACAGATGGAAAGGATCCGGATATAGGGAGGAAGGGGGGAGGGTGGCCAGGCTAAAACAACAGGGAAAAGACAAGGGGGCGAGGAAGGAACAAAACCAAAGCAACCATCACCCCCAAGCCCCGTCACAACAACCAAAAGTGGGGCAGCCTCGGGGCTTCCAGGGAGCATACAACCCAATGTGTTGCCACCACCTGAACTCAATATGCAACGCCCGTGCTGCCTGCACCCGCATAATCAGCATAAGACCGAGTAACCGAATCACAAACAAGCAATGAAACTAGCAGGACTCCGGGTCGAAGGTGTGACCGACCCCACAGGCAGCAGACAGAGGAAAAAAACGTAAAAGTCACCCTGAGTCAAGGGAACCGAGCAACCCTTGAACTCACAAGAAGTGAGGGGGGACTCCGGGGACACATCCATTGGACCCAAGCGCCCTCAAGGGAATTCCCAGGGTCCTGAGCGTTTGACGTAACTCACGCCCAGGTAATTCCAGGCAGGGTACTGCTAACCGGTGCCCAAGTATACCAAACAACCTTCTAAAAACTGAACCCCCGGGATGTATACACTCACGGGGACCTAGCAGGGGGGAACCACCGGAAGAATGAAGAGTACTCAGTACACAGGGGGCAAGAACCAAGGCAGACCCCCCTCCCCCACCAGGCAGACAAACAAACAGAAAAAGAAAACCCCGCAAGAGGACAGCGTACCCAGCCAGAACAGAGCCAGCCGCTATGAATAGTGAAAACAAGCTACGCAGTACCCCGCGCCTCTACCAGCGCAAAACTGCCCCTAACCCTAAGATGAATAAGCGAGACAAAACACCCTAGCACACAAAGGGCGGCCAAAAACCAAGCAGTAAATGGCCTAGCAGAGGCAGAACCCAAGGAACTTGTGGAAGGTAACCCCAAGCCACAAGGGCAGTACTTTCAGGGCACCTAGGGAAGGAAACCCTAGGCGCATGCAGCCCGAGTACTGGAGAATCACTCCCGGCTCACACACCACCTAGCAGTCACCACACACTAGGTACAGTGCTGAAACAACCACCCGAGCCAGAGCACACGGCCGTTGCCTCTAGCATCAGCCTTAGAACTGACAGGTGGATAGCCGCGTGGGGGGTCTGGGGCTCCCCCTTCCCCCTCCCGGGGAAGGGGGAGCTGCACAGATAGCGGCGCGGCAACATTTGATGTCATGCTCGTTTGCTCGTTTCTTTTAGGGGAGTTCTATCCACTTGCTCAGTTTTTGGTACCAATATTTTCACCAGAATAGGGGTTTGTTTTGGGATGCTTACCCTTCTGGGTGCCAGACCCGGTCGATAGCAGACACAGAATGCTTCCAACCATGGGGGGGGGGGTTTCTATAGGCCATTGCTCCCCATGCCTAGTAGATTATGCACAAAACATTTGAAAGAGTTTCAGAAAATTTAAAAAACTGAGCTCAATGTCAAACTTCATATGATGTTTTGCGCAGTTTGGGGTTATGAGTGAGCTTCCTTACAGGAAGCTCAGGCACTGGGGCTAGCTAGGCCAGGAAACATGTGTATGTAGCAGTCGTGTAACATCGGGGGCAACAGAGGACCACCACCACAACCTTGGCTAAGCCTAATAAGATGTTAACCCTTAAACTGCGCAACGCGCCTGCAGGCCCACGTTTGGTTTGCGCCACGCGCCTCCGGGTATTTTTATTTTTCACGTTCCATTCAAAACTGGCGCGCGGTGACGCGGGTATGGTATGGGTGGGTGGGGTACCCAGTGATCGTCTGCTATCTTAAAAAAAAATCCCAGCATACCCCACGGCCATGGGGAGTCTCAGTTCCACAGCAGCAACCATATCTGACGCATCCTCTACGAGCTCCCGCTCCACGGTGACCCACAGTCATGGAAAACGACTCTCTGAGGAGGAAATACGTGATATTTTGTATGATGATGGTGCTATGGATGATGACCTAGACTATGATCCAGAGAAAGACCTTACTCAGAGATCTGATACGAGTGAGGGAGACACGGAATTGGAAGATTTGGCGAACGTGTACAGTACACACGCCTCGCCCGGCCTGCCTCGCCGCCCTGGGTCAACATCGTTATCATCACCACCATCATGTATGTCCCCAGACGCTAGTAGTTTATTCAGTGACAGTACATGTGATGAATCTTTCTCAGGCTTCAGTGACATTGGCTCCGATACAAGTACCTATAGTGTGGACGACCCGAGTACGAGCAGCGGTGGTTGATACCTGGTTGATACCTGGTTGATGGGGTTCTGGGAGTTCTTCTACTCCCCAAGCCCGGCCCGAGGCCAGGCTTGACTTGTGAGAGTTTGGTCCACTAGGCTGTTCCTTGGAGCGGCCCGCAGGCCCACATACCCACCACAGCCCGGCTGGTCCGGAACTCCTTGGAGGAATAAATCTAGTTTCCTCTTGAAGATGTCCACGGTTGTTCCGGCAATATTTCTTATGCTTGCTGGGAGGACGTTGAACAACCGCGGACCTCTGATGTTTATACAGTGTTCTCTGATTGTGCCTATGGCACCCCTGATCTTCACTGGTTCTATTCTGCATTTTCTTCCATATCGTTCACTCCAGTACGTTGTTATTTTACTGTGTAGATTTGGGACCTGGCCCTCCAGTATCTTCCAGGTGTATATTATTTGATATCTCTCTCGTCTTCTTTCTAGTGAGTACATTTGGAGAGCTTTGAGACGATCCCAATAATTTAGGTGCTTTATCGCGTCTATGCGTGCCGTATATGTTCTCTGTATTCCCTCTATTTCAGCAATCTCTCCTGCTCTAAAGGGGGAAGTGAGTACTGAACAGTACTCAAGACGGGACAGCACAAGTGACTTGAAGAGTACAAGCATTGTGATGGGATCCCTGGATTTGAAAGTTCTCGTAATCCATCCTATCATTTTTCTGGCTGTCGCAATATTTGCTTGGTTATGCTCCCTAAACGTTAGGTCGTCAGACATCATTATTCCCAAATCCTTTACATGTTGTTTTCCTACTATGGGCACATTTGATTGTGTTTTGTACCCTGTATTATGTTTAAGGTCCTCATTTTTACCGTACCTGAGTACCTGGAATTTGTCACTGTTAAACATCATATTATTTTCTGATGCCCAGTCGAAAACTTTATTAATATCGGCTTGAAGTTTTTCAATGTCTTCAGCCGAGGTAATTTTCTTACTGATTTTTGTGTCGTCTGCAAAGGATGATACGAAGCTGTGACTTGTATTTTTGTCTATATCTGATATGAGAATAAGGAAAAGCAGCGGTGCAAGGACTGTACCCTGAGGTACAGAGCTTTTAACTGCACTTGGACTAGATTTTATATGGTTGACCGTTACTCGCTGAGTCCTGTTTGACAGAAAACTGAGTATCCAGCGTCCTACTTTACCGGTTATTCCCATTGACTTCATTTTGTGTGCTATCACGCCATGGTCACATTTATCGAAAGCCTTTGCGAAGTCCGTGTATATCACATCAGCATTCTGTTTTTCTTCTAATGCCTCAGTGACTTTATCGTAGTGCTCAAGTAGCTGTGAGAGGCACGATCTTCCCGCTCAAAATCCATGTTGGCCTGGGTTGTGAAGGTCATTGGTCTCCATGAAATTGGTGACCTGACTCCTAATCACTCTCTCAAATACTTTTATCATGTGCGATGTTAGTGCAACTGGTCTATAATTCTTTGCCAATGCTTTGCTCCCTCCCTTGTGTAGAGGGGCTATGTCTGCTACTTTAAGTGCATCTGGTATCTCCCCCGTGTCCAAGCTCTTCCTCCACAATATACTGAGTGCCTGTGCTACCGGCACTTTGCATTTCTTTATAAATATTGAATTCCATGAGTCTGGACCTGGGGCCGAGTGCATGGGCATTTTTTCAATTTCTCTTTCAAAATTTAGTGCAAAATTTAGTGTTTATTATCTCCCAGTCTATCCTTTTATTATTAAAATTGAATTTACTGAATAGCCCCTCTCGCTTTATCAACGTTTTAGGTCTATTCTGAGTATTGATGGTAGTTTGCACTTGGTGTTACCAGGCAGGGTTTTGCTGCCTCAGCAACATGCCACGGCAGGCGGCAGCGTGTCTCACAGCATGTGGACAACAACGACAGTGGCCCCTCAACATCATTTATTCGTGGTAGGCCTACAGTACGTAAATCTGCCTCAGCAACCCTCATGCAGCTCCAGCAGCAGCAGCAGACGACGTAGCCGTGTTCTTGGTGCTCGTGGTGGTGTTGGCCGTGGTGTTGGCGCCAACACCAAACCCCCCTGGTGTACTTGTATGGGAGGATTGCACCACATTTGTCCCTCAAATATCAACGTTTGATGATAGCGATGTTGGTGTTACACCATTATTCCCATATACCGGTGATGATATGGCAGACATGGAATATTTCCTGGCATATTTTGACAATGTATTCATGACGCATCTTGTGACCGAGACAAACAGGTTCGCTCACAGCCTCATAGACGACGGCATTTTACCTGCCTCACGCCTCACGCGATGGAAGGACATGACAATTGACGAAATGTATGTGTTTCTGGCACTCACCATGATGATGAAGCACTCTGAGAAAGCTGTCATCCAGGATTATTGGAGCAAAGACAGCCTTGTCCCATCGCCCGTGTTCAACCGGTACATGTCGCATGATAGGTTTCTCTTGATTCTCAGGTGCCTGCATTTCGAGAATAATGCAAATGAGGACAGACACGACAGACTGTGGAAAGTATGGAAGATGTTCAGTGACATGAGAGGGAAGTTCAGGGATTATTTTGTACCTGCACAGAATGTGGTTATTGACGAGTCGCTTGTACTGTTCAAGGGGCGACTGGCATTCAAGAAGTACATCCCATCAAAGCTGCACCGATTTGGACTGAAGTTTTTTGTGCTGTGTGACTGTGAGACTGGTATCGTCTTGGACATGATATTATATTCTGGTACAGACGTCGACATACCAGATCAAAATGCACATGGGTTCTCTGGCAGTGTCGTAAAAACCCTGATGGAACCGTTCCTGAACAAGGTGCATATACTGTTCACCGAAAACTATTACACCAGCCCCTTGTTGACCAGATACCTCCTTGCCCATAACAGCAGCGTATGTGGCACTGTGAAGGCCCACAGGAAGGAAATGCCAGTGCTTGGTATAGGTATAGCCGTGGGTGAGTGCCAGCTGCGCAAGTGTGACAATATGCTGTCAGTGCGGTGGAAGGACAGACGCGAGGTGAATATGCTGACTACGATTCACACTGGTGCCATGTTGGACAGTGGGAAAGTCCACTTTCAGACACGCAACACCGTGTATAAGCCAGACTGTGTCATAGACTATAACGTGAACATGCGCCTCGACGATAAATGTGACATGATGCTTGGTGAAGTGGAGTGCGTGCGCAAGTCTGTGAAGTGGACGAAAAAGTTCTTCCACCTCATGGATGTTGCAGTGCTCAACTGCTTCAATATGTACCTAGTAAAATCGGGCAGGAGACCGTCTATACATACATTCAGTGCTGGTGTTGTGTCACAGCTGCTAGTAAAGTATGGCAAGGAGGGTTCTGTTGTACCGCGCAGAGTGCAAGCAACAATGCCACATGCAGCTCCAGACAGATTGAGGGGTAATGAGAACCTCAGAGTACATATGCTCGAGTATATGCCAGGCACAGCATCATGGGAGAAAGGTAAACGTGCGTGTACAGTATGCAGGAACACTACCCGCAGAGAACAAAAACGAAGATGCATCAGCACCTGGTGCATGAAGTGCAAGGTGCCACTCTGTGCCATTGGCTGTTTCGTAGCATATCACACACTCGCGGAGTACTGAGTGTGTTTATGGTGTGTGTATATAGTGTGTGATACTGTACTAGTGTGTGATACTGTACAGTGTGTATATAAAGTGTAAATATAAATTTATTAGGCATGATACATTGGAAATCAAGTTCAAGTTCAAGTATGTTTATTGAGATAAGAAAGAAATACATCTCAAAGGGATAGAGTAGCATAGGCTATTTCTACCCCCTTACATTGGAAACATTGGAAATTGTGCAGGATAAGTGAACTTGTTTGTGATGCACGTAACACAGTGTCTACGGACAGTACGGATGTTCTACTGGCATAATATAGTGTACGTGTTCATTATACATTGGCTTGGCATGTAAAAACAATTAAATTGTATTGGGAACTGTGCGCTAAAAATGAACGAAAATATATTCGCGGCAACTCGCGCGCCCCGCCCCAAGATCCCTACTGGCCCCGGGAGCGTATGTCACGGGCGCATGGGAAATGATGACGTCACGCCCCAACTTCCGGACCCCATAGCAGCCAAAGTAAGTACAATTTCGATATTTTTTTTTTTTTACATACCCACACTGAGGGAAGGGTTTTTGACACTTTAAAAAGAAAAAATAATTTTTTCC
This sequence comes from Procambarus virginalis, assembly GCA_020271785.1. Taxonomy (NCBI): domain Eukaryota; kingdom Metazoa; phylum Arthropoda; class Malacostraca; order Decapoda; family Cambaridae; genus Procambarus; species Procambarus virginalis. The sequence goes on along the minus strand of WNGS01165318.1, from coordinate 23,466,453 downwards.
AGATAATTTATTTCCTGCGCAGGAAATAAAAGTGCAGGGGTGTCATATTTGGAGGCAACGCAGTTAAGGGGTTAAGCAGACCTCTTCTGCAACAACAGACAAAAACTGCCAGAATGAAAACAAAAGAAACCCTCAAAATCACACAGCAAGCAAACTAGAAGCCAGAGAGAAACATCAGCTGTTGCATGAGAATAATGCAGGCTGTGCCAGCTGCAGTGCTCACCACCAGCAAACACCCCCGAACCAAGGGCAAGACGGACAGCCCAAGACCCCAGACAACCCCAAGGGTGATTACCACCACAAGCAAGGAAGCCCTCTAAAGGGAAGTGATTCCCAAGTGCCCCAGGAAAGACAACCCTGACTACCAATGGCAGTACTCACAGGGCACCTAGGGAAGATGTCCCTAGACCCATGCAGCTCCAGTATCCTGAACTCCAGGCCAGATAACTCGACAAGTGTAGGAACAACCATTGAGGCAAAAATTTAGAATAGAAATTGCGGCCTGAATGACATCCTACAGCCAAGCACATCAGTCAAGAACTAAATTGGTGGGCTGCCAGTTCACCCGGGCACGCTTTCCCTCCCCCTGTGGAAGGTGAGGTAGCACTAATGAGGAGGTGGCTAGTTGGAAGAAGTGTTGCTAGTTTGTTTTCTTTCTGGGGGGAGTTCTTTTGCTATTTTGAGGACACAGCTCACAACTTGTATCCAGACAGTGGTCTGCTTTGATTTACCCACCTTTCTGGGTCCTTTCCAGGTTGACAGTAAGTATGCCATAATTTAATGTAAAGTGCTCATAGGCCATTGCTCCCTGCACCTCTCTGAGGGGGCCAGGTTCTGGCTCTGGTTCCCAGTAGGCAACAAGAACTTTGCGACTGATGGCCCCAACTAACATAACACTATATCAGTGGGATAGCTTCAGGGAGCCGACAGGGCTCCCCATAGAAAGAGTATACTGTACTGTTAATAGAATAGAGGGACCCCACAAGCATACAATACCACTCATTGTTTAACAAAATACAGATAAAAGCAAATTTTTAGCATACATGCGTGCAGATAAGTAGAAGGTAACCTACAACTTACCCGAGCTAAAGCTTGGAAGCCATTGTCGGTGAACTGTGAGCAGGCGGCTACTTCCAGGGTCTCAAGTTGCGTGCAGTGTTGTGAGAGAATTACTAAACTGGTATCCGTTAAGTGCATACAATTACTCAAACACAGGTACCGTATCATTATACAGTTTTCTGCCAATGCCACCACACCTCTGTCACTGATTGCCTGTGGATAAATAAGTGTACTGTACATTACTGACAGACATTTCTAAAGATATTTTTAATTGCAACTCACAAATTCTTATGAATACAAACTATAGACTACATAGTCAATTCAAAGCTATCCACAAAATCATTATAAAGAAAGATTAAACTGGCTTCAATCACTGATATATGATCTGTCACACTATCCTTACTTACCAATCAGTGAGAATGAGAGAATGAAATTTAGTATTTTATGCCCAGTCTCCTAGCCATTTGTACCCACTGAACTAATTTTTTCTTTTAACATTAACATTTTCATCATTTCATTCACCTGGGCTCTAGAAGACTCGAACCATGGACCCCACACGTGTGAGGCTGAAGCTCTTATCAATCGAGCTATTGAGTGGCCATAATAAGAAAAGTTTCCAGAAGCAGCATGCTGCTTGTAACGGGTGGTGGATATAGCTCTCTCTAGTCCATTATTCCACCCCCCCAGTTAACAAACGAGGTCAGGGGAAACAGCTCTCTTTAGTCCGTTATCCCGCCCTCAGTTAGCTAACTATTCTAGGGCACCCCCAGAGTTCCTACGGCAACCCCTCTTGTTCAACACCTTGTAACCCAGGTATTCGATTACGTAGGTGCAATGACTACAAGGCGCCGTAACTTGATCAGCTACCCGAAACTCTAGAGAACTCTAGAACTCATTTCACTGCCACAAACGTATAAGAGAAACGAAAGGAAAGAGATGAATAATGAAGTACTTAGTGAGGGTTTGGGGTGAGAGAGGTAGAGAGGTGGGAGGAGCAAGGAGGATCGTCAGTTGAAAGTGAGAGTTTGGAGAGGGGTGGAGGGAGAGGAGTAGATAGGTAGAAGTAGAAGAGTAGATAGTAGAAGAAGAAATGCTGCCACCATCCATTCATCTGTCAGTACCTACAAGACAAGGAATGGAACTTGTCTGTATCACAATATTCTCAAAGATGTTATCAATAGGTCATTATTAGTATGTTCCATCTGTATCATGTACTCATTAAAATCATGAAACCAGTAACCGCAGAGGCTTTCTCATCTCAACTCAAAAACTCTAGGGAACACAGTTAAAGACAATTTAAACAATAAATTCATCAATTATATTTCACATGATAAGTATCATAATTCAAGCAATTCAACTTAATGTTCAAGATTAATATACAAAGTGAGTCATCATCCAAGAATTCGAGAACCCTACAACTGTCTGCCCCTGATCATCACACAACACTTGTAAACACGACTAAGTCACCTTTCATGCTCAACTCACCAAGTGTCTGCCTATAGCTGGATAGTGAGGGAGGGGGGGTCTGTAGTTGACAGAGTCCTGCCCCGCCGGCTGACAGCCTATCTCGGTGGCTGGCCTCTGCTCTGCTGGCTGTTCTCCTATTGCTTATCCACCTATGCTCTGCTCTCCTAGTATATATTGGGAAACCTAGTAGCTAACTCCGCCCACAAGTAGATAGCCTCAGGCTCTCTACCAAGCCACTCCTTAAATATCGGCATGTTTGAAGGCTATCAGGCTACAATTATCAGATTAGCAGAAGCAAGGTGAAATTTGCATGAGCAGACCTCAGGTCACTTGAGGTCATTAACGCTTAGAGGTGTGAGTTTCAGGCCGACAGAATGGCGCCTCTCAAATCCTTGTCTGTGACTCATGAACTATATATATTAAATAAAACTAAACAAAACACCTTTATGGTGTTACATGCTGCCAAACTGGAATTTTCAACTTTCCTTGACTACTACTGAAGCTCAGAGGAATTAGTGATCCACGCCCGTCCTCCAAAAATGGGGAAGTAACTCTAACAGCCCTATAAGTGCATCATTCAACATCTTGTGTTTGAAAACAATAAAAACACATTCCAGTTATTGCCCACTTTTCCTTAACCACTTTGATGCGCGGAGTTTATTGTGACATTTCCCGTGCGCATAAAATCAAGCATTTGCAAAAAAAAAAAAAAAAAAAAACAGCGTTGAATGTAATGAAACGCCATTTTCTGGGTGAGCCCCGGAGGCTCCCTGGAGCTTATCGGGCTAATGTATGTTATATTAGACCGGGACATTAGCAAAGGACTTCAGACCTATCAGGGATCAGTGCCAGAACCTGGCCTCTTCAGAGAGGTTTCAGGGAGCAATGGCCCTGGAAAACCCCCTTGTGGTTGGGGTTTTCCTTATCTGCCATTGACCAAGGTTTACACCCAGAAAGGTAGGCATAACAAAACAAACCCCATATGGTAAAAAACTAAAACAAAAAAACGAACAGAGAGGTAGAAACTCCCTACAATCCCAAGGAAACAAGCAAACATCACACTTTACTGCCGCGTCGATCGTCCGCGCAGCCTTCCCAGCCCCGAGAGGGGAAGGGGGAAGCCCCAGACCTACCGCGCCGGCTGCCTAGCATTAGTTCGGAAGCTAAGCTTCAACCAACGCGAAAAAACCGCCGACAGGTGGGAGGGAGGGTTGCCAGGGAGCCTCTGGGGCTCACCCAGAAAATGGCATTTCATTACATTTAACGCTGGTTTTCTGTGGGGAGCCCCTACGGGTCCCTGGAGCTTCATACCTAAAGAGAAGGAAAAGAAAGGGCTGAGCCGGGAGGTGGCCGCTACAAACTCCGCAACGCGAAGCCGAGACAACAGGCTGCAACCTGCGACCCAAGGCAACAAGAACGCACAGGAGCAGACGTGTATAAGGAATCGGAGGCCAAGAACCTGTGTGACCCTCAAATCCCTGCACCCGAAATGAGCCCTAGACGTCACCAACACAGCAGCAAAAGCTGCAAACGTACGAACAGCATGGGCACAAGGACAGACCGCACGCTCAAAGACTTAAAAACTCTGCGAACGACCTGGGAGACCCGAGCCCTGAAACAGGGAACGAGGGGAACTGGATCAACTCAAAGCGCATCCCCAGACACAGTACGCAGGGAACCGCAAAAAAGTGCAACCGGACAACACAGGACACACCCCCGGATGAACCAATCAAGCATCAATAACCCAAGAACCCCTCCGGAAAGCAGCCGTCTCGACCGTCGCCAGAAGGACGGAGAAAGGCTGCAAACGTACAAACCTACCACCAGTACCTAAGAGCAGAAACCTGAACCGAAGGGGCCACCACAAACTGAGGAGAAGATAAGAAGGCACCCTGATCAAGGACCAGGACGGCTCCGGCGACGCATGAGCAGGCCGGAGGTGAAACAAAACACGAGAAAGCATACGGAATGGGGCAGATGTGACGTCCACCCCGAACACAAGCCGGAGCGGCTCCGCCAGCGCCACACAAAACGAGGCGACAGTAAAAAACATCAAAAACTGTAGTCCTGAAAACCCAAGAAAGGACAAGACAACCCAATGCGAAAGAGATGACAACATATGAAGAGCAAGAAAAAGTGCATAGAGACACCAGGAACGTCATACTGTCGCCGAGGTTCGCAGGTGGCACACCATCAACAAAGCCACCTGATCACCAGAGATGGTGATACCCGCGTCAAAATACCAGACGTGAAGAGCCCGAGGAGAAGGCTGAACCAGTCACGTACAGGACCGGTCCGACCTGCCGAAAGAGGCGGAGCCGCGGGAAAACGCCCCGGGTTCGGACACATATCAAGCAGTGTCTGAAAATAAAGCTGGGCCGGCCACCAAGGGACCATAAGGACTACTCTCATGGGAATGGGCTCCAAGCGAGCCAGAACCCAAAGCAACAGCTGGACCGGGAGAAGAGGAACAGGTACCCCCACCTCGACCAGTCCTGCCGAAAAGTATCCACCGTGAACGCCTTGCAGGCGGGTAAGGGCGCCACATAGAATGGGCAACGCCTAGACCACGCCGACTCGAAGACGTCCATGGCCAGGAGTCCATACATCCGGCAGAGCCAACAAAACGAGTCAGCGACGACTGGCCAATCCGCGAACAGAGGAATGAACCGAGACAGCTGTCCGCCAGGACGCAGGACACACCTCGGACATGAACCTCACGGTTAGCCAAACTGAGAATCCAGCAAACGAGCCATTCAATGGGGACCAACCCCAAAGGTCAAACATCTAAGAGAAACCCTGTGGTTCTGGCAAAGAACCGCCAGAGAACAGTCCGAATGGAGCTGAATGGTAGAGCACCAAGTGACCCAAACCCTCTGAAGTGAAACCAGACAGCCATGAACTCCTGAACCGTGCTGTTAGACCGATGGATGGACAGACCCCTACCATCCCCGGCCGACCTGGTGAGCACTGGTCACAAAGCCCCAGCTGAGAGATGACCCGTCCGTAAACACATCAAGCGAATGCTCGGAAAGGTGCCAAGGCACGGAACCCCGAAAACCCCAGAGGAGGCTGGTGACGCAGCACTGACACAAGATCCCCGGAGGAACGAACCCAACAACTGCAAGAGGCGGAAGGGGAGTCCCCGAAGGAACCATACAGACGCCGAAGCCAAACCATACCCCACGGGTAGATCAGCACGTCGAAGTTCAGACTCCCACACAACTGCTCGAGCAACCACCGAGCAACCCGGGACCCCCTCATGAACAGCCGAAGGCGGGACCACAGACACAGCAACACTTCTAGAGGGAAAGACAAGGAGCAGCCAAAAAGCCCTAAACAAGACCCAGCCAGGTCCGAATCCGGGACGGAAACAGATGGAACACCCTCCAGATCACCAGGAAACCAAACCCGACGATCTGGAAAGAACCACACCCCTGGCAAGCAGACAAGCGGAGCGACTGAGAGCCCACACCAGCCAGTCGTTGAGGTAGGCCAGACACCGAATCCCAAGCAGACTCAGCCAGGGCACCAAGATCTGGTAAAGATGCATAAGTACACCAAGTGCCAATTACAAAACAGGGAAGGCAACAAAAACGGTAAGCCTGAAGCCCCACTACCAACTCTGCCAGTCCAGGAAAACTGGAGAGGACGTGCCAAGAATTGACCTGGAGGTCCAGAGCCACCATCCAGGCACCCGGCCCCAAAAGAAGCCGGACAGGAGACAACAGCCCTCCGATGAGGGCATAGAATCCAGGGCGCAGACTGAAGAAGTCCAGAAGAACCGCAGATTCGACAGGCCCATGGCTGCATAGAGTAGACGGGAACCCCAGAAGGATGGGGCGGATCGACCACGTCCAATGCACCCACTAAGATGACATTTTTTTTTCAGGGATATTCCTGCGCAGGCCCTAAGCCTCTGGCTGGCCCACTAAGTGTTGCTTGTTTCTGTTTACTTGGGTGAAGTATGAGTATTTATTACTCGTATGGTCGCTTCAGTAAGATTTTGCCATATATGTTTAACAACTTCTTCTGCTCTGTTGAATCTAAGTTGAAATCTTAATGGGTTTGTAACTGTGCACTGTGTTAGATAATGTTCCAGAGGTCTGTCGGGCATTTCTCCACAGTGTTGACATTTCCTCTCATCTTCCGGAACCTGTAAGCCTATTTCCCATGCACATTGGTATCCAAGCCTGATGCGATGTAAGTGTACTTCTGCTGCTCTACTGCTCCCTTTCATCAAACTAAGGGGTTCGTAGTTGGTTGAATTCTTGTACCAACCCGCAGATCCTGATGTTGCAACTGCTGTGCTGTGGTCACTGTACATCTTTTGCATTGCTCTGTTTCTAATTACTTTCTTAATTTGTGATAAGACTCTGTGGTATGTAAATGTCTACATTTCTTGTCTCATTTGCAAGTTTTGCAGCTTTGTCTGCAATGTCATTTCCTATTATTTCCACATGACTTGGCACCCAGTTGGTAAGTACCAGTAAGATGACATGACGAAGCGCAGGGGAAAAAACCCACCCCGCCAACCCTGAACCCCCAAAGGGAGAGAAGCCGTCCACTGCCGCCACCAGAGGCCGGAAGACAACCAAAAGCGCCCACTAACTGTGGGACCATGCGAGAGTCAGCAGAGCAAGCAGCTCCTCCATCGCCCCATCAACAGAGAAGGGAACAGAGCTCCTTCCGAAAGAAAAAGTATACATATACATATATACAGTATACAAATTTATTATGTATATACACAGGGTATGTTACACACACGTGCATATGCACATACACATGTGCAAGCACACACAGTGTACACATGTACATGCACATGTGTACACACACACACATACACATTCACGTGAAAAGAAAATTTCAAGCCGCCAACCAGTGGGCAGAGAGCACCACGCCGGCCAGACGAAGAAGGCACAAAACTGCATCAAAAGGCCCACCTCGACAACAAAACCCCAAAGTCCCAGCACGACCACAACACGTGCCAAGACCCAAAAAGATCAGTCT
>WNGS01165318.1:23427178-23447943 GCA_020271785.1 Procambarus virginalis | reverse complement strand
TTCAGACGAAACCAATGTCATTATGGAGGGCTAAGCCAGGTACTGCAAGTACGGGCCAACTAAAACGCCATAAACCAATACTCTCAAACACGAAGACCACCAGTAAAAAAAAAAAAACTGCAGCAAAGTCAACTCATAACATCACTGACACAGTAATGTATGTTACCCCATAACATACACCCCACCAATCGTATCGCTACACTGGTGAAGGTTGAGGCCCCGTGCCGGATCAAGCATAGGCTGGACATGGCATAAGAGTGGGACTGGATGGGTATAAATATGGAGCTGCCTAATAGGTCAAGAGGCCTGCTGCATCGTCCACCTGTGTTCCGAGTTCGTAAATGATAGCCAAAAACCACGAACCAGCGACCATGGCCGAAAGAGACGCCAGACACGCAAAACTCACCTGCAGAACAGGCACGAACGTGTCACAACACAACGTAGCCGAGAAGATGTCGGGAGCACCGCCAATGTGAAAGAAGGCAAAGCCGCACAGCAGGAGAGAGTAGGTAGAGGAGATGGCCCCACACCATAGCAGGGCAAAAACCCGGCATTTTCCCATAGCGGCAAATCCAAAACACCTCATGTAGCATGGGGGAGGACGGAGAATGGAGAGGAGCGAGAGGACGAACACCCGAGAGAAAAGGAGCAGAACACCAGCACACGTGCACCACTGCCGACACAACAAACCACCACAGCGCTTGCGCAGGCAGGATGCCAGAGTGGGTCGCGAGAAGTTTGCGAGCCATGAAAGAAAAACACAAAATTGACTAGAAAACTAGACAAAATAGTTGTTGTTAATGATTGAATCCTTTTCAGATTGACACAGTGGCAGCTGTTAACAGGAGATGAAAAGAGCAGTAAGGAGGAAATCATACAGCATACCCTTCTGTGGTTACAAGTGCTCAATCTGGCAACCTGTGCAGCGCAGGACAGTGACATGGAGAGCAGAAGAAACAACCACAAAGAACTATGACAGATATAATGAAAACAAGAGACGGAAGAGGACCTCACAGTCCAAAAGGACGGAGTAAGCCTACCATTGAAGACAACAGAACGTTCCAAAAACTGGGAAGAATCGAGACCTTCCCAGAACCCTCCGAGATCCCACAGAAGCAAACAATATCACGAAGGCTCAGAAAGGCACAGTCGCACCAGCACCAAAAGTCATGCAGAAACCGATAACAGGTGGGAAACATGACTCCTCCATGATGGAGAAGTCCACCCCAAAGAAAAGGGGTAGAAAACTGGTTCTACCTGGTTGATGGGGTCTGGGAGTTCTTCTACTCCCCAAGCCCGGCCCGAGGCCAGGCTTGACTTGTGAGAGTTTGGTCCACTAGGCTGTTGCTTGGAGCGGCCCGCAGGCCCACATACCCACCACAGCCCCTGGTCCGGAACTCCTTGGAGGAATAAATCTAGTTTCCTCTTGAAGATGTCCACGGTTGTTCCGGCAATATTTCTTATGCTTGCTGGGAGGACGTTGAACAACCGCGGACCTCTGATGTTTATACAGTGTTCTCTGATTGTGCCTATGGCACCCCTGCTCTTCACTGGTTCTATTCTGCATTTTCTTCCATATCGTTCACTCCAGTACGTTGTTATTTTACTGTGTAGATTGGGACCTGGCCCTCCAGTATCTTCCAGGTGTATATTATTTGATATCTCTCTCGTCTTCTTTCTAGTGAGTACATTTGGAGAGCTTTGAGACGATCCCAATAATTTAGGTGCTTTATCGCGTCTATGCGTGCCGTATATGTTCTCTGTATTCCCTCTATTTCAGCAATCTCTCCTGCTCTAAAGGGGGAAGTGAGTACTGAACAGTACTCAAGACGGGACAGCACAAGTGACTTGAAGAGTACAAGCATTGTGATGGGATCCCTGGATTTGAAAGTTCTCGTAATCCATCCTATCATTTTTCTGGCTGTCGCAATATTTGCTTGGTTATGCTCCCTAAACGTTAGGTCGTCAGACATCATTATTCCCAAATCCTTTACATGTTGTTTTCCTACTATGGGCACATTTGATTGTGTTTTGTACCCTGTATTATGTTTAAGGTCCTCATTTTTACCGTACCTGAGTACCTGGAATTTGTCACTGTTAAACATCATATTATTTTCTGATGCCCAGTCGAAAACTTTATTAATATCAGCTTGAAGTTTTTCAATGTCTTCAGCCGAGGTAATTTTCTTACTGATTTTTGTGTCGTCTGCAAAGGATGATACGAAGCTGTGACTTGTATTTTTGTCTATATCTGATATGAGAATAAGGAAAAGCAGCGGTGCAAGGACTGTACCCTGAGGTACAGAGCTTTTAACTGCACTTGGACTAGATTTTATATGGTTGACCGTTACTCGCTGAGTCCTGTTTGACAGAAAACTGAGTATCCAGCGTCCTACTTTACCGGTTATTCCCATTGACTTCATTTTGTGTGCTATCACGCCATGGTCACATTTATCGAATGCCTTTGCGAAGTCCGTGTATATCACATCAGCATTCTGTTTTTCTTCTAATGCCTCAGTGACTTTGTCGTAGTGCTCAAGTAGCTGTGAGAGGCACGATCTTCCCGCTCGAAATCCATGTTGGCCTGGGTTGTGAAGGTCATTGGTCTCCATGAAATTGGTGACCTGACTCCTAATCACTCTCTCAAATACTTTTATTATGTGCGATGTTAGTGCAACTGGTCTATAATTCTTTGCCAATGCTTTGCTCCCTCCCTTGTGTAGAGGGGCTATGTCTGCTACTTTAAGTGCATCTGGTATCTCCCCCGTGTCCAAGCTCTTCCTCCACACTATACTGAGTGCCTGTGCTACCGGCACTTTGCATTTCTTTATAAATATTGAATTCCATGAGTCTGGACCTGGGGCCGAGTGCATGGGCATGTTTTCAATTTCTCTTTCAAAATTTAGTGCGCTCGTGTTGATATCAGTTATATTTACAGGGGTTTGGATATCCCGCATAAAGAAATTGTCTGGATCTTCTACTTTCATGTTGTTTATTGGAGTGCTAAACATGTCCTCATACTGCTTTTTTAGGATTTCACTAATTTCTTTGTCATCCTCCGTGTATGAACCTTCACTTGTACGAATAGGTCCAATACTGGCAGTAGTTTTTGCTTTTGATTTCGCATATGTGAAGAAGTATTTTGGATTTTTCTTTATTTCCTGAATTGCTTTCTGTTCTAACTGCCTTTCTTCAGTTTCATATGAGTGTTTCAATTTCCGCTCGATTTCTTCAATCTCCCTATTTAAATTATTCCTTCTTTGACGGGAAATTCGTGTCTGCATAAGCAGTTCCGTTATTCTTTTCCTGCGTTTATAGTGTCTTCTGCGTTCTCTTTCTACGTTGGATCTCTTTCTGGCTTTCCTCAAAGGAACATGTTTCAGACAGACTTGATACGCTTCCGAAGTCAGTTTTTCTATTCCTTCTGTAGGACTTTTATTACTTAAAACAGTTTCCCATGGAATGTTTTTAAGTTCCCTGTTTATTATCTCCCAGTCTATCCTTTTATTATTAAAATTGAATTTACTGAATAGCCCCTCTCGCTTTATCAACGTTTTAGGTCTATTCTGGGTATTGATGGTAGTTTGCACTTCAATGAGCTTGTGATCTGAATATGTGGTATCTGATATCGTAATGTCTCTGATAATGTCTTCATTGTTCGTAAAGACCAGATCTAGAATATTTTCATTTCTCGTTGGCTCCGATATCTGCTGAGTAAGTGAAAATTTGTCACAGAATCTAAGTAGTTCTCTAATCTGTGGTTGGTTAGGTCCTGATAGATTCCCTGGTATAATATTATTGTTTGCTATTCTCCACCTGAGACTAGGCAAGTTGAAGTCACCTAAGAAGATAATATCAGGTATTGGGTTCTCCAAATTATCAAGGCTATTCTCTATTTTGTTTATCTGTTCTGTGAATTCCTCAGCCGTTGCATCTGGCGGTTTGTATATTAGAATAATCACTAAATTTATTTTCTCTATTTTTAATCCCAGTACCTCTATCACCTCATTTGTAACGTTTAGGAGCTCCGAGCACACAAGGTCTTCCCTAATATACAGACCCACTCCTCCATGTGTCCTAATTTTCCTATCACACCTGCTGATATCACACACTTCCCTACATGGTCACCTCCGCCATAAGGAGGCATATTACGCTTTTTTAAAGGTTGTTTAATGTCTACCAAATGTTTTGACTAGTTGTACATAAGAAGGGCTGCAACTGTTCTACGTTTCAGTATTGCACCCTAAATAGAAAGGGAATTATTTTTGTTTTTGTTTTTTCCAACGAATTTTACACATATTCAATAATCTTCACAACAACAAGTTTCAAATGAAATCATTTCTATGACACTCATATATCATATTAGCATATAATAAAGAATTTTGTAAAAAAGGATTATCCAAAATATGCTTAGTTTTACTAATACAAGTAGTCAAATTTCCCCCAAAATATATGCTAATATTTCATGTTTGAAATTATTTATAAAATCAACAAATGAACTTAGAAAAAACCAGTGTTGAATGTAATGAAACGCCATTTTTGGGTGAGTCCCGGAGGCTCCCCGGAGCTGATATGCTAAAGGCAGACTTTGGCATCAGTTATGTGTATGGAGTTCTTAGGCCTACCGGGGACCACGGCCAGAACTGGGCCCCCTCAGAGAGGCAAGCATTCTTATGTCTGCCATCAAACCGGAACAGGCCCCCAGAAAGGTAAGCGCCTCAAAACAAACCCCTATTCTGGTTAAAATTGCTAGCAAAAGCCGAACTAGTGGATAGAACTCCCCACAGAAAACAAGCAAACTAGTGTGACGTCGCACGTCGCCGCGCTGCTGTCTGCACATCCCCCCCCCTTCCCGGGAGGTGGAAGGGGGAGCCCCAGACCCTTCACGCCGGCTACCCAAACCTCAGTTCTGAGGCAGGATGTCAAAAACACGAAAAAAACGGCGACCGGAGGGAGGGAGGGATGCCGGGGAGCCTCTGGGATTCACCCAGAAAATGGTGTTTCATTACATTCAACGCTGGTTTTCTGGGGGGAGCCCTGTCGGCTCCCCGGAGCTAACTACCCACAGACGGAAAAAGAGGGACTTTCCCGGGAGGCGGTCATCACTCATTTCTCAACTCGAACTCGAGACAAATGGCTACAACCGCCGACCCAAAGCAACACAGGCCCGACTGGGCCCAAGGACGTTACAAGGTAACGAGCAGCCAGGACCCTGTTCGACCTCCAAATCCCCGGGCCTGAATGTCAGCCCAAGACATATTGTCAAAGACAGCGGCAATGGCAAGAGCCGCGAACTTGCAAATGTCATGGGCACGGGGATAGACCACAGGCTGGCTAGCCTTAATAACCCTGTCGACAACCTGGGAGACCCGCACCGGTGAACAGGAAAGAAGGGAAACCGGATCAACCCAAAGAGCGTCCCCGGACACAGAAGCCGTGGCGTACAAATAACGGCAGAGAGGCGCAACCGGACACGAAACGCGATGCACTCCCGGCCTAACCAACTAAGCATCAACAACCCAGGGACCCCTCCGGAAAGCAGCAGTCTCATTCTTCGCCAGAAAAGAAGGAGAAGGCTGCAGATGAACAAACCGATCGCCATGACCAAAACAGCAGAAACCCCTGTGCCGGAGGAGAGCATGAAGCTCACCAACCTGACCCCCAGAGGCCATTGCCAACCGAAGGGGCCACAACAAACTGAGGAGAAGAAAGATAAGAGAGCACTGTGTCCAACGACAAGGGCAGCTCAGGTGGCACATGAACAGGCCAGAGGTGAAACAACGCCCGAGACAGCTTTCGAAACGGCACAGACGTAACATCAATACCAAAAGCAAACTGAAGCGGCTCCACCAGCGCCGCACGATAAGAAACAACAGTGTTAGGCATACAGAGTTGGTCCTGGAACAACCAAGAGAGAAAGGACAACACCACTCTAACCGAAAGCGAAGTACAGCGACGAAGACATAAGAAGAACTGGTAGGACCGTCCGCCAGGAAACTTCATACTGCCGCCGAGACAAAGCTAGCAGGTGGGACACCAACAAGGAAGCCACCTGATCACCATATAGATGATGATAAACTCGAGTCAAAAATACCATACGTGAAGACTCGAGGATAAGATTGAACCAGCGACGTGATGCACCGATCCGATCTGCTGGAAGAGGCGGAGCCATGGGAAAACCTCCGAGTTCGGACACCGAGCAAGCAGCGCCTGAAACCACGGCTCGCCCGTCCACCATGGGGCCAAGAGGACAACTCTCCCCTGGTAAGTCTCCAAGCAAGTCAGGACATGGAGCAACAGTGGAACCGGGGGAAAAGAGGTAAAGGAACCCCCACCTCGACCAGTCCTGCCAGTATTCATCGACCCTGACGGCCTCGCAGTCGGGGAAGGGTGCCAAATACTGGGGAAGGCGCCACTACAGCTGAACCCCAGGGACGTATATGCTCACGGGCAGCTACCAGGGGGCATCACCAAGTATCAAGATGAGGTCAAACACCAGTGGCAAGTAGGGCAGAACCCTCTACCAAGGCAAAAAGAAAAAGAAAAACCAAACCCCAGCAAGAGGAAAACATACTCCAAGGAACAGAGCCGGCCGCTGTGATTGGTGACAACAAGCTGCACAGTACCCTGCGCCCCTTACCAGTGCAAAACTGCCTCCTACCCTAAGGTAAACTAGGGAAGCAAAACACCCAAGTACCCAAAGGGCAGCTAAAAAACTGAGCAGTTAAATGGATCCACAGAGGCAGATCCCACGGAACCTGTGGAAGGTAACCCCAAGCACCAAGGGCAGTACTTACAGGGCACCTAGGGAAGGGAACCCTAGGTGCATGCAGCCCGAGTACTGAAGAGTAACTCCTGGCTCTCACACCCCTGGAGAACAACCACCACACACAAGGCACAATGCCGTAAATGTCTGGCGCCATTAAATGTCTGGAGCATACAACCGCTGCCTATAGCATCAGCCTTAACCCTTAAACTGCGCAACACATCATATGATGTGTTGAATAACTCGCAATAACTTGCGCGCTACATCATACAATGTTTTAGAGTACCGTGCAAGATTTGAACGGCCAGCAGGGTAGAGGGGGCCCCCATATGCTGCCCAGGGGCTATAGTAAACAGCCGCCATTTTGTAAAAAAAATCCAGTTCCCCGCTACCATTGCGTGGGAGGCATCAGTTAACCAGCAGCCACCATGTCGAGCTCACGGCCGAACGCCTCTCGGGCGTGCACCACACAATCGCTCACCCAAGAGCAAATAACTAGTGAATTGTTTTCTGATGGTGAGAAAAGTGATTTTGATGACTCTGACAACGATAGGGACTACACACAATTGACCGATGATAGTAGCACCGACAGTGAAAATGAGATACAGCCGCCTCCCAGGGCGAGGCCTATACGCTCACCCATGCCACCTCGCCCAGCGTCTACTCCAATTAACCCATGACCACACAGTTCCTGTGCTTATTTAGAGTCTGAGGATATTTTGGATGACGAGTCAAGAGAAAGGTGACTCTTTTTTCTGGTTTTAGTGAAGTGGAATCAGAGCATAGTGTTACCGAGCCTGTTGCCAGTACCAGTGGTGTTACCGGGCGAGAAATTGTCATGTCAACAGCATCTCGCCCAGCTAAGCACCACCGCATGGAACAACATAAGGCAACAAGAGCCTCATGTTCTTGTGCTTCCACCTCACGTGCACGTAGCGGCCGTACTGTGCATAGACGTGCTTCAGCTCCTGGTCCACGGTGTGCATCGCTTCCTCGCCGTCATGCCCCTGTTGCCTCTCGCAGGACACCAGGTGTACTAGTGTGGAGTGATGGTGCCGGTTTTATTCCTCGAATTCCTGCCTTTGACAATAAAGACATTGGGATTACAGAGCTTTTCCATGATAATGGAGAGGATATGTGTGAATTGGATTATTTTACAGCATTCTATGATGAGCCGCTCATGGAATATATTGTACACCAAACGAACCTTCAGGCGGCTCATCTCATTGGAAAAGAGATAACAGAATTTTCATGATTGCAGCATTGGAAAACCACCACTGTAGGTGAAATGTATGTATTTTTAGCAATATGTATGTTGATGAAGCACTGTGTCAAACATGCTATCACAGATTATTGGAGCAAAGATCTGACTATTCCAACACCTTTCTTTGGGAAATATATGTCCCGAGACAGGTTTCAGATACTCCTCAGATGTCTGCATTTTGCAAGTAATGAGGACCGGACAGAGGATGATAGACTTTGGCGAGTGAGGCACTATATGAATGAAGAGATTGGAAAATTCAGAGATTTTTTACGTACCAGCACAGAAGCTGGTGATTGACGAATCCCTTGTGCTTTTCAAAGGACGTGTTTCATTCACGCAGTATATTCCCTCCAAATAAAATGGATTTGGATTGAAATTCTTTGTTTTTTGTTACTGTAAAACAGGATACATGTTACACATGATTCTGTATTTTGCTAGCGATGTAGACATTCCCGGTAACGACGAATATGGTTTCTCGGGTAGTGTGGTGAAGTCCATGGATGAACAAGGGCCACATCTTATACACAGATAACTACTATACAAGTCCCTTGCTAGCTAGGTTCTTGATTGAAAATAGAACTGGATTGGTTGGCACAGTAAATCCACGAAGAAGGGAAATGCCAGTGTTTGACAGTAGACTTGCAGTTGGTGAGTGCCAGCTACAAATATGTGATCAAATACTCTCGGTTTGGTGGAAAGACAAGAGAGATGTGAACATGCTGACAACCATTCATTATGGTACAATGCTGAACACTGGCAAGATGAACCGTGTAATGAAAGAACCAGTATATAAGCCAGATTGTGTTATTGACTATAATATCAACATGCGTTTGATTGATAAATCTGACATGGTGGGCACTATCGAGCGTGTGCGGAAAACATTGAAATGGACGAAAAAAGTGTTTTTCCATCTTGTTGACATGAGCATGTTGAACTGCTATAATATGTATCTGGTGAAAACTGGACGTAAACCTAGTTTCCGTGCATTTGCTTTTACACTTGCGACACAGTTATTAGCAAAGTTTGGCAAAGATGTCCCTGGCATACAAAGACCCATCATGAACCCAGTGTAGCAGCATGCTGCTACACCTAAGCTAACGTACATGGAGGCCTTTCAAGCACATAGACTAAAACATTTGCCACCAGCTGGGAAGCGTGCAATAGGCCAACATGAATGCATAGTTTGTAAAACAACAAAATGAAAAGATCAGAAACGTAAACAGGTGCAAACATGGTGAAGCATGTGCAGTTCCATTGAGTGCTGTCGACTGCTTCAATGACTATCACTCTTTCCAAGACTTCTAAATGTGCAATAATAGTGCAAAAACCTGTACATAGTGCGTGCATGTGTGTAAATATAATAATAAACATTGTGATTGCATAATATATTGGCGTAATGGAAAACATTTGTGCGCGCATGTGTATACTCGATGTATGCAACATTTATTGCCATTGACCATGATGTAACAATATATGCAACACAATTAGTGACTAATATTAATGATAAAATATGCCTAGACACTGTAAATAATGACGTGAAAATAAATTCGTGGCAACTGTGGCTGCTTGAAAACTGCACGCGACGCCTCCGGGACGCTCTGTGCATGAGCGATCATGCAGGGTGTGACGTCATCGCCCATATTGAGCAGGTCGAAGGTAAAAATCGCATGAGACAGGTTGCGGAACGGAACAGAAGGAAAACCAATACTGAACACAAGCTGGAGCGGCGCCGAAAGCACCGCACAATACGAGGCAACAGTATCAGGCATAAGATAATGGGCCCCTGGAACAATCACGAAAGGAAGGACAAGACAAGACAACCCTATCAGAGACTGAAGTACATCTATGCAGTGATAGGAACCGGAAGGACTGCCAGGAACTCCAGACCGCTGCCGAGGCAAAGCACACAGGTGGGAGACCAACAACGAAGCCACCTGCGCCCCATACAAGTGACGAGAAACTCAAGAAAAACTCCAGACATGAAAACCCGAGAAGGATGAACCAGCCTTGTACCGGGCTGGACCGATCTGCAGAAAGAGGTGGAGCCGCGGGAAGACCCTCGGGTTCGGACACCGAACGAAGGCGGGAACGCAGGTGAAGCAGGGCTGGCGGAGGAAGACAAGGAAGCGGTCCGAGAGTCCCACACAAGACCCAGCCAGGACCGAACCTAAGAAGGAACCAGATGGGACTTCCGCCATGGCACCTGGTACCTGGCGAATTGGGAAGAACCAATCTCTGGTAAGCAGACACAGACCGGCTGGGAGCCCATACCAGCCAGTCATTGAGGGAGGCCAGAACCTGAACACCTAACAGGCACAGAGAGGCCACCACGACCCAAGTAAAGCATGTGAGAATGCGAGGCGCCAGAACCAAGCTGAATGTAAGGCAACGAAAGCAGGAACCTTGAAGCCCCGTAGCAAAACCGAGCCGGTCCCTGAACCTCGGATGAATCGGAACATGCCAATACGCGTCCACGAGGCCCAGGGACACCATCCAAGTTCCCAGCTACAACAGAAGACGGACCTAGGACAGAGGAGTCATCCAAAGGAGTGGCAATAAACCCACAGGTGCAGACAGGACAAGTCTAGAATGAACCGGAGGTTCGCCCAGTCCCGTTTTTGGGACCGGAAACAGGTGGGACCCCATCTGAGAGACGAGATCGTTGCGACCACACCCAAGTAAACTTGCTCCGAGACGACTTGACAGATCGCAGGAGAAGAGGCCGCCCCGCCAGCCTCAAATCCCCCGAAGGAGGAGGAGCCACTCACCGCCACCACAGGCCACATGAAACGATCTGAAGGGCCCACAATCGTGGGACCAGTTGCGAGTAAACAGAACAAGCCTCCCCACCCCCCCATCGCCCTGTCAATGGGACGAACCGCAAAAGGGTCAACACACCAGATGAGAACCTAAGCGGCGCACAGGACGATACCTGCGCTGACCAGAAAAGACAGAACCGAAGGCTGCGCCTGCCCCGAATATGGCACCACTGACCTACCACGACGAGAAGAACCCTGAGCCCTGGCATGACCCTTCCGGGAAGGCCCCCACGAGCCTTCCCCCCCCAAGAGGACCAACAAGTCTGACAGAGGACAGCAACCAGCTGAAGCCGCCTGTAGAGGCTGCACAACCGAAGACTCTGCAAACAGCAACAGAATAAAAACCAGCGTTGAATGCAATGAAATGCCATTTTCTGGGCGAGTCCTGGAGGCTCCCCGGAGCAATCCAGGCTGAATGGATATGTATAACTTTCTGGCATCAGTCAATGTACTTGGAGTTCTTGCCTACCAGGGACCACGAGCCAGATCCTGGCCGCCCCACAGAAAGACACAAGGAGCAATGGCGTATAGAAACCTCCATGTAGTTGGGAGCATTCTATATCTGCCATCGACTGGGACAGGCACCCAAAAATGTAGGCGCCCCAAAACAGACCCCTATTCTGGTGAAACTATTGCTACTGAAAGCCGAACATGTGGACAGAACTCCCCAAACGAAAATTGGCAAACAGGCATAACGTCATCATGTTGCCACGATGCTGTCTGCACACCACCCCCCCACTTCCCAGGGAGGGGGAAGGGGGAGCCCCAGACCTTCGCGCCGGCGACCCAACCTTCAGTTCTTAAGCTGGATGTCAAAAACGCGAAAAGCACTGCCGGCCGAGGAAAGGGAGGGATGCCGGGAAGCCTCCAGGACTCACCAAGAAAAAGGTGTTTCATTACATTCAACGATGGTTTTCTGTTGGGGAGCCCAGTCGGCTCCCCGGAGCTAACTACCCAAAGATAATGAAAAAACAGGGACTTACCCAGGAGGCGGTCCGTCCTCACTCCCCAACGCGAAGTCGAGACAACCGGCTGCATCCACCAACCCAATGCAATGCAGGCTCGACTAGGCCCAGGGACATTCACCAGGTAGCAAGCTGCCAGGATCCTGTTCGAGCATCAAAAACCCTGTGAAATAACGTCAACCTAAGACATGTTGCCAAAGACGGCAGCCAAAGCAGCAAACTTATGAACGTCGTGGGCACTGGAATAGACTGCAGGCTGGCTAGACTTAATAACCCTGTGGACGACCTAAGAGACCAGAGCCCGGGAATAGGAAAGACGGGAAACCGGGTCAACCCAAAGCACATCCCTGGCCACAGAAGCCATGGCGTGCAAAGAACGGCGGAGAGTCACAACCAGACACAACACATGATGCACCCCCGACCTGACCAACCAAGCATCAACGACCCAAGGCCCCTCCGGAATGCAGCCATCTCATTCTTCCCCGAAAAGAAGGAGACTGTTGCAACTGAACAAAACGACCACCAGGACCGAAAGAGCAGAAACCCCTGCACCAGAGAAGAGCATGAAGCTCCCCGACCCGACCCCCAGAGGCCAATGCGAACAGGAAAAGTGCCTTAGAAAAACAATCCAGTACGGAAAGGGCCCACAACAAACCGAGGAGAAGAGAGAAATGAGAGCGCCCGGTCCAAAGATAGCTCAGGAGGTGCATGAGCAGGCCGGAGGTGAAATAACGCACCAGACAGCTTGCGGAACAGGGCAGAAGTGACATCAACATTGAAAGCAAGCTGAAGCAGCTCCGTCAGCACCGCACAATACGAGGCGACAGTATTCGGCATACGATGGCGGTCCTGGAACAACCAAGAAAGAAAGGACAAAACAACCCTATCAAAGACCGAAGAACACTTACGCAGTGATAGGGAAAAACAGAAGGACCACCAGGAAACTTTATACTGTCGCAGAGACGAAGCACGCAGGTGGGAGACCAATAACGAAGCCACCTGCATATCATACACGTGATGATAGACTCGAGTCAAACAGACCAGACGCGATGACTCGAGGAGAAGACCGAACCAGCTTCATACCAGGCTGGACCGATCTGCTGAAAGAGAACTAGGGGCGGAAGAGGTATAGGCAACCCCACTTTGCATAGTCCAGCCGAAAGGCATCGACCCCGACGGGCTCGCAGTTTGGATGGGCGCTACGTATAATGGAAGACGCCTCAACCATGCCGACACGAAGAGATCCACTTCCAGAGGCCCGAACCTCTGGCAGTGCCAACTGAATGAGCTGGCGTCAACCGTCCATACCGTGGACAGGGTAATGAACTGGGACAGGCCGTCAGCCAAGACATTGGACACCCTCCAAATGTGAACCGCCTGGAAAGCCAAACCCATGAACTCGGCAGACAAATCACCTGAAGTGACCAGCCCCAAAGAGCCAAGGACCGCATCAAACCCCCTCGTTTCAGGCACTGAACCATCGGGGAACAGTCTGAATGAAGCCTGATTGTCGATTCACGAGCAACCCGAACCCTCTGAAGCGACATCCACACTGCCACGAACTCCCACGCCGTACTGTGAACCAGACTCAATGGAGTTCATGCAATGAACCAACAGACTCCACTGCCCCTGGCTGGCCTGGAGAGCAGTGGTCACAAAGTCCCAGCCAAGAACACGTGTCCGTGTTCTGTGCGTGAACACGGATGCGTTCATGACACGCCCGTGAACACATCTGGCGAGGGCTCGGGTAGGTGCCAAGGAACTGAACCCTGAAAAACCCGAAGAGGAAGCCAGTGATGCAGCAGCCAATGCAAGACCCATGGGGGTCGAACCCAGCGATTGCGAGAGAGGCAGAAGGGACGTCCCCGAAGGAACCAGAACAGCCGACGAAGCCACACCCGACCCAGCGGGTAGACAATCATGGCAAAGCTCAGGCTCCCGCACAAACTCTCGAGCAACAGCTGCGTGACCCAGGAGCCCCACAGGAGCAGACGCATGCGGGAACTCAGGCGAAGCAGAGCTGCTGGAGGAAGAGACAAGGAAGCAGCACGAGCGTCCCATCGAAGACCCAGTCAAGACCAAACCTGAGAGGGAACCAGATGGGACTTCCTTTAGTTCATCAAGAACCCGAACCCAGCGAGCTGGGAAAGAATCAAATCCCTGGCAACTTTAATCCTAGGACTCTATTCCTAAATCCTAGGACTTTAATTTTGGTATCAATGTATTCGCAATGAAATTCCCTACAAGAGTGTATGCATATAATGTCCAAAAACCGCAGCAAGCCCTTCCCGAAAAAAATGCTACTGTTGCTGCACTTAGGACTCAATGCTGAGTCCTCGCCGGACTAGCCCCTATTTTGCGGAGGACTCAGTGCTGAGTCGCCGCCGGGCGAAAGTGTTAATAAATGCCATGTTATGGAATGTGGAATTGGAGAACAGAAATCTTTAAAGAATTCTGACAGAAAGGGATCTAGGGGGTTTCTAGATAGAAAACTGTCACTGAGGACCACATTAAGAACATTGTGCGAGGAGCCTATGCTACACTTTCTAACCTCAGAATTGCTTTTAAATACATGATGGAGAAAAACTAAAGAAATTGTTCACGACTTTTATTAGACCAAAGCTGGAATATGCAGCGGTTGTATGGTGCCCATATCTTAAGAAGCACATCAACAAACTGGAAAAGGTGCAACGACATGCCACTAAGTGGCTCCCAGAACTGAAGGACAAGAGCTACGAGGAGAGTTAGAGGCATTAAATATGCAAAAACTAGAAGATAGAAGAAAAAGAGGCAATATGATCACTATGTTCAAAATAGTAACATGAATCATAAAATTGATGGGGAAGAATTCCTGAGACCCGGAATTTCAAGAACAAGAGGTCATAGATTTAAACTAAAGAAACAAAGCTGCCGGAGAAATATACAAAAATTCACTTTTGTAAACAGAGTGGTAGACGGTTGGAACAAGTTAAGTGAGAAGGTGGTGGAGGCCAAAACCGTCAGTAGTTTCAAGGCATTATTGACAAAGAGTGCTGGGGAGATGGGACACCACGAGCGTANCCTCCCATAAGGCCTATAAGGGGGCATCTAGGCCCTACATGGTCACCTCTGCCATAAGGGGCATCTAGGCCCTACATGGTCACCTCTGCCATAAGGGGGCATCTAGGCCCTACATGGTCACCTCTGCCATAAGGGGGCATCTAGGCCCTACATGGTCACCTCTGCCATAAGGAGGCATCTAGGCCTACATGGTCATGTCCTCCATAAGGGGCATCTAGGCCCTACATGGTCACCTCTGCCATAAGGGGGCATCTAGGCCCTACATGGTCACCTCCGCCATAAGGAGGCATCTAGGCCCTACATGGTCATGTCCTCCATAAGGAGGCATCTAGGCCCTACATGGTCACCTCCGCCATAAGGGGGCATCTAGGCCCTACATGGTCATGTCCTCCATAAGGGGCATCTAGGCCCTACATGGTCACCTCCGCCATAAGGGGGCATCTAGGCCCTACATGGTCACCTCCGCCATAAGGGGGCATCTAGGCCCTACATGGTCACCTCCGCCATAAGGAGGCATCTAGGCCCTACATGGTCACCTCTGCCATAAGGGGGCATCTAGGCCCTACATGGTCACCTCCGCCATAAGGGGGCATCTAGGCCCTACATGGTCACCTCTGCCATAAGGAGGCATCTAGGCCCTACATGGTCACGTCCGCCATAAGGGGGCATCTAGGCCCTACATGGTCACCTCCGCCATAAGGAGGCATCTAGGCCCTACATGGTCACCTACGCCATAAGGGGCATCTAGGCCCTACATGGTCATGTCCTCCATAAGGGGGCATCTAGGCCCTACATGGTCATGTCCTCCATAAGGGGGCATCTAGGCCCTACATGGTCACCTCCGCCATAAGGGGGCATCTAGGCCCTACATGGTCACCTCCGCCATAAGGGGGCATCTAGGCCCTACATGGTCATGTCCTCCATAAGGGGCATCTAGGCCCTACATGGTCATGTCCTCCATAAGGGGGCATCTAGGCCCTACATGGTCACCTCCGCCATAAGGGGGCATCTAGGCCCTACATGGTCATGTCCTCCATAAGGGGGCATCTAGGCCCTACATGGTCATGTCCTCCATAAGGGGCATCTAGGCCCTACATGGTCACCTCTGCCATAAGGAGGCATCTAGGCCCTACATGGTCACCTCCGCCATAAGGGGCATCTAGGCCCTACATGGTCATGTCCTCCATAAGGGGGCATCTAGGCCCTACATGGTCACCTCCGCCATAAGGAGGCATCTAGGCCCTACATGGTCATGTCCTCCATAAGGGGCATCTAGGCCCTACATGGTCACCTCCGCCATAAGGGGCATCTAGGCCCTACATGGTCATGTCCTCCATAAGGGGGCATCTAGGCCCTACATGGTCACCTCTGCCATAAGGGGGCATCTAGGCCCTACATGGTCACGTCTGCCATAAGGGGGCATCTAGGCCCTACATGGTCATGTCCTCCATAAGGAGGCATCTAGGCCCTACATGGTCACGTCCGCCATAAGGGGGCATCTAGGCCCTACATGGTCACCTCCGCCATAAGGAGGCATCTAGGCCCTACATGGTCACCTCCGCCATAAGGGGCATCTAGGCCCTACATGGTCACGTCCGCCATAAGGGGGCATCTAGGCCCTACATGGTCACCTCCGCCATAAGGAGGCATCTAGGCCCTACATGGTCACCTCCGCCATAAGGAGGCATCTAGGCCCTACATGGTCACGTCCGCCATAAGGGGGCATCTAGGCCCTACATGGTCATGTCCTCCATAAGGGGGCATCTAGGCCCTACATGGTCATGTCCTCCATAAGGGGGCATCTAGGCCCTACATGGTCACCTCCGCCATAAGGGAGCATCTAGGCCCTACATGGTCACGTCCGCCATAAGGGGCATCTAGGCCCTACATGGTCACGTCTGCCATAAGGGGGCATCTAGGCCCTACATGGTCACGTCCGCCATAAGGGGGCATCTAGGCCCTACATGGTCACCTCCGCCATAAGGGGGCATCTAGGCCCTACATGGTCACCTCCGCCATAAGGGAGCATCTAGGCCCTACATGGTCACGTCCGCCATAAGGGGGCATCTAGGCCCTACATGGTCACCTCCGCCATAAGGGGGCATCTAGGCCCTACATGGTCACCTCCGCCATAAGGGGGCATCTAGGCCCTACATGGTCACCTCCGCCATAAGGAGGCATCTAGGCCCTACATGGTCACCTCCGCCATAAGGGGGCATCTAGGCCCTACATGGTCACCTCCGCCATAAGGAGGCATCTAGGCCCTACATGGTCACCTCTGCCATAAGGGAGCATCTAGGCCCTACATGGTCACGTCCGCCATAAGGGGGCATCTAGGCCCTACATGGTCACCTCCGCCATAAGGAGGCATCTAGGCCCTACATGGTCATGTCCTCCATAAGGGGGCATCTAGGCCCTACATGGTCATCCTCCATAAGGGGGCATCTAGGCCCTACATGGTCACCTCCGCCATAAGGAGGCATCTAGGCCCTACATGGTCATGTCCGCCATAAGGGGGCATCTAGGCCCTACATGGTCATGTCCTCCATAAGGGGGCATCTAGGCCCTACATGGTCACCTCCGCCATAAGGGGGCATCTAGGCCCTACATGGTCACCTCCGCCATAAGGGGGCATCTAGGCCCTACATGGTCACGTCTGCCATAAGGGGGCATCTAGGCCCTACATGGTCACGTCCGCCATAAGGGGGCATCTAGGCCCTACATGGTCACCTCCGCCATAAGGAGGCATCTAGGCCCTACATGGTCACGTCCGCCATAAGGGGGCATCTAGGCCCTACATGGTCACCTCCGCCATAAGGAGGCATCTAGGCCCTACATGGTCACCTCCGCCATAAGGGGGCATCTAGGCCCTACATGGTCATGTCCGCCATAAGGGGGCATCTAGGCCCTACATGGTCACGTCCTCCATAAGGGGGCATCTAGGCCCTACATGGTCACCTCTGCCATAAGGGGGCATCTAGGCCCTACATGGTCACCTCTGCCATAAGGGGCATCTAGGCCCTACATGGTCACCTCCGCCATAAGGAGGCATCTAGGCCCTACATGGTCACCTCCGCCATAAGGGGGCATCTAGGCCCTACATGGTCACCTCCGCCATAAGGGGCATCTAGGCCCTACATGGTCACTCCGCCATAAGGGGGCATCTAGGCCCTACATGGTCACCTCTGCCATAAGGAGGCATCTAGGCCCTACATGGTCACCTCCGCCATAAGGGGGCATCTAGGCCCTACATGGTCACCTCCGCCATAAGGGGGCATCTAGGCCCTACATGGTCACCTCCGCCATAAGGAGGCATCTAGGCCCTACATGGTCACCTCCGCCATAAGGAGGCATCTAGGCCCTACATGGTCACCTCCGCCATAAGGGGGCATCTAGGCCCTACATGGTCACCTCCGCCATAAGGGGCATCTAGGCCCTACATGGTCACGTCCGCCATAAGGGGGCATCTAGGCCCTACATGGTCACCTCCGCCATAAGGGGGCATCTAGGCCCTACATGGTCACGTCCGCCATAAGGGGGCATCTAGGCCCTACATGGTCACCTCCGCCATAAGGGGGCATCTAGGCCCTACATGGTCACCTCCGCCATAAGGGGGCATCTAGGCCCTACATGGTCACCTCCGCCATAAGGAGGCATCTAGGCCCTACATGGTCACCTCCGCCATAAGGGGGCATCTAGGCCCTACATGGTCACCTCCGCCATAAGGGGCATCTAGGCCCTACATGGTCACCTCTGCCATAAGGAGGCATCTAGGCCCTACATGGTCACCTCCGCCATAAGGGGCATCTAGGCCCTACATGGTCACCTCCGCCATAAGGAGGCATCTAGGCCCTACATGGTCACCTCCGCCATAAGGGGGCATCTAGGCCCTACATGGTCACCTCCTCCATAAGGGGGCATCTAGGCCCTACATGGTCATGTCCTCCATAAGGGGGCATCTAGGCCCTACATGGTCACCTCCGCCATAAGGGGGCATCTAGGCCCTACATGGTCACCTCCGCCATAAGGGGCATCTAGGCCCTACATGGTCACCTCCTCCATAAGGGGGCATCTAGGCCCTACATGGTCACGTCCGCCATAAGGGGCATCTAGGCCCTACATGGTCACCTCCGCCATAAGGGGGCATCTAGGCCCTACATGGTCATGTCCTCCATAAGGGGGCATCTAGGCCCTACATGGTCATCCGCCATAAGGGGGCATCTAGGCCCTACATGGTCACCTCCGCCATAAGGGGGCATCTAGGCCCTACATGGTCACCTCCGCCATAAGGGGGCATCTAGGCCCTACATGGTCACGTCCGCCATAAGGGGCATCTAGGCCCTACATGGTCACGTCCGCCATAAGGGGGCATCTAGGCCCTACATGGTCACCTCCTCCATAAGGGGGCATCTAGGCCCTACATGGTCACCTCCGCCATAAGGAGGCATCTAGGCCCTACATGGTCACGTCCGCCATAAGGAGGCATCTAGGCCCTACATGGTCACCTCCGCCATAAGGGGGCATCTAGGCCCTACATGGTCATGTCCTCCATAAGGGGGCATCTAGGCCCTACATGGTCACCTCCGCCATAAGGGGGCATCTAGGCCCTACATGGTCACGTCGCCATAAGGGGGCATCTAGGCCCTACATGGTCACCTCCGCCATAAGGAGGCATCTAGGCCCTACATGGTCACCTCCGCCATAAGGGGGCATCTAGGCCCTACATGGTCACCTCCGCCATAAGGAGGCATCTAGGCCCTACATGGTCACCTCCGCCATAAGGGGGCATCTAGGCCCTACATGGTCACCTCTGCCATAAGGGAGGCATCTAGGCCCTACATGGTCACGTCCGCCATAAGGGGGCATCTAGGCCCTACATGGTCACCTCCGCCATAAGGAGGCATCTAGGCCCTACATGGTCACCTCCGCCATAAGGGGGCATCTAGGCCCTACATGGTCATGTCCGCCATAAGGGGGCATCTAGGCCCTACATGGTCACCTCCTCCATAAGGGGCATCTAGGCCCTACATGGTCACCTCCGCCATAAGGGGGCATCTAGGCCCTACATGGTCACGTCTGCCATAAGGGGGCATCTAGGCCCTACATGGTCACGTCCGCCATAAGGGGGCATCTAGGCCCTACATGGTCACCTCCGCCATAAGGAGGCATCTAGGCCCTACATGGTCACCTCCGCCATAAGGGAGCATCTAGGCCCTACATGGTCACGTCCGCCATAAGGGGCATCTAGGCCCTACCTGGTCACCTACGCCATAAGGAGGCATCTAGGCCCTACATGGTCACGTCCGCCATAAGGGGCATCTAGGCCCTACATGGTCACCTCCGCCATAAGGAGGCATCTAGGCCCTACATGGTCACCTCCGCCATAAGGGGCATCTAGGCCCTACATGGTCACCTCCGCCATAAGGAGGCATCTAGGCCCTACATGGTCACCTCTGCCATAAGGGAGCATCTAGGCCCTACATGGTCACGTCCGCCATAAGGGGGCATCTAGGCCCTACATGGTCACCTCCGCCATAAGGAGGCATCTAGGCCCTACATGGTCACCTCCGCCATAAGGGGGCATCTAGGCCCTACATGGTCACCTCCGCCATAAGGAGGCATCTAGGCCCTACATGGTCACCTCCGCCATAAGGGGGCATCTAGGCCCTACATGGTCACCTCCGCCATAAGGAGGCATCTAGGCCCTACATGGTCACCTCCGCCATAAGGGGGCATCTAGGCCCTACATGGTCACCTCCGCCATAAGGAGGCATCTAGGCCCTACATGGTCATGTCCTCCATAAGGGGGCATCTAGGCCCTACATGGTCATGTCCTCCATAAGGGGGCATCTAGGCCTACATGGTCACCTCCGCCATAAGGAGGCATCTGG
>WNGS01165318.1:23369734-23387706 GCA_020271785.1 Procambarus virginalis | reverse complement strand
CTGTAACCATCTACACTACACACCACCACCATCACTGTAACCATCTACACTACACACCATCATCACTGTAACCATATACACTACACACCATCATCACTGTAACCATCTACACTGCACACGACCATTACTGTAACCATCTACACTACACACCACCATCATCACTGTAACCAGCTACGCTACACCGACATCACTGTAACCATCTACACTACACTACACACGACCATCACTGTAACCATCTCACTACACACGACCATCCCACTGTAACCATCTACACTACACACGACCATCACCACTGTAACCATCTACACTACGCTCCACCATCACTGTAACCGTCCTACACTACACACCACCATCATTACTGTAACCAGCTACACTACACACGCCATCATCACTGTAACCATCTACACTACACACCACCGTCACTGTAACCATCACACTACACAAAACATCACTGTAACCATCAACACTACAGACGACCATCACTGTAACCATCTACACTACACACCACAATCACTGTAACCGTCACCACTACACACACCCATCACTGTAACCATCTACACTACACACGACCACACTGTAACCATCTACACTACACACGACCATCATCACTGTAACCATCTACACTACACACCACCATCACGGTAACCATTTCACTACACACGACCATCACTGTAACCATGTACACTACACACCACCGCCACTCTAACCATCTACACTACACACCATCATCACTGTAACCATCTACACTACACACCATCATCACTGTAACCATCTACACTACACACCTTCATCACTGTAACCATCTACACTACACACCATCATCACTGTAACATCTACACTAACACCACCATCACTGTAACCCTACACTACACACCATCTACACTACACACCACCATACCTATAACCATCTACACCATCTAGTCCCAACCACTTGGGCTGGACGGTAGGGCGACGGTCTGGCTTCATGCAGGTCGGCGTTCAATCCCCGACCGTCCAATTGGTTCGGCACCATTCCTTTTTTTCTTATATCAGGGAGCCGGTCGGCCGAGCGGACAGCACGCTGGGCTTGTGATCCTGTGGTCCTGGGTTCGATCCCAGGCGCGGCGAGAAACAATGGGCAGAGTTTCTTTCACCCTATGCCCCTGTTACCTAGCAGTAAAATAGGTACCTGGGTGTTAGTCAGCTGTCACGGGCTGCTGCCTGGGGGTGGAGGCCTGGTCGAGGACCGGGCCGCGGGGACACTAAAAAGCCCCGAAATCATCAAGATAGATCTATTAGTCAAACGCACAAAAACAGACTGTTTGACCCACAAAACTTTAATGCTTGGAGTGACTCTGTGTACATGCGGCTCAGGCTTGGGTACAAATATTACTGGGAATATGGGATAGGTGTTCATGATAATGACACGAAGTGTAAACTATGTGGTATGTTAAGGTCTCACACCCTTGCCCATTATGTTCTTGATTGTCCGTTGATTAATGTATATAGAAACGCTGAGATAAGGACTGTTCCTGAACAAATAGC
This sequence comes from Procambarus virginalis, assembly GCA_020271785.1. Classification (NCBI taxonomy): domain Eukaryota; kingdom Metazoa; phylum Arthropoda; class Malacostraca; order Decapoda; family Cambaridae; genus Procambarus; species Procambarus virginalis. Next base: position 23,386,182 of record WNGS01165318.1, on the reverse strand, counting down.
CTGGATGTGTCACAACGGAAAGGTTGATAAAATTCTTGAGAGATATAAGAATTTTGCACCAAGACTGTAATATTTTGTTGATTATCTGCAGTCTCTTGCAAATTGTCTATACAGTATACCTAGGTCATAAAGTATTTGTGTACGTCTGATATCATACTTCTCGTGAAGGAGGAAATGTATATGTTTATCTCTCAGGATGTTTGGTAATATGATTATTGTTTGTGATGTGTGTATATGTATGTAGTAACACGATGTACTGAACGGGGTGAGAATAGCTTGAGCTACCTCATCCCTTTGTGTGTATTTTACATCAATAAACTTATTTCAATTTCAATTTCAATTTCAATCTACACTACACACAACAATCACTGTAACTATCTACACTACACACCACCATCACTGTAACCATCTACACTACACACAAACACCATCACTGTAACCATCTACACTACACACCACCATCATCACTGTAACCATCTACACTACACACAAACACCATCACTGTAACCATCTACACTGCACATCACCATCCTCACTGTAACCATCTACACTCACACAAACACCATCACTGTAACCATCTACACTACACACCACCATCATCACTGTAACCATCTACACTACACACCACCATCATCACTGTAACCAGCTACACTACACACGTCCATTACTGTAACCATCTACACTACACACCACCATCATCACTGTAACCAGCTACGCTACACACGACCATCACTGTAACCATCTACACTACACACGACCATCACTGTAACCATCTACACTACACACGACCATCACCACTGTAACCATCTACACTACGCTCCACCATCACTGTAACCGTCTACACTACACACCACCATCATCACTGTAACCAGCTACACTACACACCATCATTACTGTAACCATCTACACTACACACCACCGTCACTGTAACCATCAACACTACACAAAACCATCACTGTAACCATCAACACTACAGACGACCATCACCGTAACCATCTACACTTCACACCACCATCACTGTAACCATCAACACTACACACACCCATCACTGTAACCATCTACACTACACACGACCATCACTGTAACCATCTACACTACACACGACCATCATCACTGTAACCATCTACACTACACACCACCATCACTGTAACCATTTCACTACACACGACCATCACTGTAACCATCTACACTACACACCATCATCACTGTAACCATCTACACTACACACCATCATCACTGTAACCATCTACACTACACACCACCATCACTGTAACCATCTACGCTACACACCATCATCACTGTAACCATCTACACTACACACCATCATCACTGTAACCATCTACACTACACACCATCATCACTGTAACCATCTACACTACACACGACCATTACTGTAACCATCTACACTACACACCACCATCATCACTGTAACCAGCTACGCTATACACGACCATCACTGTAACCATCTACACTACACTACACACGACCATCACTGTAACCATCTACACTACACACGACCATCACCACTGTAACCAACTACACTACGCTCCACCATTACTGTAACCGTCTACACTACACACCACCATCATTACTGTAACCAGCTACACTACACACCATCATCACTGTAACCATCTACACTACACACCACCGTCACTGTAACCATCAACACTACACAAAACCATCACTGTAACCATCAACACTACAGACGACCATCACTGTAACCATCTACACTACACACCACAATCACGGTAACCGTCAACACTACACACACCCATCACTGTAACCATCTACACTACACACGATCATCACTGTAACCACCTACACTACACACGACCATCATCACTGTAACCGTCTACACTACACACCACCATCACGGTAACCATTTCACTACACACGACCATCACTGTAACCATCTACACTACACACCACCGTCACTCTAACCATCTACACTACACACCATCATCACTGTAACCATCTACACTACACACCATCATCACTGTAACCATCTACACTACACACCACCATCACTGTAACCATCTACACTACACACCATCATCACTGTAACCATCTACACTACACACCACCATCACTGTAACCATCTACACTACACACCATCTACACTACACACCACCATACCTATAACCATCTACACTACACACAACAATCACTGTAACCATCTACACTACACACAAACACCATCACTGTAACCATCTACACTACACACAAACACCATCACTGTAACCATCTACACTACACACCACCGTCACTCTAACCATCTACACTACACACCATCATCACTGTAACCATCTACACTACACACCATCATCACTGTAACCATCTACACTACACACCATCATCACTGTAACCATCTACACTACACACCATCATCACTGTACCCATCTACACTACACATCATCATCACTGTAACCATCTACACTACACACCATCATCACTGTAACCATCTACACTACACACCATCATCACTGTAACCATCTACACTACACACCACCATCACTGTAACCATCTACACTACACACAAACACCATCACTGTAACCATCTACACTACACACCACCATCATCACTGTAACCATCTACACTACACACAAACACCATCACTGTAACCATCTACACTGCACATCACCATCCTCACTGTAACCATCTACACTCACACAAACACCATCACTGTAACCATCTACACTACATACCACCATCATCACTGTAACCATCTACACTACACACCACCATCATCACTGTAACCAGCTACACTACACACGTCCATTACTGTAACCATCTACACTACACACCACCATCATCACTGTAACCAGCTACGCTACACACGACCATCACTGTAACCATCTACACTACACACGACCATCACTGTAACCATCTACACTACACACGACCATCACCGCTGTAACCATCTACACTACGCTCCACCATCACTGTAACCGTCTACACTACATACCACCATCATCACTGTAACCAGCTACACTACACACCATCATCACTGTAACCATCAACACTACAGACGACCATCACCGTAACCATCTACACTTCACACCACCATCACTGTAACCATCAACACTACACACACCCATCACTGTAACCATCTACGCTACACACGACCATCACTGTAACAATCTACACTACACACGACCATCATCACTGTAACCATCTACACTACACACCACCATCACTGTAACCATTTCACTACACACGACCATCACTGTAACCATCTACACTACACACCATCATCACTGTAACCATCTACACTACACACCATCATCACTGTAACCATCTACACTACACACGACCATCATCACTAACCATCTACACTACACACCACCATCATCACTGTAACCATCTACACTACACACGACCATCATCACTGTAACCATCTACACTAGAAACGACCATCATCACTGTAACCATCTACACTATACACAACCGATGTCACTGTAACCATCTACACCATACTCTCTTCGTGGTTCCAACTGAAGCCGTATCTCTCTCTCACACGCACGCACACACACTCACACACACACACACATCCTGATCCCTGATCATTTTTGGTTGCAAAGAAAAGGAGATAACATCTAGGTCAGAAAGAGCTGTCGAAGAAGCTAAAGTAGTAGATAAAATTGTTGGCCTCGTAGAAGGTCTCACAACCATAGAGAATGTGTGCGACTACAGGAGAATAGGCAGGTACGTAAAAGGGAAAGATCGACCTTTGAGGATCACCCTAAACGGTGCCAAACAGATGGAAGAAGTACTAAGGAATGCTAGAAAATTGCAAAGTGATGAGGATGGGAAAGGGTGGTCGTTAAGACGAGATCTTTCAAAAGAAGACAGAGAGAAGCTGAAACTGAACCTCGCCGAGGCAAAACGTTTTAATGAGAACAGGAATGAAGAAGAAATCAATTTTTTTTCTACAAAGTGTTAGGGGGTAGGTAAACCAGTAAAGTGGTACATAAAGGCAAACCAACAAAATCAATAGAGAGAGGAGGAGTGAAGAATAAGGAGAGGGGGAACAAGTTCCTGAAGATTGCATACACCAACATAGATGGAGTGAGATCGAAGATACTGGAGTTAAGTGATGTAATACAGTTGCAGACACTAGACATTGTTGCACTCACGGAGACAAAACTTGAAGATGTTATTTTAAATGAGGTCATATTCCCAAGGGACTACTCAATTTGGAGACGGGACAGAAAAATTAGGAAAGGCGGTGGCGTTGCTGTGCTGGTGAAAGAACACCTAAAGGTGAAGGAAATAATGACTGCCAATCCACAAGAAGTTGACATAATAGCACTAGAGATCTGCCATGAGGATGATAAACTAATGATAATAAATGCATACAGTCCACCGCCAAGCACCACATGGTCAAAGGAGGAGCTAGATAGTAAACGAGAAGGTCTTATCAATAATGAGAGAGATTATAGCGAGAGCGGATAACGATAGATCACGACTGTTGATAGTCGGTGACTTCAACTTGAAATCCATAGACTGGGAAGCATATGAAGCTAAAACAGAAGATTTTTGGACCTGTAGATTTGTAGACCTCATCCTGGAAACATTCTTGTATCAACATGTTAAACAAGCTACGAGGATGAGGGAAGGGGACGTTCCCTCCATGCTAGATTTGATATTTACCAGGAAAGAGGAAGAGATATTTGACATTCAGTACCTTCCTCCCTTGGGTAAAAGTGACCATGTCTTTTTGGGAATAAAGTATGCAATGCGTTATAAGCTGGAAGAAAATAAAGAGGTTGAAGCAGTTGAAAAACCAGACTTCAGGAGAGGACATTATGGTGACCTTAGAAATTTTTTTAGTGAGTATAATTGGACAGACTTGATGCTAGGCAAGGAAGTGAATGAGATGTATGTCAAGTTTTGTGAAATATATGATAAAGGCACAAAAAAATTTATACCAAAACAGAGATGCAGAACTAGAAAACAGGATTGGTTCAATAGAAATTGCGAGAGGGCTAGAGACCAAAAGACACAAAATTGGAATCAATACAGGAAGAGGCCGAACCCCCAAACATACCAGCGATACAAAGATGCGAGAAACAACTACACAGCAGTGAGGAGAGAGGCAGAAAGAAATTTTGAAAAAGGGATTGCAGACAAATGTAAAACAGAACCAGGTCTATTCTATAAATTCATAAACAACAAATTGCAGGTAAAGGATAATATTCAGAGGTTGAAAATGGGAAATAGATTCACGGAAGATGAAAAGGAAATGTGTGAAACACTAAACGAAAAGTTCCAAAGTGTGTTTGTACAAAATGAAATCTTTAGGGAACCAGACACAATAAGAATTCCAGAGAACAACATAGAGCACATAGAGGTGTCTAGAGACGAAGTGGAAAAAATGCTAAAGGAGCTAGGTAAGAACAAAGCAGTTGGTCCAGATGGAGTTTCACCATGGGTTCTGAGAGAATGTACACCTGAGCTCAGCATTCCACTTCAACTGATTTTTCAGGCATCCCTGTGTACAGGAGCTGTAGCTGATGTGTGGAAAAAGGCTAACATAGTTCCAATCTACAAAAGTGGAAACAGGGAAGACCCCCTTAATTATAGACCTGTATCATTGACAAGTGTAATAGTCAAAATATTGGAAAAAATAATTAAAACTAAATGGGTAGAACACCTGGAGGAAAACGATATAATATCAGACAGACAGTATGGTTTTCGATCTCGAAGATCCTGTGTAACGAACTTGCTCAGTTTTTATGATCGAGCAACAGAGATTTTACAAGAAAGAGATGGTTGGGTTGACTGCATCTATCTGGACCTAAAAAAGGCTTTCGACAGAGTTTCCCATAAGAGGTTGTTCTGGAAACTGGAACATATTGGAGGAGTGACAGGTAAGCTACTAACATGGATGAAAAATTTCCTGACAGAAAAATGAGGGCCATAATCAGAGGCAAGGTATAGGATTGGAGGAATGTCACGAGTGGAGTACCTCAGGGTTCAGTTCTTGCACCGAAGGAAGATTGACAGCAAGAAAGCAGTAAATGAAGAGCATAGAGAATAGCATAAAGTTCTGCTGTGAAGATGCTAGTCTCCGGAGGCAGGTGACACATATAGGTGTGATCAGGTAAAACAACAGAGTAACCCACACCGTCTGCAGACTTAGACCCATCAGTGAAGATGGAAACGGAGCGGGAATGTAAAGAAAAGTGTTCAAGGAAAAGGTGTTTCAGAACTGTAGGAGGGGTAAAGACTTTAGTCACGTCGGCCGGGTTTTACAAAATTTAGGAAGGGGACCCTCCACGGTTGGCAAGGACGGAACGACACGAGGAGAAATAATAGTAACACGAACCGAAAGAGCATCTTGTAAGCGAGACAACCGTACAGATAGAGGTAAGTGGTGAAAGGGAACAGGGGCCACAGAAGGGGTAAAGGTCAAGGAACTTCATAAGCGAGAGTGAGGGTGTTGTAAGGACCGTGCAAGGTAGCAAAGACAGTAGCAATCACAGCGATCCTATAGAGACAGGACGCCAGTTTCAACGTATAAGCTGAGAGTAGGAGTCGAACGAAAGACACCAGAGCTAAGGCGCAACCCAGTATGGTGCAGAGCATCAAGACGGCGAAGGGTAGAGGGAGAAGCAGACGAGTAAACAGGGCAACCATAATTAGGTTTAAACAGAACGAGCCAGGAATGCAATGATGTATATCAGTTCCCAAGAAGTATGAGACAAGACCTTAAGGAGGTTAAGGGCCTTAGAGCACTCAACTTGGAGGTAGGAGATATGGGGCAACCAAGACAAACGAGTGTCAAAGATGAACCCCAAAATCTTAGAAGAATCTCGAATCATAGTACGAAAGGGGGATGGCCATATAGCGACAGAGGGGGACGGAGAACGACTTTCTTCCGAGTAAAATTCATAGCACAAGTTTTAGTTGTAGAGAACCTGAAGCTACGATCAGTGGCCCAAGACGACACGGCATCAATCGCAAGTTGAAGCCGCCGTTGAAGGAGAGGCGGAATCATCACCTCGACAACAAAGGGTAAGATCGTCGACAAAGAGAGCAGAGAAGATGCCAGAAGGAAGGGAAGAAAGAAGACCATTCAGAGCAACCAGAAAAAGAGTAGTGCTCAGAACACTACCTTGGGGTACACCTTCGTATTGCCTAAAAGAGGCAGAGAGAGTGGTACCAAGCCTCACTCTAAAGAAACGACTAGAGAGGAAGCTTCGAAGGAAGAGAGGGAGCTTACCACGAAAGCCAAAAGGACGAAGTTGGGACAGAATACGGTATCTCCAGATGGTGTCATACACCTTTTCCAGGTCAAAAAGGACGGCAACAACGGAGGTCTTCACAGCAAAAGCAGTACGAATATAGACCTCCAAGTTCACCAGGACATCCGTTGTGCTGCGGCACTTGCGAAAACCAAATTGAGAAGGAGAGAGGTGGTGATGGTGTTCTTAGAACCACATCAGACGGACATAGACCATGAGTTCAAAAGAGTTTGCAGACAACTCGTGAGGGCAATAGGGCGAAAGTCCTTAAGGGATGTCCCTAGAGACCCTGGTTTCCGAATAGGGAGAACAACCGCATCGAGCTAGTCCTCAGGGATGGACGACGACTCCCAGATACAATTATACAGATTCAGTAAGTACTGGGACGTGCAAGGAGGGAGATGGCAAAGCATCTCATAATGAATGCCATCTGGGGCCGCTGCTGTAGAGCCGCAGAGGGCCAGAGCAGACTGAAGTTCGGAGAGAGAGAAGGGAATAGAAGGGAATTTATAGGAAAGTCGGAGATGAGTGTGGAAATCTAAGGGAAGAGATTCAAGAGCAGGTTCACGAAGAAGGAAGGATTCAGAAAGATGATAACCAGAGCTAACAGTAGAAAAGTGGGAACCCAGTTCGGTCGCAACCATTACTGGATCCGTCTCAAGAGAACCGTGGAGGTGAAGGACCAGTGAGACATCTGGAACAAACCTACCCGCTATCTTGTGGATTTTCTTCCAGATCTGCGGCAGAGGAGTATCGGACGTAATGGTGGAAACATAAGATTTCCTGAAAAGCCTGAGAAGTTATAAGAGGATCATTCAGCAGCATAGAAACGATGAGATAATAATTTCATTCACGCATGAGCCCCTACACCCACCACAATTAGAGGATAGAACACCCAACAAAAGACAGGCTGGGGGCCCCCTAGGGGTGCATCGTGAGTATACGCCCCACATTCGTCACCTTAAGAACCATTAGTCTGACGAGACCGGGTTCAGCAACGAAAGGATAATTAACAATAAAAGTATCCCCTCACTCGCGACGTTGAGTACCACAGTTCTACGGGGGTGCCTCCCCAAACACCCGGGCGTCAAACCAGAAGACGTCTTAAATAATAAGCGACTGGCAAAAGGTTGGCGGGAAAGACAATGAAACAGTAGAAGGGGGGGGACGAAACATAAGGAAGAGGAAACAGTGACGAGCATAATTAGTGAAGACGGCAGCAGGAGCATAAGGCCACAAAAGGACAGAGAACCGTCCCATGGAGTGCCACACCCCGGCAGCTGCCTACTAAGTTCCCTCACGACGACAACGAGCTGGTAAAAAAGAGGGTAATGAATTAAAAGCTCTTCAACCTACGCCTTATTCAAAGGTAAAACCAAAAAGTACCTAATTTCATCCTCATAGTTTCCTACCTTGTGCTTCAACCTCGTTCAAGTTGAATGCCTAAGCCATTCAACTTCACCATTATAATCACTGCTATCATCTTATATCATGGTTGTTACATTCAACGCATATTTTACTACAATGTACCTAGAATTAATCCTCAATTTATGCTACAATGTACCGACTAATCTTCGTCAAATTTTCTTACAATGTTCCTGTTAACATTTTTCAATTTTGCTAGAAATTACCTACTTAAAACTATCTGTTAGATTAAGGACCTGCCCGAAACGCTATGCATGCTAGTGGCTTTACCAGAATGTAAAAACATAAATGTTATATACTCTCATAAACCCAATGTACCTTCTTGTATATGTATAAATCAATCAATCAGTCAATCAATATTCCACATCCACCACCCAGCAGCCACCATCACCCAACAACTACCTAGAACAGATTACAGTTATGTAGGTCACAGAACAAAATACAAACGGTGGAAAAGGAAGGGAAGGCAACAAAGGAAGTGAGTTAACAGAGGAAGCAAATAAACAAACAGAAAGTGTAACAGATTTCGGGAGTAAGATCACATAAAACTTTTGTTGAGGCAGCAAAGGTTTCAAAGGGAAAGAAGATAATTAAGGAAACGGTGTTAAAGGCCGTAAAAACTATCCAAGTCATGAAATATAAACAGCAAAAGTTGGAGACGGAGAGATCAGTATTAATATGCATCCCACCAGAGCCTGAGGAGGACACAAGGCAAATAAGGAGAGAGAATGGAATAAAATAACAGAAGTGCTACAGAAAATTCAGGCTGGAGATGGAACAAGAGAAATGGGGCATTACTGAAGGCTAGGTAAGTTGTAGAGAGAAAGAAATCGACCAGTGAATATTATTTTTATGAATTTCAATACAATTAAGTAAATACTAACAGAGAAGAGATTATTTAAGAAATATGGAAAAGTACCATGCAGTGTTTATTAGGGCATGTCTAAGAAGGAAAGGGAGGTAGCATTGAAAATCAGAGAAGAAAAGCTTATGAGAAATGCAAAGAGACCAGACAATGGCACAAAGAGGCCAACATGCCTAGCAACACTAGACACAGTTTTTTCACAAAACGAACCAGATGTTGACAACATATATAGTATGAGATGCCTCTAGGAGCTAGTGAACACCACATTGGCATGCTTGAATACATATTGGAGGTGAAGGAAATAGTTACACAAAGAAATTAATTGAAGAAGAAGAGAGATTACAGAGGCGGTGACTACAGCAGGACGAGGAACTTTCTGCGGGAAATCAAAGGAGAAAGAGAAACGGAAGGGAAGACAGCAAGTGAGATGATGATATTCATTGCTGGGAAATGTACCAATGCAGCAAAACAGTTCATACCACTCAAGAAGGAGGCGGATGAACAAAGTAAAGTAAACCCTGGGTTTACAATCCCAAGCAATGCAGGGAAGCTAAAGAACAAAAAAAAACAGGAAAAAGTACAGAGAAATGGGGAGAGAGAACAACGAAGAGGCACTAAAGATAACAAGGAATGAATACACTCGAATTAGGAGAGAAGATGAGAGGCAATTTAAAAATGGCATTCTTGCAAAAGTTAAAGAACAACCAAAGCTGCTCTATAGCCATATACGGAGGAAAACGACAGTGAGAGACCATTTACTCAGGTTGAGAAAACAAGGTGGAGCTCTCACAGAGAATGGTAAGGAGGAATGTGAGGAACTCTACGAAGATATCATGAGGTCTTTACATTAGATCCAGCGTGGAGACTAAGGTTGCAGGATGAAAAACCGGAGGAAATACTTGATGGCATTGTAGTCACTGTGGCAGAGGTAAACAAAATCCTGGGGGACTAGATGTGACAAAATCAATGGGACCAGACCTAGCCTCACCATGGCTGCTTCACTCGTTGTTTAAAATTGTTAATAAAACGCTTTAGACAGGAAGTCTGTCGGATATCTGGAAAAGCCAAATGTGGTCCCAATATTAAACAAGTGAATAGAAAGGCGGCACTAAACTACAGACCAGTGTTATTGACAAGAACTGCATCTAAAATGAAAAGTCGTGCCTGACAACTTGACTGAGTTTTATGACAAGGTGTCTGAAATAAGACAGGAAAAGGAAGGCTAAGTAGACCGTATTTTCATAGACTGTGAAAAGGCATTTGACACAGTTCCTCAGTAAAGACTGGTGTACCAGGTGGAGGACCAGGCTGAGATAACTAGGAAAACACCGGACTGGGTAAGGGAGTGCCTGAAGGACAGAAAGCAAAGAGTCACAGTCAGAGAGGAGGTTTCAAGTTGGAGGAATGTAACAGATGGCGTCCCACTAGGCTCTGTCCTGGGACCATTAGTATGAACATTATTATTAATTATTTATTTGTAAATAATTAAATTTTTAAACAATTTAAATAATTAAAAACATGAACATTACTAGTAATAAAAAACATGATCTTCAGAAGAAGTATAGGTTAGGAATCGTCTCCAAAGAATTTTCAAATAATTACTCATCATTGTAATCTAAAATAATTAGGAGAGCCAAAATTAAATGCTACGAAAATAAATTTACCCAAATAAAGAGCAACATTAAGAAAACATGGAGCATTATTTCACAAATATTGGGATCAAAAAAGATTTTAAATACAAAACAATACTCCTGTCCAATAATGATGGTCAGCTTACAGCCTCTGATACTGCTATTGAGTTCAATAGGTTCTTCTCATCCATTGAGTCCTCCCTTGCTAATGATATTCCATCTTCCAGTACTGATGTTCAGGATTATCTTACAGGTAACTATCCACAGTCTCTGTACCTAATATCTGCTAATTCCACTGATGTTATTGAGATAATCCTTTCCCTTAAGACCAAGTCTAGTGCCCTTGAGGAGATACCAACTCTAATTTATAAAAAAAAACTCCAGATCTTTAGCTCCTGCCATTGCATTGCTCTTCAATAAGTCACTTGAACTCCAAACCTTTCCAGATATTCTAAAAAGAAAGCGAGAGTAACCCCTGTCCACAAATGTGGTGGACAGGGGTTAAAATTTCAAAGCAATCTGTAAAGAACTTTCGGAGATTAGCGATTTTGAACAAACGAACATTTACATTTTTGTTTATATAGATGAACGACCTGGCCGAGGGAGTGAGCTCATACATGTCAGTGTGTGCAGATGATGCAGAGCTGACACGAGGAACGCGAAAACAGATGAAAACTGCAGTAAGTTACAGAAGGACTTTGACAAACTCCAGGAGTGGTCAGACAAATGGTTCTTGGAATTCAATCCCAATAAGTATAAGCTAATTCTGACCAAACCACACACTAAAAAATGAAGAGACGACGACGTTTCGGTCCGTTCTGAACCACTCTCAGGTCACAATCGACAAAACTTTCTATATTCTGTTTGGCAATAAATCCTCAAATCAAATTTATCTAAGAATAAACAATATCCAAATTAGTAACAAAGTAGATGGAAAATTCCTTGGCGTTCTCATCGATAACAAGCTGAATTTCCAGGGACACATTCTAAATATGGCAAGAAAAAGTTTCTAAAACTGTTGGCATTCTTTCTAAGATCAGATATTATGTACCCCGACCTGCCCTGGTGACGCTCTATTACCCTCTCATCTATCCTTATCTTACCTATGGTATTTGTGCTTGGGGTTCTACTACCCAAAATCATTTACGTCCTCTAATTACCCAACACAAAGCTGCTATTAGAACAATATCTAACTCTGGCCCCAGACAGCACTCGGTACCCTTACTCAAATCTCTGAATATGTTAAATATTAAGTCACTGCACATTCTCTCTTGTGTACTCTATATATATATATATATATATATATATATATATATATATATATATATATATATATATATATATATAACTCTGAATTGTAATATCAATCCTGACCTTCAACGCTTCCTAGAAGGTTGTAACAGAACCCATGTGCACCACACCAGAAACAAATACCTATTTGATATTCCAAGAGTACGACTTAATCAACCCCCATCCCTGTTTTTCCCCGCCTCACCTTGCCCGAAACGCTATGCGTACTAGTGGCGCCACTAGTACGTACTAGTACGTACTAGTGGCATACTAGTGGGTAGTACATAAAAGGTATTGTATGTACTACATCTATCTATATATCCAACATTATGTTTGTAAACTAACTACGTATGTACTTTTTCTGAATAAAAATTTATTTATTTATTATTTACTAGCTGTACCCGGCCACGCGTTGCTGTGGCTCAGCAACGCGTGCACGTTGCTGAGCCACAGCAACCTTCGCCTGTCTCCCAGTCCTCCCCACCATTCTTTTCTCCCCTCGTCCTCCCAACCATTCCTCCCCTCCCCCGTCCCTTTGTCCTCCTCACCATTCCCCACTCCACCATCCCCTCGTCCTCTCTACCATTCCCCACTCCCCTAGTCCTCCCCACTATCCCCCCACACTCCTGTCCCCTTGTCCTCCCCACAATTCTCCATTCCCCTGTCCCCTCGTCCCTACCATCCCCAACTCCCCCCATCCCTTTGTCCTTCCGATCATTACCCCCTCCTCTTCACCATCCCCCACTCCCGCTCCCTCATCCTCCCCACCATTCTCCCCTCCCTTCTCCTCTCGGCTTCCCCACCATTACCCCCCCCCCCTCCCCGTCCCCTCGTCCAAATGAGTTCCTAAATGATTTGATGTTCCTATCAGAAAATTGGGAACATCAAATGATCTGATGTTCTCGACATCACTGAAATATAAGAACAATTAAAAAAACAAATGAAAAATAATGAAAAAAATAAATAAACAATACTCACAAAATGAACGGTATGGTAAACAACACAGCTCAATTCCAATGCAATGTCATGCAAAATTATTAAATCAAAATGAAAATAAATCGAAATCTATGAAAATTCAATTTGTCAATACAATTGGAAAGATTGAAATGGAATCATAACAAAGTTAGTATAATGCGTGTTGCTCTTACGTGTAACAGATGGTGCTGTTTCTGAAAAAAATGCTTTTACCTGTCACAGGTGTGGCATTTATTCTTATACTTACGAAATGAACAGAATGGAAAACAAAACAGCTCAATTCCATTGCAATGACACAAAATAATTCAATCAAAATGAAAATAATTTGAAATCTGTGAAAATTCAATTTATCAATACAATCGGAAACATTGAAATGGAATCATAACATATTTAGAATAGTGTGTGTGTGCGTTTTGTTATTACTTACAACAGATCGCGCTGTTTTTAAAAAAAAAAACACATTTTTTACCCATCACAGGAGTGGCATCTATATAGCAGGTAAATAAAAACACATGCGTATTCGAATGTAACGTTGTGTCAAAATTTCAAGGAAATTGGTGAAGAGGTTTTGGAGATTAGAGCATGTGTTGCTCTTATGTCCAACAGATGGCGTTTTTTTCACAAAAAACATGTTTTTATCCAGTCACAGGTAAAGCATGTATATAGTAAGTATATAAAAACACGCGAATATTCGAATGCAACGTTGTGTCAAAATTTCAAAGCAATCGGTAAAGAGATTTCAAAAATTTCCCTCACATAAAAAACAAATGAAAAACAGTTTTTCAAAAAAGCATGTTTTTTCCCGACACAGACGTTACATCAATATAATATGTATATATAAACCCGCTCGGATGCGAATAGAACAACATAGTGTGAAAATTTCAAAGCAATCGGTAAAGAACTTTCGGAGATTAGCGATTTTGAACAAACGAACATTTACATTTATATTTATATAGATGAACGACCTGGCCGAGGGAGTGAACTCATACATGTCAGTGTGTGCAGATGATGCAGAGCTGACACGAGGAACGCAAAAACAGATGAAAACTGCAGTAAGTTATAGAAGGACTTTGGCAAACTCCAGGAGTGGTCAGACAAATGGTTCTTGGAATTCAATCCCAATAAGTATAAGCTAATTATGACCAAACCACACACTAGAAAATGAAGGGACGGCTACGTTTCGGTCCATCCTGAACCATTCTCAGGTCACAATCGACTTGAGAATGGTCCAGGACGGACCGAAACGTCGACGTCCCTTAACTTTCTAGTGTGTGGTCTGGTCAGCAAAATACAAAGCTTTGCAACAAGATTGGTGTCAGAGTTAAGAGGGTTAAGCTACCAACATAAGACTAATGGAACTAAATCTCACAACACTAGAGGATACAAGGAACAGAGGGGATATGTTCACAACTTACAAGATACTAGATAAACTATTTAGCACGGGCGGAACACGAGCAAGGGAACACAGGTGGAAACTTAGTACCCAAATGTGCCACAGGGACATTACAAAGCATTAGAAGCTGGAAGCATCACTGAGCCTGGTGGGACGGAAGGTGGGACTCGAACCCTGTACGGCCAGTTAACAAGTGCAATGTTCTAAAAGAGCAAGTTGTGGAAGCCGCCTCCATCCACATCTTTAAGGACAGATTCAGCAAGGAATTTGAAAGTGAGAATAGTTAAGTTGCAACACAACAGACACAAGGGCAGCAGGCGGGGTATAGAGAGCTATGCCTCACTCCCCCGTAGACACTTATAGGTAGGCACAACAAGCTCTCCCAATTTCCTGCTGGCAGATTCCAGGCAAATCTAAACGAGGCTGTGGCTCCGCTAATGGATGAGGGGGGGGGCGGGATGGAGGGGGAGGAGGTAGTGGAAGTCTGGGGATTTGGAGAAGGAAGGAAGGAAGGGAGGAGTGTGTGGGGGGGGGGGGGAGTGTGAGGAGGAGAGAGGGTGAGAGAGAGCGGGGTGGAATGTGTGTGGTGGGGGGGGGTGGATGGAGTGAGAGGGTGAGTGACGTAATGAGGAGAAGTAAAGAGAGATAATAGTGATTCCCATTTTCTCTCTCCTTAATTTCTTCACAATATAAACTGGGAATCTGAACTCAACAATTCACAAGATATAAATTCATTAGCCGACATCTTTCTCTCCAAAACACTAAGCCTCTACAACACACACTGTCCTCGCCTCACCAAGCAAGTAACTGACAAAATATTAAACAATCCCTGACTCACAAGTGGCTTACTTAAGCAATTAACAAGAAACACGAATATGAAAAAAAA
Organism: Procambarus virginalis; assembly: GCA_020271785.1. Taxonomy (NCBI): domain Eukaryota; kingdom Metazoa; phylum Arthropoda; class Malacostraca; order Decapoda; family Cambaridae; genus Procambarus; species Procambarus virginalis. Next base: position 23,370,466 of record WNGS01165318.1, on the reverse strand, counting down.
ACATATGATTGGCCTAGTTACAAAAAAAGAAGTTAAGAGATACTCATCAATGCTTACCAATATTATACGAAGAGCCAAAGCTTCCTTTTATGAGAATAGATTTAAAGAATCCAAAGGAAATATGAAAAGTACATGGAAAGCCATCTCTAACATCTTAGGGTCTAAACAACAATTAGATAAAACTCTCCAAAGATGGTTACACACTTGCAACAGACTTAGAAACGGCAACTGAATTCAATAGTTTCTTTTAATCAATTGGTGCAAACTTTGCCGGGAAAATCCCAGAGACCCAGACACATGTTACTACATATCTCACTGGCAGCTGTCCTAACTCTCTACTCCTTTTACCAGTCAGCCCGACACACATTATATCCATAATTCCATCACTTAAAACCAAAGCTGGGAACATTAATGAAATAAAATCTTTGACATATAAAAGTGCTGCCCTGCTCTTGCGCTACCCATAGCTCTGTTATTCAACAAATATCTAGTGCCATACTATTCCTGATATCCTTAAAAACACGAGAGTAACGCCAGTTCATAAAGGAGGCGAGACAGCAGACATAAACAATTACAGACCAATTTCAAATCTACCTAAACTTTCAAAAATATTTGAAAACATTATTTACATACACCTTTATTCCTAATTTGTAAAACTCAACATATCAAGTCCCTGTCTGTTTGGCTTACGTTCCCAAAAGAGTACCAATGATGCCATTATTAGTCTGCTTG
>WNGS01165318.1:23359527-23369709 GCA_020271785.1 Procambarus virginalis | reverse complement strand
TTTTTGATCAGATCAATACAGACACAATAAACAATGACAAGATTCCTTGTTACTTAACCAGATAAGGTACCCTTTCCTTCGCACTCACTCAGACTCGTTTATACAAGCACTCGTAGTGGCCTGATAGCTGGTTTTTTCGCTCGTAGCCCCGGAAGGGTACCTTTGCAAGTAATCCTTTGAGATGAAATTCGTGAGTAAAGCGGTGCTGTATTGCCTTAACAGACAGACCACCACGCCCGGCCACACACACTGGCACTGACCGCGTGCCTAAGGTGGTGGAACCCGTGCCACGTCCAGATGTGAGAGGCGGCGGACCCCCTGGGCGGCGGGCGGCGGTCCTCGGCTGGCGGCTGGCGCGCAGTACCCATGCCCCACCCACTGTAAAACACTGTGGGTACAGGTACACTGTGGTAAAGTCCCCACACACAGATTACTTAGGCGGCGGCCAAACTCCCTTTAGTTTTCACTCTGAGGTCACTCCACACGATTTCTTTGTCACCAGGGGTTTACCTGGATAGCCAGTCCTGTTTTTCGCTTCTGGAAGGTTTTGTCACTTTAGGGAGCTTGCTAAAAATATATTCCCATTCGTGATTCTGGCGAAGGTGTGGTTGGTATATCGCAAAAGACCCGCCCTGAGTTAACTTTGACCGGTGAGGGGATAGAAGGGATTCAGTTTCCTATTGGCCTGTAGAACAGAACACGTCCTCTTCGTATGGGTCTCCTCTCACGTGAAATGAGTTTTTTTTGGGCAAGGGTGCCGGGCACTCCTTCGTTGCACACAACACAAAGTCAGAAGTTACAATTCGTGGACAATTAGCATGTGCAGCAACATGAAAAGCGCGTGAACCATCATATTAAGCCTCGTTTCGATGAGCAGTAGCAGCGAGTGACGTCATGGGGACCACGTCCCCCATAGCTTGTATTCAGCATCGCGCCGGTTGACCCACCGAAGGTCAGACGCCTGTGCTGGCGCCTCCCCCTCTTACACCTCCTCCAGGCCATGTACTCCAACTGACCCTATGGACAAGGTAATGCTTAACACTTGTTTCCTGTATTGCTACTCTCAGCCCTGGGCATGACGGCGGCGCCCCTACTAATTTTAACAGTTTATTCCTGGTTAAGTGGGCATTCCTGGAGAATTACCCCAACAGTTCCAGAAAACTATCCAGGATTAAGGGAAAAATTAGGCTTTTGTGCACGAAGATCAGTTGCACTGTGCACCTGGCAAATGAGCCCCTTCAAGTCAAACTGTTGGGAGGAAATCATTTTGGGAAGGCAATTACCCTCCCCCACACACACAATGTTTTTCCAGTGTACCGCTGCTGTAGGCTACAGCGTCTGTGTGTACCGCTGCTGTACTCGCCTAGTGTGATTGCGGGGTTGAGCTCTAGCTCTTTGGTCCCGCCTCTCAACCGTCAATCAACTGATGTACAGATTCCTGAGCCTATGGGCTCTTCATATCTACACTTGAAACTGTGTATGGAGTCAGCCTCCACCACATCACTTCCTAATGCATTCCATTTATTACTCTCTGACACTGAAAAAGTTCTTTCTAATGTCTCTGTGGCTCATTTGGTACTCAGCTTCCATCTGTGTCCCGTTGTGCGTGTGACCCTTGTGTTAAATAATCCATCCTTGTCCACCCTGTCAATTCCCCTGAGAATTTTGTATGTGGTGACTCATGTCCCCCCTAGCTCTTCTGTCTTCCAGCGACGTGAGGTGCAGTTCACGTAGTCTGTCCTCATAACTCATGCCTCTTAGTTCTGGGACTAACCTAGTGGCATACCTCTGAACTTTTTCCAGCTTCGTCTTGTGCTTGACTAGGTACGGAGCTCCATGCTGGGGCTGCATACTCCATGTAGCTGTAGGCTACAGCGACTGTGTGTACCAAGGTTAGGAACAAGGTTTTATACATGTAGACAGCAGACGAGAATGTGTGGAGTGAGTGTATGTTAGCATGTTAAGGGACTTAAACAGAGGGCTGTGTGTTGTCTGCGAGACAGAGTTTGTTATTGTTTGATAGCAATTTTTGCTGAGTGATGATAGGCTTGAGGTAATTTGCAGTGGTTGAAGCCCCATACACAGACACCGAAGTAAGATAGGGATAGATTAGTGCGAAGTATAATGAGAGGAGACCAGAGTGGGGAACATAATATATGATTTTAGAAACTATACCGACCGTTTTTTTTAGACTTTTTTTGGTTGTGTGTTATATGTGGGTACTGAAGTTAATCTCTTGTCTATGTATAGCCAAGGAACATCCCTCAGTTGTATTGTTAATGTTAACATTGTCTATCTGAAGTTGGATCTGATTTACTACCAAATAAAATGCAGTAGCTCTTTTCTATGTTTAGTGTGAGTTTTGTTGGTTGACATCCATGAGTGGACTTTTTTAATTCACCGTTGACAATGTTGTTTAGTGTTTGAGGGCTGGGGGTCAGAATAGATGAAGGTAGTATCGTCTGCAGATAGTACAGGTTTAAGATGTTAGAAACATTTGGCAAATCACTGATGTATATAAGAAATAGGAGAGGGTCCCAAGCTGCTGCCCTGTGGTACTCCTACTGTCAATGGTAGAGTGGGGGAGGTTATGTTGTTGATGACTACATATTGGTGTCTGTCACTTGAGATAGGAACGAATATAGTCCAGAGCAAGGCCTCGGATACCATAGTGGTGAAGTTTAAGTAAGAGGTAGTTATGGTTATGGTATCAAAGGCATTTCTCAAGTCTATGAAGAGGCCAATAGAGAACTCATTTTTTGTCAAGGGCTGAGTAGCTTATATCATCTACACTACACACCATCATCACTGTAACCATCTACACTACACGACCATCACTGTAACCATTTACACTACACACCATCATCACTGTACAATCTACACTACACACCCATCATCACTGTAACAATCTACACTACACACCATCACTGTAAAAATCTACACTACACACCATATCACTGTAACCATCTACACTACACACCACCACCATCACTGTAACCATGTACACTACACACCATCATCACTGTAACCATCTATACTAACACCACCATCACTGTAAAATCTACACTACACACCACCACCATCACTGTAACCATCTACACTACACACCACATCACTGAACCATCTACACTACACACCATCATCACTGTAACAATCTACACTACACACCATCACTGTAACAATCTACACTACACACCATCATCACTGTAACCATCTACACTACACACCACCACCATCACTGTAACCATCTACACTACACACCACCATCATCACTGTAACCATCTACATTACACACCATTATCACTGTAACCATCTACACTACACACGACCATCATCACTGTAACCATCTACACTACACACCACCATCATCACTGTAACCATCTACACTACACACCATCATCACTGTAACCATCTACACTACCCACAACCATCACTGTAACCATCTACACTACACACCATCATCACTGTAACAATCTACACTACACACATCACTGTAACCTTCTACACTACACACCATCATCACTGTAACCATCTACACTACACACCACTACCTCACTGTAACCATCTACACTACACACCACCGTCACTCTAACCATCTATACGCACACACCATCATCACTGTAACCATCTACACTACACACCACCATCACTGTAACCATCTACACTACACACCATCATCACTGTAACCATCTACACTACACACCATCATCACTGTAAACCATCTACACTTCACACCATCATCACTGTAACCATCTACACTACACACCATCAATGTAACAATCTACACTACACACCATCATCACTGTACCCATCTACACTACACACCACCACCATCACTGTAACCATCTACACTACACACCATCATCACGTAACCATCTACACTACACACCATCACTGTAACAATCTACACTACACACCACCACCATCACTGTAACCATCTACACTACACACCATCATCACTGTAACCATCTACACTACACACCATCATCACTGTAACAATCTACACTACACACCATCACTGTAACAATCTACACTACACACCATCATCACTGTAACCATCTACACTACACACCACTACCATCACTGTAACCTCTACACTACACACCACCGTCACTCTAACCATCTATACTACACACCCATCATCACTGTAACCATCTACACTACACACCACCATCACTGTAACCATCTACACTAACACCATCATCACTGTAACCATCTACACTACACACCGTCATCACTGTAACCATCTACACTACACACCATCATCACTGTAACCATCTACACTAACACCATCACTGTAACCATCTACACTACACACCACCATCACTGTAAACATCTACACTAACACCATCTACACTACACACCACCATCATCACTGTAACCATCTACACTACACCAAACACCATCACTGTAACCATCTACACTACCACCACCATCACTGTAACCATCTACACTACACACCACCCATCACTGTAACCATCTACACTCACACCACCATCATCACTGTAACCATCTACACTACACACAACAATCACTGTAACTATCTACACTACACACCACCATCACTGTAACCATCTACACTACACACCATCTACACTACACACCACCATCATCACTGTAACCATCTACACTACACACAAACACCATCACTGTAACCATCTACACTACACACCACCATCACTGTAACCATCTACACTACACACCATCATCATCACTGTAACCATCAACACTACACACCATCATCACTGTACCCATCTACACTACACACCACCATCATCACTGTAACCATCTACACTACACACCACCATCATCACTGTAACCATCTACACTACCACGACCATCACTGTAACCATTTACACTACACACCATCATCACTGTAACAATCTACACTACACACCATAACTGTAACCATCTACACTACACACGACCATCACTGTAACAATCTACACTACACACCCCACCATCACTGTAACCATCTACACTACACACCATCATCACTGTAACCATCTACACTACACACCACCACCATCACTGTAACCATCTACACTACACACCACCATCACTGTAACCATCTACACTACACACCATCATCACTGTAACCATCTACACTACACACCACCATCACTGTAACCATCTACACTACACACCATCATCACTGTAACCATCTACACTACACACCATCATCACTGTAACCATCTACACTACACACCATCATCACTGTAACCATCTACACTGCACACGACCATTACTGTAACCATCTACACTACACACCACCACATCACTGTAACCAGCTACGCTACACACACCATCACTGTAACCATCTACACTACACTACACCGACCATCACTGTAACCATCTACACTACACACGACCATCACCACTGTAACCATCTACACTACACACGACCATCACACTGTAACCATCTACACTACGCTCCACCATCACTGTAACCGTCTACACTACACACCACATCATTACTGTAACAGCTACACTACACGCCATCATCACTGTAACCATCTACACTACACACCACCGTCACTGTAACCATCTACACTACAAAAACCATCACTGTAACCATCAACACTACAGACGACCATCACTGTAACCATCTACACTACACACCACAATCACTGTAACCATCAACACTACACACACCCATCACTGTAACCATCTACACTACACACGACCATCACTGTAACCATATACACTACACACGACCATCATCACTGTAACCATCTACACTACACACCACCATCACGGTAACCATCTCACTACACACGACCATCACTGTAACCATGTACACTACACACACCGCCACTCTAACCATCTACACTACACACCATCATCACTGTAACCATCTACACTACACACCATCATCACTGTAACCATCTACACTACACACCTTCATCACTGTAACCATCTACACTACACACCATCATCACTGTAACCATCTACACTACACACCATCATCACTGTACAATCTACACTACACACCATCACTGTAACAATCTACACTACACACCATCATCACTGTAACCATCTACACTACACACCACCACCATCACTGTAACCATCTACACTACACACCATCATCACTGTAACCATCTATACTACACACCATCACTGTAACAATCTACACTACACACCACCACCATCACTGTAACCATCTGCACTACACACCATCATCACTGTAACCATCTACACTACACACCATCATCACTGTAACAATCTACACTACACACCATCACTGTAACAATCTACACTACACACCATCATCACTGTAACCATCTACACTACACACCACCACCATCACTGTAACCATCTACACTACACACCACCATCATCACTGTAACCATCTACATTACACACCATTATCACTGTAACCATCTACACTACACACGACCATCATCACTGTAACCATCTACACTACACACCACCATCATCACTGTAACCATCTACACTACACACCATCATCACTGTAACCATCTACACTACCCACAACCATCACTGTAACCATCTACACTACACACCATCATCACTGTAACAATCTACACTACACACCATCACTGTAACCTTCTACACTACACACCATCATCACTGTAACCATCTACACTACACACCACTACCATCACTGTAACCATCTACACTACACACCACCGTCACTCTAACCATCTATACTACACACCATCATCACTGTAACCATCTACACTACACACCACCATCACTGTAACCATCTACACTACACACCATCATCACTGTAACCATCTACACTACACACCATCATCACTGTAACCATCTACACTTCACACCATCATCACTGTAACCATCTACACTACACACCATCACTGTAACAATCTACACTACACACCATCATCACTGTACCCATCTACACTACACACCACCACCATCACTGTAACCATCTACACTACACACCATCATCACTGTAACCATCTACACTACACACCATCACTGTAACAATCTACACTACACACCACCACCATCACTGTAACCATCTACACTACACACCATCATCACTGTAACCATCTACACTACACACCATCATCACTGTAACAATCTACACTACACACCATCACTGTAACAATCTACACTACACACCATCATCACTGTAACCATCTACACTACACACCACTACCATCACTGTAACCATCTACACTACACACCACCGTCACTCTAACCATCTATACTACACATCATCATCACTGTAACCATCTACACTACACACCACCATCACTGTAACCATCTACACTACACACCATCATCACTGTAACCATCTACACTACACACCGTCATCACTGTAACCATCTACACTACACACCATCATCACTGTAACCATCTACACTACACACCATCACTGTAACCATCTACACTACACACCACCATCACTGTAACCATCTACACTACACACCATCTACACTACACACCACCATCATCACTGTAACCATCTACACTACACACAAACACCATCACTGTAACCATCTACACTACACACCACCATCACTGTAACCATCTACACTACACACCACCATCACTGTAACCATCTACACTTCACACCACCATCATCACTGTAACCATCTACACTACACACAACAATCACTGTAACTATCTACACTACACACCACCATCACTGTAACCATCTACACTACACACCATCTACACTACACACCACCATCATCACTGTAACCATCTACACTACACACAAACACCATCACTGTAACCATCTACACTACACACCACCATCACTGTAACCATCTACACTACACACCATCATCATCACTGTAACCATCAACACTACACACCATCATCACTGTACCCATCTACACTACACACCACCATCATCACTGTAACCATCTACACTACACACCACCATCATCACTGTAACCATCTACACTACCCACGACCATCACTGTAACCATTTACACTACACACCATCATCACTGTAACAATCTACACTACACACCATAACTGTAACCATCTACACTACACACGACCATCACTGTAACAATCTACACTACACACCACCACCATCACTGTAACCATCTACACTACACACCATCATCACTGTAACCATCTACACTACACACCACCACCATCACTGTAACCATCTACACTACACACCACCATCACTGTAACCATCTACACTACACACCATCATCACTGTAACCATCTACACTACACACCACCATCACTGTAACCATCTACACTACACACCATCATCACTGTAACCATCTACACTACACACCATCATCACTGTAACCATCTACACTACACACCATCATCACTGTAACCATCTACACTGCACACGACCATTACTGTAACCATCTACACTACACACCACCATCATCACTGTAACCAGCTACGCTACACACGACCATCACTGTAACCATCTACACTACACTACACACGACCATCACTGTAACCATCTACACTACACTACACACGACCATCACTGTAACCATCTACACTACACACGACCATCACCACTGTAACCATCTACACTACACACGACCATCACCACTGTAACCATCTACACTACGCTCCACCATCACTGTAACCGTCTACACTACACACCACCATCATTACTGTAACCAGCTACACTACACGCCATCATCACTGTAACCATCTACACTACACACCACCGTCACTGTAACCATCAACACTACACAAAACCATCACTGTAACCATCAACACTACAGACGACCATCACTGTAACCATCTACACTACACACCACAATCACTGTAACCGTCAACACTACACACACCCATCACTGTAACCATCTACACTACACACGACCATCACTGTAACCATCTACACTACACACGACCATCATCACTGTAACCATCTACACTACACACCACCATCACGGTAACCATTTCACTACACACGACCATCACTGTAACCATGTACACTACACACCACCGCCACTCTAACCATCTACACTACACACCATCATCACTGTAACCATCTACACTACACACCATCATCACTGTAACCATCTACACTACACACCTTCATCACTGTAACCATCTACACTACACACCATCATCACTGTAACCATCTACACTACACACCACCATCACTAACCATCTACACTACACACCATCTACACTACACACCATCTACACTACACACCATCTACACTACACACCATCTACACTACACACCACCATACCTATAACCATCTACACCATCTAGTCCCAACCACTTGGGCTGGACGGTAGGGCGACGGTCTGGCTTCATGCAGGTCGGCGTTCAATCCCCGACCGTCCAATTGGTTCGGCACCATTCCTTTTTTTCTTATATCAGGAGCCGGTCGGCCGAGCGGACAGCACGCTGGGCTTGTGATCCTGTGGTCCTGGGTTCGATCCCAGGCGCGGCGAGAAACAATGGGCAGAGTTTCTTTCACCCTATGCCCCTGTTACCTAGCAGTAAAATAGGTACCTGGGTGTTAGTCAGCTGTCACGGGCTGCTGCCTGGGGGTGGAGGCCTGGTCGAGGACCGGGCCGCGGGGACACTAAAAAGCCCCGAAATCATCAAGATAGATCTATTTAGTCAAACGCACAAAAACAGACTGTTTGACCCACAAAAACTTTAATGCTTGGAGTGACTCTGTGTACATGCGGCTCAGGCTTGGGTACAAATATTACTGGGAATATGGGATAGGTGTTCATGATAATGACACGAAGTGTAAACTATGTGGTATGTTAAGGTCTCACACCCTTGCCCATTATGTTCTTGATTGTCCGTTGATTAATGTATATAGAAACGCTGAGATAAGGACTGTTCCTGAACAAATAGCCTGGATGTGTCACAACGGAAAGGTTGATAAAATTCTTGAGAGATATAAGAATTTTGCACCAAGACTGTAATATTTTGTTGAATTATCTGCATGTCTCTTGCAAATTGTCTATACAGTATACCTAGGTCATAAAGTATTTGTGTACGTCTGATATCATACTTCTCGTGAAGGAGGAAATGTATATGTTATCTCTCAGGATGTTTGGTAATATGATTATTGTTTGTGATGTGTGTATATGTATGTATTAACACGATGTACTGAACGGGGTGAGAATAGCTTGAGCTACCTCATCCCTTTGTGTGTATTTTACATCAATAAACTTATTTCAATTTCAATTTCAATTTCAATCTACACTACACACAAC
>WNGS01165318.1:23346634-23358058 GCA_020271785.1 Procambarus virginalis | reverse complement strand
TGGTCCAGCAACTGCGACAGGCAAAGCGCGCCCTGTTCTGAACCATGGTTCCGGGTTATGAGATGCTGTGATTCCATGTATTTTGTGATCTTACTTCTTAGCACTCTCTCAAAAATTTTTATGATGTTGCGATGTTAGTGCTATCGGTCTGTAATTTTTGCCTCTGCCTTATTTCCTCCTTTATGAAGTGGTGCTATCTCTGCTGTTTTTAGTATATCAGGAATAACGCCAGTATCTAGGCTTTGTCTCCACAGAATGTGAAGGGCCTGCGATAGTGGTTTTTTTACAGTTCTTGATGAATATGGAGTTCCAAGAATCCGGGCCTGGTGCGGAGTGCATAGGCATACTGTTTTGGCTTCTTCAAAATCCAGTGGGATAGGGTGACGTCTGATATATGATTTGATGTTGGTATCATATCCATGAAAAATTCATTTGGGTTATCGATCTTAGTGCGTTTAATGGCTCGCTGAAGACAGAGTCGTATTGCTTCCTCAGTAGCTCGCTCATTCTTTGTTGTCATCGGTGAAAGTTCCATCTTCCTTTCGCAGGGGCCCGATACTAGATGTGGTTTTTTGATCTTGATTTTGCATAGGAGAAAAAATATTTCGGGTTTCTCTCTATTTCACTGATGGCCTTTTGCTCTCTTTCCCTCTCCTGCGTTTTGTATGATTCTGTAGCTTGAGTTCAATTTTTCCTATTTCGCTACCTAACCTTCTTCGCCGTTCCTGAGATAGGGTGCGACTCTCAAGTTTGTACCGCGATTCGTTTTCTTCGCCTATATAGGGAACGACGTTCTCGTTCCAATCTGCATCTCTTCCTCTTTTTTCTTAGGGGGATGCGGTTTGTACATATTTCTAGTGCTACTGAGCTTATTTTTTCCAGGCACTGGTTCTACTTCTACTAGATAGTAGAAGTAGAAGAGTAGATAGTGCAAAATGAAATGCTAGAAATTGCTAGTAGAGGGAGAAATTAGAAAATAGAAAATAGAAAATGCTAGTAGAAGAAGAAAATAGAAGATGCTGCCATCATCCATTCTAGATCATTTACATACCAGACAAGGAATGGAACTTGTCCGTATCAACATAATATACTCAAGGATATTATCAAGAGGTATGCTCCCTCTGTATCATGTACTCATTCAAATCATGAAACGAGAAACCGCTGAGGTTTCCTCCTCTCACTCAAACTCCAGGTAACAAAGTTAAACACAATTTAAATAATAACTTTCAATTATATTTCACATGATAAGTACCATAATTTAAGCAATTAAAATGTTCAAGATATATATATGTAAAGTGAGTCATCATCCAAGAATTCGAGAACCCTACAACTCGACTGCCCCTGATCATCACACAACACTTGTAAACCACGATCAAGTCACCTTAATGTTCAACTCACCAAGTGTCTGAGCTCCGTGGAATAGAGAGGGGGGGGGGAGGTCTGTAGTTGACAGAGACTGTCCCGCCCCACCGGCTGGCAGCCTGGGTGGACGGCTGGCCGCTGCTGGCTGTTTTTCTGTCTATTGCTCTGCTTCTTCTGTCCTTCTCCTGGATCTCGAATCGATCTCTCTCCGAGTATATATTGGGAAACCTAGTGGCTAACTCCGCCCACAAGTTAGATAGCCTGGGGCACTCTACCAAGCCACTCCTTAAACGTCGGCATGTTTGAAGGCTACCCGGCTCAATTATAAGATTAGCGAGAGCCAGGTGAGATTCGCATGACCTGACCTCAGGTCAACTTGGTGTCATTAACACTAGAGGTGTGAGATCCAGGCCAGACAAGCTGGCATCTGTCAAATCCTTGTCTGTGACTCATATATCTCCATGTATGTTAAATAAAACTAAACCAAACACCTTTACAGTGTTACAGTAAGTTATCATACGTTAATGGTAGGTCTTATCGCTAATACATAATGTTTGACCAATGGGGATATTACAGAGTCACAGGGGAGCTTCTGTTTATTATTAGTCCTCACAGTACACTACTTGTTTCTTAATCTCATATGTCGTTCATCTACAGGAAGCGAAATGTGGATACAGTGCAAGGATTTCAGGTAATTTATCCATGGTAATAAGATAGGTTGCCATATCATACAGAGTGAGCTTAGATTTATCTCTAAATGGCTCAATTTTACTACAGTTCAAGATATAGTGTTCGAGTGCGTGTCCCTGTCTTTGTCCACACACTTTACACTTTACTTCATCTAGATAGAAGGTTGACCCTGAGCAGCCGTGGAGTGCGGACGTGTCCCTCCGTGACTGCTGGGGTTATTAGCTGTTTGGTCGCCAGGTGGCGGGGCGTCGCTGCCCCCCCCCCCAGTGTTGTTGCCTGGCTGGCTGAGTGCGGACGTGGCAGGTGTGGGCTTACCATGGGTGGTCCTTCCCTCTATTAAGCGCGTGAACTCCGTGGGCCTGGAGTTCACTGGGCGTGCTGGATATCCGGAAGTAGCCGTGGTTCTGTGCGACTTGCTTCATGTCCCTGTGCTGGACGTCGACGGGATTGAGCTTGTGACTGCCCATCGTGTTGTCATCAAGCTGGTGACGGAGGAGGTGTACCGTGATTTCCTCGGTCGTTACGAGGGACGCTCGTTGTCGTTGCCGGGGGGTGCCGGCTCTGTCTCCATATCAGACCGGAGTGGTGCGCTGACATATGTCAGTGTGCATGGGGCGCCCCTGGAGTTTCCCGAGGATCTTCTGCGGCGTTACTTCCAGCGGTTTGGGCCAGTCATCAGTGTGAGGGTCAACACGATATCCTCTGGGAGGTATGCCGGGAGGCGGACAAACATTCGCACCTTGGGAATGCGCCTGCGGTCGGATATTCGATCTTCGGTCCGGCTTCTGGGGTGCTACATCCGGGTGTACTATGCCCGACAGCCTCGGACCTGTTTCCGGTGTGGCTTGATGGGGCATCAGGCTGCCGGGTGCGAGGCGGCTCCGGTTGCCCCTGTCAACCTCTTTAGGGAAGAAGATTTCCCTCCGCTTCCCCTGGACGAGGACTCCGGGGATGCAGAGACCGACCAGCTCGTTGTTGCGGCTCCCCCGGCGTCCCCTGACGTTCCCCTGGATGTCGCCGGCCATTCTCAGGCTGTTGCGATGCTATCGGTGGATCCTCCTGCTCCTGTCCCTGCTGTTCCAGTGGGCCTGTATGCTGCGCCCTCCTCACCGCCTGTTCACCTGTCTTCAGATGCTGCGCCTGGCCCTGCCTCATCGCCTCGGATCCCGGCTGTGCTGGGTGCTGAAGTGGCTGTGGGGTCCCCGGTTGTGTGTGGTCCGGTTCCCCCTGCGGTTGAGGCTGCTGCAGTCATGAGACGGGCGTTGGTCCGCGCGGCTTGTGATGCCCGTGGTTCTGGGTCCGCCTCCGGCTCTGAGGATGTGCGCCCGGTGCCCAAGCGGTCCAGGCGTTCTTCTACTGCATGGGCTGATGTGGAGGATTTCGACGCCGATGGGTTTTCGGGAGTTGAGGTGGTGGACGCTGACGTCCATGTACCTGCTGATGCCAAGGATTGTGTGTATGATTCACCTCCTGTGTCTTCTGTCGGCGGTTCCCCGCAGTGGGGGGTGGTTGCTCCTCCGGATGTTGGTGAGGGGGGTGCTGGTGCAGGCCGGACCTAGTGTTGGTACTCAAGAAGGATGTTCGGCGAGAGGAGCCCCTGCAGGTGTCCCGTCCGGTGGTTGCTGCGAAGCCCTGTGGGGCTGCCGAGGTTACAAGTGCGCTGCCCGTTGCCCGCGCCTGTAAGGGGAAGCCCGTCCCGTTCATCTTGGCCAACGGCGTGGCGTATGATTCGAAGACCAACCCTATAAATATTCGCTTTCATGACCGAGTGCTGCCTGTTCCGTGGTGCCCCTCGACTGTCTGGGTTCCAGGGGATCAGGTATTTGTTGAGGGTGTGCCGATTTCGATGCCCGATCCTCGGACGACCCTTAGTCCCCCTATTTTGGACGAATTCCTGGTGCTGTGGGATGCGTATTGTATTCTTTTCCCGGCAGCGGAGTGGCCGGAAAAGTATGCAGTCTTGATAGTCCGTGTGCTTGCTGTGTGTATCGAGTGTGTCTTGGACTTTGGTCTGTTATGTGATGTTTATTGTGTGCCCTTCAGGCCGATGTCGTCTTTGTTTTCTAAATGTCCCTGTTTCTTGTAATTTAGGCTATACCTTTTCATGAATTATGTTTCTTTGTTTTGTTGTATTATGTGCCCTTCTGGCTATGCTGTTTGCTCTCTTACGTGAGGGGTTTTTGTGCGGAATTTTTGGTTTATTTTTTTCTGTTTCTGGTTTGAAATGTTATTGTGCCATGTACATTGTGCCATGTTATTATTTTATTATTTTATTTTTTCTTGTTCTCATCTGCTTTTCTGTGTATTGAGGTCTTGGTTTATGTGTTATTGTATTTTGGGTATTGGTCCTTCAGACCGGTGTTTTGTTTTGTTTGTTGTGTACCGATGGTTTTGTAATGTTTGATATGCGCCTGTGTTTTTGTTGTTTTGCTTTTGTTTATCCTTTGTACTGTTTTTGTTTATCCTTTGTACTGCAATGTATTTATCCTTTGTACTGTATTTTAAGTGACTTTTTGAGTTTTGTTATTTGTTATGCTGTCCTGTAGGCCCTTCTGGCTGATGGGTTTTCCTTGTTTATCTTGTTTTGTAATGTGTTTCTCATTGTTTTTTATTGTATTTAATTTGCATGTTTGCATGTAAAAATAAAAATAAAAAAAAAAAACTTCATCTAGATCCCTATACAAGCCGAACTGCCAGAGATACTTGTAGCCAAGTCTTATACGAGCTGTGACAACATCTGTTAGTCTACTGACTTTGTTACTTGCCCCATACACATGTTTTACTTCACACATTCCATTGTGATGAACAATGGACCTGCTAGTTCCAGTTTGCACAGTTCTACTTTCTTCAAATTCATCCAGGAGTTCTTGTCTAACGACACTTTTAAGGGACCTATTTGATAACTCAAGATTCCGTTCAATACTGTCTTTATTTACTGCAGCCTTAGCAAGGGCGGCTTCTAGTGGGGTTGTATCCTTGGGGGGGGGGGAAGAAGGTCTGTAATTAGGCCTCAGGGGAAGGAGACCTCGATATAAGCCTAACGTGTATGAATACACTCTGGCTGCCTGTCCGCCGACAAAATAAATTAATTATAAAGTCAATTATCAGAGTATAATCATATTTCAACCGTTTTATTTAATAAATTTTTAAGAGAATAATTAGGAGTAAATGTGAATAATGTGGAGTAAAAACAAATTCACAAACTCTTCCCCTCACATGAAGGAGACACATGTTATCGTGTCACTAGTCTCGCTCACATATACTGACGTCAGAGCCACCAACGGCTACAAGCATAAACCTCTCAAGTTGTAAGGTCTACATTGTCTAGGTCCATCTAATGCCTGTATACAGGACGCTAATGATATTAGTCTATAGTTCAGTGGGTCTTGATTTTCTCCTTCCTGGAAGACACAAACACCAAATTGGATATTTGTTAAACGTATCAGGCGCCCTACTTCAAGATTTTTAGTTCCTTATTTTAATATCGGGGTTTGGTTTAACGGTCTTCTAAAATTATAGATTTTTGACGCCTATATAATCAATGTGGAAGCTTCTCTATGTTCTTCTCTCTTCCCGTCATCAGTGTAACCATCTACACTACACACGACCATCACTGTAACCATCTACACTACACACCACCATCATCACTGTAACCATCTACACTACACACCACCATCATCACTGTAACCATCTACACTACACACCACCATCATCACTGTAACCATCTACACTACACACCACCATCATCACTGTAACCATCTACACTACACACCACCATCATCACTGTAACCATCTACACTACACACCACCATCATCACTGTAACCATCTACACTACACACCATCATCACTGTAACCATCTACACTACACACCACCATCATCACTGTAACCATCTACACTACACACCACCATCATCACTGTAACCATCTACATTACACACCATCATCACTGTAACCATCTAAAATACACACCACCATCATCACTGTAACCATCTACACTACACACCACCATCATCACTGTAACCATCTACACTACACACCATCATCACTGTAACCATCTACACTACACACAACCATCACTGTAACCATCTACACTACACACTACCATCACTGTAACCATCTACACTACACACTACCATCACTGTAACCATCTTCACTACACACCACCATCCCTGTAACCACCTACTCTACACACCACCATCACTGTAATCATCTACACTACACACGACCATCACTGTAACCATCTACACTACACACGACCATCACTGTAACCATCTACACTACACACCATCATCACTGTAACCATCTACACTACACACCATCATCACTGTAACCACCTACACTACACACCACCATCATCACTGTAACCATCTACACTACACACGATCATCACTGTAACCATCTACACTACACACGACCATCACTGTAACCATCTACACTACACACCATCATCACTGTAACCATCTACACTACACACCATCATCACTGTAACCATCTACACTACACACCATCACCACTGTAACCATCTACACTACACACAATCATCACTGTAACCATCTACACTACACACCATCACCACTGTAACCATCTACACTACACACCATCATCACTGTAACCATCTACACTACACACGACCATCACTGTAACCATCTACACTACACACGACCATCACTGTAACCATTTACACTACACACCATCATCACTGTAACCATCTACACTACACACCACCATCACTGTAACCATCTACACTACACACCACCATCACTGTAACCATCTACACTATACACCATCATCACTGTAACCATCTACACTACACACCATCATCACTGTAACCATCTACACTACACACCACCATCATCACTGTAACCATCTACACTATACACGATCATCACTGTAACCATCTACACTACACACCATCATCACTGTAACCATCTACACTATACACGACCATCATCACTGTAACCATCTACACTACACACCACCATCATCACTGTAACCATCTACACTACACACCATCATCACTGTAACCATCTACACAACACACGACCATCATCACTGTAACCATCTACACTACACACCACCATCATCACTGTAACCATCTACACTACACACCATCATCACTGTAACCATCTACACTACCCACGACCATCACTGTAACCATTTACACTACACACCATCATCACTGTAACAATCTACACTACACACCATCATCACTGTAACAATCTACACTACACACCATCACTGTAACAATCTACACTACACACCATCATCACTGTAACCATCTACACTACACACCACCACCATCACTGTAACCATCTACACTACACACCATCATCACTGTAACCATCTATACTACACACCATCACTGTAACAATCTACACTACACACCACCACCATCACTGTAACCATCTACACTACACACCATCATCACTGTAACCATCTACACTACACACCATCATCACTGTAACAATCTACACTACACACCATCACTGTAACAATCTACACTACACACCATCATCACTGTAACCATCTACACTACACACCACCACCATCACTGTAACCATCTACACTACACACCACCATCATCACTGTAACCATCTACATTACACACCATTATCACTGTAACCATCTACACTACACACGACCATCATCACTGTAACCATCTACACTACACACCACCATCATCACTGTAACCATCTACACTACACACCATCATCACTGTAACCATCTACACTACCCACAACCATCACTGTAACCATCTACACTACACACCATCATCACTGTAACCATCTACACTACACACCATCACTGTAACAATCTACACTACACACCATCACTGTAACCTTCTACACTACACACCATCATCACTGTAACCATCTACACTACACACCACTACCATCACTGTAACCATCTACACTACACACCACCGTCACTCTAACCATCTATACTACACACCATCATCACTGTAACCATCTACACTACACACCACCATCACTGTAACCATCTACACTACACACCATCATCACTGTAACCATCTACACTACACACCATCATCACTGTAACCATCTACACTTCACACCATCATCACTGTAACCATCTACACTACACACCATCACTGTAACAATCTACACTACAACCATCATCACTGTACCCATCTACACTACACACCACCACCATCACTGTAACCATCTACACTACACACCATCATCACTGTAACCATCTACACTACACACCATCACTGTAACAATCTACACTACACACCACCACCATCACTGTAACCATCTACACTACACACCATCATCACTGTAACCATCTACACTACACACCATCATCACTGTAACAATCTACACTACACACCATCACTGTAACAATCTACACTACACACCATCATCACTGTAACCATCTACACTACACACCACTACCATCACTGTAACCATCTACACTACACACCACCGTCACTCTAACCATCTATACTACACACCATCATCACTGTAACCATCTACACTACACACCACCATCACTGTAACCATCTACACTACACACCATCATCACTGTAACCATCTACACTACACACCGTCATCACTGTAACCATCTACACTACACACCATCATCACTGTAACCATCTACACTACACACCATCACTGTAACCATCTACACTACACACCACCATCACTGTAACCATCTACACTACACACCATCTACACTACACACCACCATCATCACTGTAACCATCTACACTACACACAAACACCATCACTGTAACCATCTACACTACACACCACCATCACTGTAACCATCTACACTACACACCACCATCACTGTAACCATCTACACTTCACACCACCATCATCACTGTAATCATCTACACTACACACAACAATCACTGTAACTATCTACACTACACACCACCATCACTGTAACCATCTACACTACACACCATCTACACTACACACCACCATCATCACTGTAACCATCTACACTACACACAAACACCATCACTGTAACCATCTACACTACACACCACCATCACTGTAACCATCTACACTACACACCATCATCATCACTGTAACCATCAACACTACACACCATCATCACTGTACCCATCTACACTACACACCACCATCATCACTGTAACCATCTACACTACACACCACCATCATCACTGTAACCATCTACACTACCCACGACCATCACTGTAACCATTTACACTACACACCATCATCACTGTAACAATCTACACTACACACCATAACTGTAACCATCTACACTACACACGACCATCACTGTAACAATCTACACTACACACCACCACCATCACTGTAACCATCTACACTACACACCATCATCACTGTAACCATCTACACTACACACCACCACCATCACTGTAACCATCTACACTACACACCATCATCACTGTAACCATCTACACTACACACCATCATCACTGTAACCATCTACACTGCACACGACCATTACTGTAACCATCTACACTACACACCACCATCATCACTGTAACCAGCTACGCTACACACGACCATCACTGTAACCATCTACACTACACTACACACGACCATCACTGTAACCATCTACACTACACACGACCATCACCACTGTAACCATCTACACTACACACGACCATCACCACTGTAACCATCTACACTACGCTCCACCATCACTGTAACCGTCTACACTACACACCACCATCATTACTGTAACCAGCTACACTACACGCCATCATCACTGTAACCATCTACACTACACACCACCGTCACTGTAACCATCAACACTACACAAAACCATCACTGTAACCATCAACACTACAGACGACCATCACTGTAACCATCTACACTACACACCACAATCACTGTAACCGTCACCACTACACACACCCATCACTGTAACCATCTACACTACACACGACCATCACTGTAACCATCTACACTACACACGACCATCATCACTGTAACCATCTACACTACACACCACCATCACGGTAACCATTTCACTACACACGACCATCACTGTAACCATGTACACTACACACCACCGCCACTCTAACCATCTACACTACACACCATCATCACTGTAACCATCTACACTACACACCATCATCACTGTAACCATCTACACTACACACCTTCATCACTGTAACCATCTACACTACACACCATCATCACTGTAACCATCTACACTACACACCACCATCACTGTAACCATCTACACTACACACCATCTACACTACACACCACCATACCTATAACCATCTACACCATCTAGTCCCAACCACTTGGGCTGGACGGTAGGGCGACGGTCTGGCTTCATGCAGGTCGGCGTTGAATCCCCGACCGTCCAATTGGTTCGGCACCATTCCTTTTTTTCTTATATCAGGGAGCCGGTCGGCCGAGCGGACAGCACGCTGGGCTTGTGATCCTGTGGTCCTGGGTTCGATCCCAGGCGCGGCGAGAAACAATGGGCAGAGTTTCTTTCACCCTATGCCCCTGTTACCTAGCAGTAAAATAGGTACCTGGGTGTTAGTCAGCTGTCACGGGCTGCTGCCTGGGGGTGGAGGCCTGGTCGAGGACCGGGCCGCGGGGACACTAAAAAGCCCCGAAATCATCAAGATAGATCTATTTAGTCAAACGCACAAAAACAGACTGTTTGACCCACAAAAACTTTAATGCTTGGAGTGACTCTGTGTACATGCGGCTCAGGCTTGGGTACAAATATTACTGGGAATATGGGATAGGTGTTCATGATAATGACACGAAGTGTAAACTATGTGGTATGTTAAGGTCTCACACCCTTGCCCATTATGTTCTTGATTGTCCGTTGATTAATGTATATAGAAACGCTGAGATAAGGACTGTTCCTGAACAAATAGCCTGGATGTGTCACAACGGAAAGGTTGATAAAATTCTTGAGAGATATAAGAATTTTGCACCAAGACTGTAATATTTTGTTGAATTATCTGCATGTCTCTTGCAAATTGTCTATACAGTATACCTAGGTCATAAAAGTATTTGTGTACGTCTGATATCATACTTCTCGTGAAGGAGGAAATGTATATGTTTATCTCTCAGGATGTTTGGTAATATGATTATTGTTTGTGATGTGTGTATATGTATGTATTAACACGATGTACTGAACGGGGTGAGAATAGCTTGAGCTACCTCATCCCTTTGTGTGTATTTTACATCAATAAACTTATTTCAATTTCAATTTCAATTTCAATCTACACTACACACAACAATCACTGTAACTATCTACACTACACACCACCATCACTGTAACCATCTACACTACACACAAACACCATCACTGTAACCATCTACACTACACACCACCATCATCACTGTAACCATCTACACTACACA
>WNGS01165318.1:23278266-23317654 GCA_020271785.1 Procambarus virginalis | reverse complement strand
GGGGGTTACTAAGGCCTTAGTAACCCCCAGAGGTTGGTAGGCCTTAGTAACCCTCCAGAGGTTGGTAGGCCTTAGTAACCCTCCAGAGGTTGGTAGGCTTAGTAACCCCCAGAGGGTGGTAGGCCTTAGTAACACCCAGAGGTGGTAGGCCTTAGTAACCCTCCAGAGGTTGGTAGGCCTTAGTAACCTCCAGAGGTTGGTAGGCCTTAGTAACTCTCCAGAGGTTGGTAGGCCTTAGTAACCCAAGAGGTTGGTAGGCCTTAGTAACCCTCCAGAGGTTGGTAGGCCTTAGTAACTCTCCAGAGGTTGGTAGGCCTTAGTAACCCAAGAGGTTGGTAGGCTTAGTAACCCTCCAGAGGTTGGTAGGCCTTAGTAACCCTCCAGAGGTTGGTAGGCCTTAGTAACCCCCAGAGGTTGGTAGGCCTTAGTAACTCTCCAGAGGTTGGTAGGCCTTAGTAACCCAAGAGGTTGGTAGGCCTTAGTAACCCCCCAGAGGTTGGTAGGCCTTAGTAACTCTCCAGAGGTTGGTAGGCCTTAGTAACCCTCCAGAGGTTGGTAGGCCTTAGTAACTCTCCAGAGGTTGGTAGGCCTTAGTAACCCTCCAGAGGTTGTTAGGCCTTAGTAATCCCTAGAGGTTGGTAGGCCTTAGTAAACCCCCAGAGGTGGTAGGCCTTAGTAACCCCCAGAGGTTGGTAGGCCTTAGTAAACCCTCCAGAGGTGGTAGGCCTTAGTAACCCCCAGAGGTTGGTAGGCCTTAGTAACCCCCAGAGGTTGGTAGGCCTTAGTAACCCTCCAGAGGTTGGTAGGCCTTAGTAAACCCCCAGAGGTTGGTAGGCCTTAGTAACCCCTCCAGAGGTTGGTAGGCCTTAGTAACCCTCCAGAGGTTGGTAGCCTTAGTAACCCCCCAGAGGTTGGTAGGCCTTAGTAACCCCTCCAGAGGTTGGTAGGCCTTAGTAACCCCTCCGAGGTTGGTAGGCCTTAGTAACCCTCCAGAGGTTGGTAGGCCTTAGTAACCCCCAGAGGTTGGTAGGCCTTAGTAACTCTCCAGAGGTTGGTAGGCCTTAGTAACCCCTCCAGAGGTTGGTAGGCCTTAGTAACCCTCCAGAGGTTGGTAGGCCTTAGTAACCCTCCAGAGGTTGGTAGGCTTAGTAACCCCCCAGAGGTTTAGGCCTTAGTAACTCTCCAGAGGTTGGTAGGCCTTAGTAACTCTCCAGAGGTTGGTAGGCCTTAGTAACCTCCAGAGGTTGGTAGGCCTTAGTAAACCCCCAGAGGTTGGTAGGCCTTAGTAACTCTCCAGAGGTTGGTAGGCCTTAGTAACCCCTCCAGAGGTTGGTAGGCCTTAGTAACCCTCCAGAGGTTGGTAGGCCTTAGTAACCCTCCAGAGGTTGGTAGGCCTTAGTAACCCTCCAGAGGTTGGTAGGCCTTAGTAACCCTCCAGAGGTTGGTAGGCCTTAGTAACCTCCCAGAGGTTGGTAGGCCTTAGTAACCCTCCAGAGGTTGGTAGGCCTTAGTAACTCTCCAGAGGTTGGTAGGCCTTAGTAACCATCCAGAGGTTGGTAGGCCTTAGTAACCCTCCAGAGGTTGGTAGGCCTTAGTAACCCCAGAGGTTGGTAGGCCTTAGTAACCCCCAGAGGTTGGTAGGCCTTAGTAACCCTCCAGAGGTGGTAGGCCTTAGTAACCCCCCAGAAGTTGGTAGGCCTTAGTAACCCCAGAGGTTGGTAGGCCTTAGTAACCCCAGAAGTTGGTAGGCCTTAGTAACTCTCCAGAGGTTGGTAGGCCTTAGTAACTCTCCAGAAGTTGGTAGGCCTTAGTAACCCTCCAGAGGTTGTAGGCCTTAGTAACTCTCCAGAGGTTGGTAGGCCTAGTAACCCCCAGAGGTTGGTAGGCCTTAGTAACTCTCCAGAGGTTGGTAGGCCTAGTAACCCTCCAGAGGTTGGTAGGCCTTAGTAACTCTCCAGAGGTTGGTAGGCCTTAGTAACCCCCAGAGGTTGGTAGGCCTATTAGTAACCCCCAGAGGTTGGTAGGCCATAGTAACCCTCCAGAGGTTGGTAGGCCTTAGTAACTCTCCAGAGGTGGTAGCCTTAGTAACCCCCAGAGGTTGGTAGGCCTTAGTAACCCCCAGAGGTTGGTAGGCCTTAGTAACCCTCCAGAGGTTGGTAGGCCTTAGTACCCTCCAGAGGTTGGTAGGCCTTAGTAACCCCCAGAGGTTGGTAGGCCTTAGTAACCCCAGAGGTTGGTAGGCGTTAGTAACCCCAAGAGGTTGGTAGGCCTTAGTAACCCCCAGAGGTTGGTAGGCCTTAGTAACTCTCCAGAGGTTGGTAGGCCTTAGTAACCCCCAGAGGTGGTAGGCCTTAGTAACCCCCAGAGGTTGGTAGGCCTTAGTAACTCTCCAGAGGTTGGTAGGCCTTAGTAACCCCTCCAGAGGTTGGTAGGCTTAGTAACCCCTCCAGAGGTTGGTAGGCCTTAGTAACCCCCAGAGGTTGGTAGGCCTTAGTAACCCCAGAGGTTGGTAGGCCTTAGTAACCCCCAGAGGTTGGTAGGCCTTAGTAACCCCCAGAGGTTGGTAGGCCTTAGTAACCCTCCAGAGATTGGTAGGCCTCAGTAACCTCCAGAGGTTGGTAGGCCTTAGTAACCCTCCAGAGATTGGTAGGCCTCAGTAAACCTCCAGAGGTTGGTAGGCCTTAGTAACCCTCCAGAGGTTGGTAGGCCTTAGTAACCCCCAGAGGTTGGTAGGCCTTAGTAACCCTCCAGAGATTGGTAGGCCTCAGTAACCCTCCAGAGGTGGGTAGGCCTTAGTAACCCTCCAGAGATTGGTAGGCCTCAGTAACCCTCCAGAGGTTGGTAGGCTTTAGTAACCCTCCAGAGGTTGGTAGGCCTTAGTAACCCTCCAGAGATTGGTAGGCTCAGTAACCCCCAGAGGTTGGTAGGCCTTAGTAACCCTCCAGAGATTGGTAGGCCTCAGTAACCCTCCAGAGGTTGGTAGGCCTTAGTAACCCTCCAGAGGTTGGTAGGCCTTAGTAACCCCCAGAGGTTGGTAGGCCTTAGTAACCCTCCAGAGATTGGTAGGCCTTAGTAACCCTCCAGAGGTTGGTAGGCCTTAGTAACCCTCCAGAGATTGGTAGGCCTCAGTAACCCTCCAGAGATTGGTAGGCCTTAGTAACCCTCCAGAGGTTGGTAGGCCTCAGTAACCCTCCAGAGGTTGGTAGGCCTTAGTAACCCTCCAGAGGTTGGTAGGCCTTAGTAACCCCCCAGAGGTTGGTAGGCCTTAGAAACCCCCCAGAGGTTGGTAGGCTTTAACGCAAGCAATAATATTGGAAGTAATTATGAAGATAAAATCGTATCTAGAAGATAGAACATGTGCTGTTGGAGGTGGGATGCTCGGGGCTAGGCTACGTAAACTTAAACTTTATAGTTAAGTCAATAGACCTTAGCATTAGTTTCAATAATAGTAAATCAAGATATTGATTTTCAAAACATATATTTACTTTCTGGGTGCAACCTTTTGGTTACATTGACGGGGTAAGGGTGTGTGTGGGCAGGGCGGGGTAGACGGGGGAGATGGGCAGGGTGTGTGTGGGCAGGGCGGGGTAGACGGGGGAGATGGGCAGGGTGTGTGGGGGAAGACCCAGGCTCTAGGCACACCCAGGCACCCATCTAGTATAACTATATACAGAACATAGACGCGCAACTCCATTAAATGACTGTATATATATATATATATATGTCGTACCTAGTAGCCAGAACGCACTTGTCAGCCTACTATGCAAGGCCCGATTTGCCTAATAGGCCAAGTTTTCATGAATTAATTGTTTTTCGACTACCTAACCTACCTAACCTAACCTAACTTAACTTTTTCGGCTACCTAACCTAACCTAACCTATAAAGATAGGTTAGGTTAGGTTAGGTAGGGTTGGTTAGGTTCGGTCATATATCTACGTTAATTTTAACTCCAATGAAAAAAATTGACCTCATATATAATGAAATGGGTAGCTTTATCATTTCATAAGAAAAAATTAGAGAAAATATATTAATTCTGGAAAACTTGGCTTATTAGGCAAATCGGGCCTTGCATAGTAGGCCAAAAAGTGAGTTCTGGCTACTAGGTACGACATATATATATATATATATATATATATATATATATATATATATATATATATATATATATATATATATATATATATATATATATATATATATATATATATATATATATGAAGATAACCATCGATGTCATAAGAATATATAAATATACTAATTTTTTTTTTTTTTTAAGATATATACAAGAGTTGTTACATTCTTGTACAGCCACTAGTACGCGTAGCGTTTCGGGCAGGTCCCTGGAATACGATCCCCGCCGCGAAGAATCGTTGTTACAACCAAGTACACATTTTACTGTTGAGTTAAACAGAGGCTACAGTTAAGGAATTGCGCCCAGTAAATCCTCCCCGGCCAGGATACGAACCCATGACATAGCGCTCGCGGAACGCCAGGCGAGTGTCTTACCACTACACCACAGAGACTGCTATTATTATTATTTATTTATTATTATTAAATTATTTATTTATTATTAAATTATTTATTATTAAATTATTTATTTATTAATAAATTATTAATTTATTATTAAATTATTTATTTATTATTAAATTATTTATTTATTATTAAATTATTTATTCAGTGTATCTAATGGCAACAAAATTTGAAGGTCATAATAGTAAAATTGTGAGGCAACATGTGCAATAAGTGTGGCAGGCAGGGCCTACTGTGCTAGGCCTAACCCTCGGGTTACTCTACCTTAACCCCACAATTAATATTCCTGGGGTTGACCCCTGGCACCCCCAGATAACCCCCCCAAAAAATAGTTTGAAGGAAATATCTAAATTGTTGTATTGTTTGATTTATTGTAGATGGTTCGCGGGTAGAGGTTGAGTGAAGGAATGGAATGTCCGCAGGAGAGTGAAAAAACCGTTTGGAAGGTAATGAAGAATAATAACAAATATCTTTGACGTTATATATTTACAGACTTTCAAATTTAACATTATATATGTTCAGGTAATATTTCCCACAATGATACATGAGCTATATAACGGACAGGAATACATACATCTATGTCCTATATGCGAGTATACATTAAACTTCTGATGACAAAATCACCAATTAAAAATATCAGGCTATATTAATTTAAATATGGCTCCTCTAAAGCATATATTCTAAGGAGGTTTTTCTGAGTGTGTCCTCCAGCTGGGTCTAGGCGCGGGTGTCACGCCTTCGATCTCCTGAAGACTAGATCGGAGGGCGGGACAGGAGCCCCTTTTCCTGGGGCCCGGTCAGGAGTACGAAGTAGCCGAGTACGAAGGAGAAGTAAGTGAGGGGGAAGAGTACTCTGGAGGCCTCGTCGATGGCTGTGTCGCCACTCCAGAACTCCGCCCAGGACTCCCGCCACCGCTGGAAGCGACGTGACGTCAGCTCCTGCGGGAGAAACAGGTTATAAACATGTTAATGAGACAATATTGGGGCTGTGAAGTGGGGTCGAACCCGCATCTCTGGGCCATGATTCATTAATCATTTACGCAACCGTTGACCTACTGACCTGGGTGACGTGGTAGACTTACTGACCTGGGTGACGTGGGTGACCTACTGACCTGGGTGACGTGGGTGACCTACTGACCTGGATGACGTGGGTGACCTACTGACCTGGGTGACGTGGGTGACCTACTGACCTGGGTGACGTGGGTGACCTACTGACCTGGGTGACGTGGGTGACCTACTGACCTGGATGACGTGGGTGACCTACTGACCTGGGTGACGTGGGTGACCTACTGACCTGGGTGACGTGGGTGACCTACTGACCTGGGTGACGTGGGTGACCTACTGACCTGGGTGACGTGGGTGACCTACTGACCTGGATGACGTGGGTGACCTACTGACCTGGGTGACGTGGGTGACCTACTGACCTGGGTGACGTGGGTGACCTACTGACCTGGGTGACGTGGGTGACCTACTGACCTGGGTGACGTGGGTGACCTACTGACCTGGATGACGTGGGTGACCTACTGACCTGGGTGACGTGGGTGACCTACTGACCTGGGTGACGTGGGTGACCTACTGACCTGGGTGACGTGGGTGACCTACTGACCTGGGTGACGTGGGTGACCTACTGACCTGGGTGACGTGGGTGACCTACTGACCTGGGTGATGTGGTTAACCTACTGACCTGGGTGACGTGGGTGACTTACTGACCTGGGTGACGTGGGTGACCTACTGACCTGGGTGACGTGGGTGACCTACTGACCTGGGTGACGTGGGTGACCTACTGACCTGGGTGACGTGGGTGACCTACTGACCTGGGTGACGTGGGTGACCTACTGACCTGGGTGACGTGGGTGACCTACTGACCTGGGTGACGTGGGTGACCTACTGACCTGGGTGACGTGGGTGACCTACTGACCTGGGTGACGTGGGTGACCTACTGACC
Source organism: Procambarus virginalis (assembly GCA_020271785.1). Classification (NCBI taxonomy): domain Eukaryota; kingdom Metazoa; phylum Arthropoda; class Malacostraca; order Decapoda; family Cambaridae; genus Procambarus; species Procambarus virginalis. The sequence continues at coordinate 23,311,179 of WNGS01165318.1, read as the reverse complement.
TGGGTGACGTGGGTGACTTACTGACCTGGGTGACGTGGGTGACCTACTGACCTGGGTGACGTGGTTGACCTACTGACGTGGGTGACCTACTGACCTGGGTGACCTACTGACCTGGATGACGTGGGTGACCTACTGACCTGGATGACGTGGGTGACCTACTGACCTGGATGACGTGGGTGACCTACTGACCTGGGTGACCTACTGACCTGGGTGACGTGGGTGACCTACTGACCTGGGTGACGTGGGTGACCTACTGACCTGGGTGACCTACTGACCTGGGTGACGTGGGTGACCTACTGACCTGGGTGACGTAGTTAACCTACTGACCTGGGTGACGTGGGTGACCTACTGACCTGGGTGACGTGGGTGACCTACTGACCTGGGTGACGTGGGTGACCTACTGACCTGGGTGACGTAGTTAACCTACTGACCTGGGTGACGTGGGTGACCTACTGACCTGGGTGACGTGGGTGACCTACTGACCTGGGTGACGTGGGTGACCTACTGACCTGGGTGACGTAGTTAACCTACTGACCTGGGTGACGTGGTTAACCTACTGACCTGGGTGACGTGGTTGACCTACTGACGTGGGTGACCTACTGACCTGGGTGACCTACTGACCTGGGTGACGTGGGTGACCTACTGACCTGGGTGACGTGGGTGACCTACTGACGTGGGTGACCTACTGACGTGGGTGACCTACTGACCTGGGTGACGTGGGTGACCTACTGACCTGGGTGACGTGGGTGACCTACTGACGTGGGTGACCTACTGACCTGGGTGACCTACTGACCTGGGTGACGTGGTAGACCTACTGACCTGGGTGACGTGGTTAACCTACTGACCTGGGTGACGTGGGTGACCTACTGACCTGGGTGACGTGGGTGACCTACTGACCTGGGTGACCTACTGACGTGGGTGACCTACTGACGTGGGTGACCTACTGACGTGGGTGACCTACTGACGTGGGTGACCTACTGACGTGGGTGACCTACTGACCTGGGTGACCTGGGTGACCTACTGACCTGGGTGACGTGGGTGACCTACTGACCTGGTTGACCTACTGACCTGGGTGACGTGGGTGACCTACTGACCTGGGTGACGTGGGTGACCTACTGACCTGGGTGACGTGGGTGACCTACTGACCTGGGTGACGTGGGTGACCTACTGACCTGGGTGACGTGGTTGACCTACTGACCTGGGTGACGTGGGTGACCTACTGACCTGGGTGACGTGGGTGACCTACTGACCTGGGTGACGTGGGTGACTTACTGACCTGGGTGACGTGGGTGACCTACTGACCTGGGTGACGTGGGTGACCTACTGACCTGGGTGACGTGGGTGACCTACTGACCTGGGTGACGTGGGTGACCTACTGACCTGGGTGACGTGGGTGACTTACTGACCTGGGTGACGTGGGTGACCTACTGACCTGGGTGACGTGGGTGACCTACTGACCTGGGTGACGTGGGTGACCTACTGACCTGGGTGACCTACTGACCTGGTGACCTACTGACCTGGGTGACGTGGTTAACCTACTGACCTGGGTGACGTGGGTGACCTGGGTGGAACCATTGGTGGAGGTGGAGACGAGGCCGGGGGAGGGGGCGAGGGAGCGGCGGTAGTGGACATGGTAGACGATAGCGAACTCGAGGAGGGCAGCGAAGACGTACACCATACACGTGATCATCCAGATGTCCAGCGACTTGATGTACGACACTGTCACCCACACAGGGGGGGGGGGGGAGACCCACACGTGCGTTAGTGACCCATGGCGTCTTAAGTGGCCGGCATAAATACCACTCTGGCAACCATATTATGGCCGCCTGAGACTACCTTTGAACATTTAAACAAGTTTGTATAACATTGTCGTTAATTCTACGTCGACTTCATGTTTTAATTGTACAAGAACAACAACAACAATCTCTGTAGCTGCAGCCAGCTGGTGTATGCGTGATCTGCCGTGATACTATAAATGTAAACTTCTTCTGGACATCTTTCTGTTCCTAGATATCCATACGCAAAGTACAACCAAACTACTGACATCGTTTGAGGTCACATTGGTACCTAATAGGACGGTTGATGATGAACAGTGTGGCTAATGGGGGGTATAGGGACGTAATGGGTAGCCACTGGGTTGTGTCATTGTAACAGCGTCAGAACCCTGAGTTAGTCCATAGTAAGATGGGGAGGAGGCGCCATGCCAGGATGACTGGACAGCACTGGCAAGGGATATGACGACAAGGAGTTGAGAAATAAGGAAGGAGTGAAGGGGGGGCCAATCACTTGCACCATCGGGGATCGAACGCTGACCTTGCAAGAAGCTAGGTAAGCATGACATATTACCTGGCTCTCACAAACCTGTCCATGTCTCTCACACACCTGCCTATGTCTCTCACACACCTGCTCATACCTCACAAACCTGTCCATGTCTCTTTCACACACCTGTCCATGTCTCTCACACACCTGCCTATGGCTCTCACAAACCTGTCCATGTCTCTCACACACCTGCCCATGTCTCTCACACACCTGCCCATGTCTCTCACACACCTGCCCATGTCTCACACACCTGCCCATGTCTCTCACACACCTGCCCATGTCTCTCACACACCTGCCCATACCTCTCACACACCTGCCCATGTCTCACACACCTGCCCATACCTCTCACACACCTGCCCGTCTCACACACCTGCCCATGTCTCTCACACACCTGCCCATGTCTCTCACATACCTGCCCATGTCTCACACACCTGCCCATGTCTCTCACACACCTGCCCATGTCTCTCACACACCTGCCCATACCTCTCACACACCTGCCCATGTCTCACACACCTGCCCATACCTCTCACACACCTGCCCATGTCTCACACACTTGCCCATGTCTCTCACACACTTGCCCATGTCTCTCACACACCTGCCCATGTCTCTCACACCTGCCCATACCTCTCACACACCTGCCCATACCTCTCACACACCTGCCCATGTCTCTCACACCTGCCCATACCTCTCACACACCTGCCCATACCTCTCACACACCTGCCCATGTCTCACACACCTGACTGGAAGAACTGCGTCTCCCCCCCCTATGGTCTAAGTTAGCATAATAAAATGAGTTAGTTGGGAGTTAATTAGCATAAGAGTTTGAGAGACTGAACATGTATATTGTATTTAAGGTAACGTAGGCACAATATTCATAGTGTATCACAGTTAGAATGTAGTAACTATTGGTGTTAATGTATTATTTATACACACTCACATTCGGGAATCCCAAGTTCGGGAATTGTGATTCACGTAATATTCTGTTTACACTCTGTTTCAGAGTGAACATAAGTATTAGGTGAAAGGAAACGTGCCCAATCATTTCTGCCCCGTCGTTCTGAGGCCATCGTGGGGGGCCTGTGACCTACCTGGGGGGAGGTTCTTGGTGGACTGGGAGTACTGGGTGGCCATGGTCAGGATGGAGGTCACGCCCAGGGTCACGCGGGCTGCAACAACAACAACAACAACATTTACGTGTCTTACGAAACCTGTACATCTTTCTTTAAGCCTGGCAGGTTACTTTACAGTTACTAAGCCGCGTCCAGCTGCCACCACTGCTATGTCAATGACATCAATAATAGTTTTCTATATCAATAATAAATTTGGGAGATGGTGATACTTATGAATATAGACTCGCCCGCCATGACTGAGTAAAGATGCACAGGTTTCGTAACTGGGGACATATAAATGCTTGATGACCCCCCCCTGGCTGAGACAACCACACGCCCCGCCTCCAGGAATGGTTGGGGTGGTAGTTAGTGCACATGGTGACAGGTGGTATGGTTGTGGATATTCCCATGGTGGGGGGGGGGGTGGAGGGTGTTGTTATAGACCATCCTTGTTAATCTGTTATAGAAAGTTGACCTTTGTAATGGTCGGGGTGTTGACCTGGGCTGTGTTGGTGGTGTTGACCTGGGCTGTGTTGGGGGTGTTGACCTGGGCTGTGTTGGTGGTGTTGATCTGGGCTGTGTTGGGGGTGTTGACCTGGGCTGTGTTGGTGGTGTTGATCTGGGCTGTGTTGGGGGTGTTGACCTGGGCTGTGTTGGTGGTGTTGATCTGGGCTGTGTTGGGGGTGTTGACCTGGGCTGTGTTGGTGGTGTTGATCTGGGCTGTGTTGGGGGTGTTGACCTGGGCTGTGTTGGTGGTGTTGATCTGGGCTGTGTTGGTGGTGTTGATCTGGGCTGTGTTGGGGGTGTTGATCTGGGCTGTGTTGGTGGTGTTGTCCTGGGCTGTGTTGGGGGTGTTGACCTGGGCTGTGTTGGGGGTGTTGACCTGGGCTGTGTTGGTGGTGTTGACCTGGGCTGTGTTGGGGGTGTTGACCTGGGCTGTGTTGGGGGTGTTGACCTGGGCTGTGTTGGGGGTGTTGACCTGGGCTGTGTTGGGGGTGTTGACCTGGGCTGTGTTGGGGGTGTTGACCTGGGCTGTGTTGGGGGTGTTGACCTGGGCTGTGTTGGTGGTGTTGACCTGGGCTGTGTTGGGGGTGTTGACCTGGGCTGTGTTGGGGGTGTTGACCTGGGCTGTGTTGGTGGTGTTGACCTGGGCTGTGTTGGGGGTGTTGACCTGGGCTGTGTTGGGGGTGTTGACCTGGGCTGTGTTGGTGGTGTTGACCTGGGCTGTGTTGGGGGTGTTGACCTGGGCTGTGTTGGTGGTGTTGACCTGGGCTGTGTTGGTGGTGTTGACCTGGGCTGTGTTGGTGGAGTTGACCTGGGCTGTGTTGGTGGTGTTGACCTGGGCTGTGTTGGTGGTGTTGACCTGGGCTGTGTTGGTGGTGTTGACCTGGGCTGTGTTGGTGGTGTTGACCTGGGCTGTGTTGGTGGTGTTGACCTGGGCTGTGTTGGTGGTGTTGACCTGGGCTGTGTTGGGGGTGTTGACCTGGGCTGTGTTGGTGGTGTTGACCTGGGCTGTGTTGGTGGTGTTGACCTGGGCTGTGTTGGTGGTGTTGACCTGGGCTGTGTTGGTGGTGTTGACCTGGGCTGTGTTGGTGGTGTTGACCTGGGCTGTGTTGGTGGTGTTGACCTGGGCTGTGTTGGTGGTGTTGACCTGGGCTGTGTTGGGGGTGTTGACCTGGGCTGTGTTGGTGGTGTTGACCTGGGCTGTGTTGGTGGTGTTGACCTGGGCTGTGTTGGTGGAGTTGACCTGGGCTGTGTTGGTGGTGTTGACCTGGGCTGTGTTGGTGGTGTTGACCTGGGCTGTGTTGGTGGTGTTGACCTGGGCTGTGTTGGTGGTGTTGACCTGGGCTGTGTTGGTGGTGTTGACCTGGGCTGTGTCAGGGAGTGTTGACCTGGGCTGTGTCAGGGAGTGTTGACCTGGGCTGTGTTGGTGGTGTTGACCTGGGCTGTGTTGGGGGTGTTGACCTGGGCTGTGTTGGGGGTGTTGACCTGGGCTGTGTTGGGAGTGTTGACCTGGGCTGTGTCAGGGAGTGTTGACCTGGGCTGTGTTGGTGGTGTTGACCTGGGCTGTGTTGGTGGTGTTGACCTGGGATGTGTTGGTGGTGTTGACCTGGGCTGTGTTGGGGGTGTTGACCTGGGCTGTGTCAGGGAGTGTTGACCTGGGCTGTGTTGGGGGTGTTGACCTGGGCTGTGTTGGGAGTGTTGACCTGGGCTGTGTTGGGGGTGTTGACCTGGGCTGTGTTGGGAGTGTTGACCTGGGCTGTGTCAGGGAGTGTTGACCTGGGCTGTGTTGGTGGTGTTGACCTGGGCTGTGTGGTGGTGTTGACCTGGGATGTGTTGGTGGTGTTGACCTGGGCTGTGTTGGGGGTGTTGATCTGGGCTGTGTTGGGGGTGTTGACCTGGGCTGTGTTGGTGGTGTTGACCTGGGCTGTGTTGGTGGTGTTGACCTGGGCTGTGTTGGGGTGTTGACCTGGGCTGTGTTGGTGGTGTTGACCTGGGCTGTGTTGGTGGTGTTGACCTGGGCTGTGTTGGGGTGTTGACCTGGGCTGTGTTGGTGGTGTTGACCTGGGCTGTGTTGGTGGTGTTGACCTGGGCTGTGTTGGTGGTGTTGACCTGGGCTGTGTTGGTGGTGTTGACCTGGGCTGGGTGGGAGTGTTGACCTGGGCTGTGTTGGTGTGTTGACCTGGGCTGTGTTGGTGGTGTTGACCTGGGCTGTGTTGGTGGTGTTGACCTGGGCTGTGTTGGTGGTGTTGACCTGGGCTGTGTTGGGGGNCGCCGACATCTTTGAGGAGCTTCAGGAGGGAGGTCTGGAACGCCTGCTCGTCGAGGCGAGTACCCCGGACCTTGTAGCGTGTGACGCAAGGTGTGATCTCGCTGGTGGACGAGGCATTACTTTATGAAATATGACAGGCGACATGTCAGTCATTTAAGTACATTTTAACATCTGTTTAGCAAGTTGGCAAGAGACTTCACAGATGTTATCCAACATATTGAGAGGAAGGTCAGTGTTCAGCTACTACTATCTCAATACTAAATGTATTTAAGAGCCTTAATAAACTGCCGGGAAAACTTACGAGAAAGCAAATTTTTGCAGCTCCTTGGAATACCAGGAGGGGGAAGGGGGTGTCTATGGATGAGTAACTAACGGTAACCAGGCCTGGTTACTTTGCCTGCCTGCTTTCAACGCATCTGGTATCTCCAGTGTCCAAGGTCTTCCTCCATTCTTTATGAATATTGAGTTCCAGACTCGTGGAATTCAATATTCATAAAAAAATGCAAAGTGTTAGTAGCACAGGCACTCGGTATAGTGTGGAGGAAGAGCTTGGACACAGGGGAGATACCAGATGCGCTGAAAGCAGCAGACATGGCCCCTCTACACAAGGGAGGGAGCAAAGCATTGGCAAAGAATTATAGACCAGTTGCACTAACGTCCCACATAATAAAAGTATTAGAGAGTGATCAGGAGTCAGGTCACTAGATTCATGGAAACCAATGACCTTCACAACCCAGGCCAACATGGATTTAGAGCGGGAAGATCATGCCTCTCACAGCTACTTACCATTACGACAAAATCACAGAGGCATTAGAAGAAAAACAGAATGCAGATGTTGTATACACAGACTTTGCAAAAGCATTCGACAAATGTGACCATGGAGTGATACCACACAAAATGAGGTCAATGGGTATAACTGGTAAAGTAGGACGCTGGATACTATTTCCTGTCGAACAGAACACATTAAGTAAAATAAAATTTGAGTCCGAGCGCAGTTAAAAGCTCTGTACCTCAAGGTACAGTCCTTGCACCACTGCTGTTCCTTATTCTCATCAGATATAGACAAAAATACAAGTCATAGCTTCATGTCATCCTTTGCAGATGACAAAAATCAGCAGGAAAATTACCTCGGCTGAAGATATTTAAAATCTTCAAGCAGATATTAATTAAGTTTTCGACTGGGCAACAGAAAATAAAATGATTTTTAACGGTAAAATTCCAGGTACTCAGGTACGGGAAAAATAAGGATCAAACATAATGCAGGGTACAAAACAATCTATTCTGCCCATAGTAAGAAAACAGCATGTAAAGGATTTGGGAATAATGATGTCAGACGATCTAACGTTTAGGGAGCATAACCAAGCAAATATTGCGTCAGCCAAAAAAATGATCGGATGGATTACGAGAACTTTCAAGTCCAGAGATCCCATCACAATGGTTGCACTCTTCAAGTCACTCGTGTTGTTCCGTCTTTAGTACTGCTCAGTACTCACTTCCCCCATTCAGAACAGGAGAGATTGCTGAAATAGAGGGAATACAGAGAACATATACGGCACGCATAGACGAGATAAAGCACCTAAATTATTGGGATCGTCTCAAAGTTCTCCAAATGTACTCACTAGAAGAGACGAGAGAGATATCAAATAATACACATTGAAAATACTGGAGGGCCAAGTACCAAATCTACACAGTAAAATAACAACGTACAGAGTGAACGATATGGAAGAAAATGCAGAATAGAACCAGTGAAGAGCAGAGGTGCCATAGGTACAATCGGAGAACACTGTATAAACATCAGAGGTCCGCGGTTGTTCAACGTCCAACGATTAAGAAATATTGCCGGAACAACAGAGGACATCTTCAAGATGAAACTAGACTGTTTCCTCCAAGGAGTGCCGGACCAACCGGGCTGTGGTGGGTATGTGGGCCTGCTGGGCGCTCCAAGCAACAGCCTAGTGGACCAAACTCTTGAAAGAGAAGCCTGGCCTCGGGCCGGGCTTGGTAGTAGAATAACTCCCAGAACCCCATCAACCAGGTATCAAGCAGGCCTCAGTAACGCCAGAGGTTGGTAGGCCTTAGTAACAACCCACAACATTGAATTCATGTCAATAACGAAAAACAATTTTGAAAAAGTTAAAAAAATTTACAAACAACGTATTTGCACAATACTTTAAATTAGTATGAACAAAATTGTAGCTTTATTTTTTCTAGAATGAAATTTCTACTCTTTGACAACCTGATCACAACGAAATGTGCCGGGTTCAAATCCACAGGAAGCCAAGGCATCTGAACAACTTTCTCTCGCCCGATTTGTGTCCAAGTAGGTGTTCCTAGCACCCAGGTGTTATGAAATTAGTATTAAAATCCTTGAGGACGGTATTCCGCCTCTGACCTCTCTAAACTTAAGTACAGGCCTTTTGTCCTCGGCAACAGCAATTTCTGTATATTGCACGAGGCGACCTCTTAATCACCCTTAATACAATTAGAGCTTCAGTACACGCCAACCAATGCAATGTTTATAAGCTTTACGTCATGAACAATGGGGTCGTTTGACATTTAACTTTAGCAATGCATCAACACATCCCAGACATCACCCAGCCTTCCAATCCTTACCCATATAAAATTATCAGAAATATTAATTTATGACGACTAATGCAATAATTTTTAACCAAGCAAATTTTAATTACTGAAGCAATAAATATTAATGACTTTAGTAGACAAGTAACTGATATGCAAGGGTCCAAACTGACCGTTAACAGCATGGTCGGAGCCGTGGGTGCCAAGATGGCTCCAGCGTATCTCAGAGTATTTGTAGCAGTAGACGGAGAGGTCTGAGGCAGACGGGGTGGTGCACCTGTGGGCGTCGACGTCTACAGGCACCAGTCTGGCCACCTGTACACCCTCCCTCTCCCCACTCTCCAACACCACCGACACCTGCAACACCGGTGGGACATCACATTAGGGTACAAGTCATAAGGTACACGATGTTCCCGAACTGATGTTAAGACGTCCGTATCCAACCTAGACCAGAGTTAATATAGCCTAACTAATATAGCCTATGAGGTTTAGCAAAGAAAACTAGCTTTTTCGTTTTGTTTTTGTCTGATCTGCCTTTTGTGGGCAGAAAGGCTTTCTACAGTAACCAATATTCTTACCTTCTAGCTATTTGCCATTTAGTGAATTCATTAAACCAGCTCGACAACAGCTAAATAGTCTAAGACTAATATTTGATATTTAAATACCAAAGACAATGGAGAGACTTGCCTTCAGTTTGCGTGCGTGGAGGGGGATGCTTGTGGTGGCACTACCGTTGGCACTGCCCAGCCTCAGGTCCACCGGGGAGAGGCAGGAGCCGCTCCTCGCCGGCATGGCTCCCACCCCACACGCTACCAACCTATACAAAATTAATTTTTAACATTACGGGCTCACCATAGCCCGTGCTACATGAACATTTCGTTCCGAGTAGCTAAATCTAAAAACATTTAATTTATAATTTCTGCCAAATAACCATTAAACTTAATACAAGCAAGTAAATCAAAAGACAAGCAGCACTATGAAGTTTTCATGTATTTTTGAGTCTTAGTCGTACAGATGTATCACGCTTAGTTAACGCTTATAGGGCTACTGATGGGTCCTCAAGTTGATCAGTTCCCCGGTCAACCTTTAGTGGCCCGTCTGGAGGTTAGGGTCATGGAATACTAATCGTCAACGAGAGGAAGTAAAGAAGTTATAAAAAGTGGTGTAAATTAATATTAGAGACTTGCTGAAAATTATATTTTCGTTAATTTTCAGACGTTACATTAACGAAACCAAAAGTTAGAAAAAAATTTCACGGATCGCTTTATTAACTTGCTAGACTACTAATTTTGGGTTTAGTTCTTTAGCAAATTATATGGTGTAACTTTCCCCGCGACCAACCACACGACGGGTTATGGGGCATATAATACAAGTCCAGCGTCCGTCCCAAGCCAACGTTACCAACAGCCTAAACTTGTGCCTCACATTTAAAACGTTAAAAAATTCAGAAACAGCTTACTTGCCGAGGCTGCGTCATCTATAAGGAGTCATTTGAACGTGTAGTGGGGGGGTGGGGGGGGGGGTACCCACCTGCCGTAGTAAACAATTAACCAGGAGGATACAGTAATTGACAAAACACTGGGAAGCTGTACTCGCACGACCGTCGGGATCACAACGTACAAGTAAAATACTTAATAAAACCTACTTAATTTGACTTTAGACTGGAGGACGAGTTGATTAATGGCCGCAGCACTTAACAGTAACCAGGTTGAACGTGCTCTTGCAGCAGGTTCAACAGTCCCGCCGGAAGCTTACCCCTTCCTAGGCAAAACTGGGTCTAATCGGCGGAAAATCATTAATCCCGGATATTAGTTTCAATTAAAAATAAAAAAATTACCGTCCCGAACAGAAATTCAGTAATAACACGGGCCCGGTAACCGAGTGGACAGCGCTCTGGCCTCGTAATCCTAGGGTTCAGGTTCGATCCCAATGATGGTAGAAACAAAATTGGCAGAGTTTCTTTCATCCTATTGCTGCTGTTACCTAGCAGTAAAGAAGGTACCGGGGAGTTAGAAATGCTGTTACGGGCTGCTTCCTGGGTGTGTGTGTGGGGGGGGGGGGGGGTGGGAATTAGTAGTTGGTAACAGTTGAGAGGGGGGGGGGGGGCGACAGAGCGGAGCTCAACCCCCGCAAGCATAACTAGGTGAATAGTAATGTTTAGTTTACTTTAGTCCATCCTAATTTAGAGTAGTTTAAAATTAAATTCCACTGAACATTAGGTGTTGCTATCCCCCACATTATGAATTTTAAGCTATAAAAGTACATTGAATAATGTTCTCTTTCCATTACACATCCACGTTTTATAGGCCTGCATCACGCGGCTAAACAAAAATAACCACGAAACACTCTTTCAAGACTAATCCAAAATTCATAAAGGGCTGTAACTTACAGGAGGCCGAGGAAGGCAAGAGAGACACGGACTGCGAGAGTGCTCATGATGGACTGATGGCCAGCTCGCCCTCACACCTACCAGTTGGGACTCTCACCTCTTACCTGCTGTCTGATTGGCTGCTGCTTCCTCCCTGGCTCGCTCATTGGCTGTTGTTTCATCATTGGTTTTGTAAATAACAATTACCAAATCTTTCATTGTCTTCTCCAGTCAACACGATCTCCTAATCCGCTGTTTTTTATTTACCCCTCCGAAAAAATGGAATGGTTTTGCCTACAACCAAACATTTGAACTTAAACAACCAACTTACCCTATCGAGGCTGAGGAGCAGAAAACGTCAATATTCCGGTGCTTTAATTTTAATATTATGTCGTATTTTTAATGAATTGGTCGATTCCATTAAAAATAGGAAGTATTAGTCCTGGACAATGTTTAAGACTGAAAGAAACTCGTAGGTTGGTCATTATTGCGCCTTAGTAACCCCCAGAGGTTGGTAGGCCTTAGTAACCCTCCAGAGGTTGGTAGGCCCTAGTAACCCCCCAGAGGTTGGTAGGCCTTAGTAACCCCCCAGAGGTTGGTAGGCTTTAGTAACTTTCCAGAGGTTGGTAGGCCTTAGTAACTCTCCAGAGGTTGGTAGGCCTTAGTAAACCCCTAGAGGTTGGTAGGCCTCAGTAACCCCCCAGAGGTTGGTAGGCTTTAGTAACTCTCCAGAGGTTGGTAGGCCTTAGTAACCCCCCAGAGGTTGGTAGGCCTTCGTAACCCCCCAGAGGTTGGTAGGCCTTAGTAACCCTCCAGAGGTTGGTAGGCCTTAGTAACCCTCCAGAGGTTGGTAGGCCTTAGTAACCCTCCAGAGGTTGGTAGGCCTTAGTAACCCTCCAGAGGTTGGTAGGCCTTAGTAACCCCAAGAGTTTGGCGAGTTTTGCCCAGGACTGTCGCCGGGTGAGGTTGTGTTGACCTCGCTCCTAAGTTTTGAACTGGCGCTTGATGTAACTGTACCTGTTGTGAGGCCTCACGGCCGTGCCGGCTTGTGGTATGGAGCCGCCCTTGTCTCCTCTCCGCCGTGCTGAGCCAACTGGGCTGGAATTCTCTGGACTTACCTGGCTGTGGAAGTGGTGTCGATTGACCTCCAACAGGTGGATGTGGAGGTTTTGTGCAGCTTATCTCCAGTCGCCGGGCGGTGGTGAAGTTCGACTCTGCTGATGTCTTCAGGGATCTAATGGTCCGCTATATATGATGGGAATACATTCCAGTTGCCAGGTGACGCTGGGCCCGTGACAGTTTTGGACTCGAGCGGCTCGTTTACTCACGTGGCCGTTCATTACGTGCCCTTCGAGTTCCAGGAGGTCCAGTTGCGGCGCTACTTCAGCAAGTTTTGGGAGTGTTGTGAACGCTAGGATGAACATCGTCTCCTTCAGCAGGTTTCGGCGCGTCTCGAATAGGACCCGTACTTTTATCATGTGCCTCAGGTCGCCGATCCTGTTCTCCGTTCTGCTTATGGGGTTTTATGTCTGCATTTTCTACGCTGGCCAGCCCAGGACATGTTTCCAGTGTGGCCTCTCCAGGCACATTCCTGCGGGTTGCCATGATTGTGGTGTTGCCAGTGTTACCCTGTTCCGGGAGGAGGACTTACCCCCTCTGGAGGACCCTGAGGCCTCTGCGTGTGCTGCCAGGGAAGGTGTGTCTGCAGCCTTGGGTGATCCTGGGAGTGTGCTGAGTGCTTGTCCGGAGTCAGCAGATGGCAGATGCAGTTTAATGCTAATAAATGTAAAGTTTTGAGGCTAGGTAATGATGATAGAGTTACAAGATACGAGCTAGATGGTGTTGAGATTGCGAAGTCGGATTGCGAAAGGGATCTAGGAGTTATGATTAGTAAGAATTTAAAACAAAAGGATCAATGAATGAATGTTCGTAATAAGGCAAATAGGACACTGGGATTTATTAATCGAAGCGTTAGTAACAAGACACCTGGTGTGGTTCTTCAGCTATATCTTGCTCTAGTTAGGCCTCATTTAGATTATGCAGTTCAGTTTTGGTCGCCGTACTATAGAATGGATATAAATTCACTTGAACGTGTCCAGCGTAGGATAAGAACATAAGAACATAAGAACAAAGGCAGCTGCAGAAGGCCTATTGGCCCATACGAGGCAGCTCCTATTTATAACCACCCAATCCCACTCATATACATGTCCAACCCATGCTTGAAACAATCGAGGGACCCCACCTCCACAATGTTATGCGGCAATTGGTTCCACAAATCAACAACCCTGTTACTGAACCAGTATTTACCCAAGTCTTTCCTAAATCTAAACTTATCCAATTTATACCCATTGTTTCGCGTTCTGTCCTGTGTTGATACTTTTAATACCCGATTAATATCCCCTTTGTTATGTCCATTCATCCACTTGTAAACCTCTATCATGTCACCCCTAACTCTTCGCCTTTCCAGTGAATGCAAATTAAGCTTTGTTAATCTTTCTTCATATGAAAGATTTCTAATTTGGGGAATTAACTTAGTCATCCTACGCTGGACACGTTCAAGTGAATTTATATCCATTCTATAATATGGCGACCAAAACTGAACTGCATAATCTAAATGGGGCCTAACGAGAGCAAGATATAGCTTGAGAACCACACCAGGTGTCTTGTTACTAACGCTGCGATTAATAAATCCGAGTGTCCGATTTGCCTTATTACGAACATTCATGCATTGATCCTTTTGTTTTAAATTCTTACTAATTATAACTCCCAGATCCCTTTCGCAATCCGACTTCGCAATCTCAACACCATCTAGCTCGTATCTTGTAACTCTATCATCATTACCTAGCCTCAGAACTTTACATTTATCAGCATTAAACTGCATCTGCCAGTCCTTTGACCATTTCAAAACCCTATCTAGATCAACTTGAAGTGATAGAGAGTCCTCCTCCGAATTAATTTCCCTACCGATTTTCGTATCATCGGCAAATTTGCAAATGTTACTACTCAAACCCGAATCTAAATCATTTATATATATTATAAACAACAGAGGGCCCAGGACAGAGCCTTGAGGCACTCCACTTACAACATTTCCCACTCTGACTTGACTCCATTTATACTAACTCTCTGTTTCCTTTGGTATAGCCATGCCCTAATCCAGCTTAATATAGCACCACCAATACCATGAGCCTCTATCTTTTTAATCAGTCTTTCATGTGGCACTGTATCAAAAGTTAATTTAGGATGACAAAGTTAATTCCCCAAATTAGAAATCTTTCATATGAAGAAAGATTAATAAAGCTTAAATTGCATTCCCTGGAAAGGCGAAGAGTTAGGGGTGACATGATAGAAGTTTACAAGTGGATGAATGGACATAACAAAGGAGATATTAATAGGGTATTAAAAGTATCAACACAAGACAGAACACGAAACAATGGGTATAAATTGGATAAGTTTAGATTTAGGAAAGACTTGGGTAAATACTGGTTCAGTAACAGGGTTGTTGATTTGTGGAACCAATTACCGCGTAACGTGGTGGAGGTGGGATCCCTCGATTGTTTCAAGCGTGGGTTGGACACGTATATGAGTGGGATTGGGTGGTTATAAATAGGAGCTGCCTCGTATGGGCCAATAGGCCTTCTGCAGTTACCTTTGTTCTTATGTTCTTATGAGTCTGCTGGTCCCCTGGTGGCCGTTGGATGCGTCGAGGAGATGGTGAGTGTGGTCTCTCCTGTGGCTCCGCTGCACCTGCCCTTCCTCCGGCTACTAGTGTCTTTGGCGGCTAGTGGTGGTGCACTGATGGGTGCTGTGTGTCCCTGTGGACGTACATGCGATACAGTCCCGGTGGTGTGCGGTCCGGTTCCCCCCGGAGGTCGAGCCGGCAGGCGGTGTACCGGGATCGTTCGATGCATGATCCTGCGCGGCCTCCCGGAGATCCTGCTGTGGAGCCTCTGAAGGGGTCCGATAATTCCGACGATTTGTGCCCGGTTTTGAAGCGCTCGAGGCGGGCTCCCAGTTTGTCTCCCCCTCGTGGTGTCTCCTGGGCGGACAAGGTGGACTCCGTGGAGTTGTCTTGTGCCGTCTTTGATGGTGTATCGATCCGTGGGATCGCTAATGACTCACCCAAGTTGAACAGAAGTATGTGATTCTTCTTAGTGTTCCCATTAACGTTTGATAGCTGAAGGCTACAGATGGTCAGCAGGTACTATATATATAATCGTAGCGTCACGAAGCCTAGTGTGTTATTACTGTGGTTGCAGTGAGTGCGTTCTTGCAACCGGGTTGCAGAAGTGTGGGGCCGTGTTTTAAGAGGTAATTAGAACACCAAGGGTGTCCTTGCAACCGAGTAGCAGTGTGGGCCGTGTTCTAATATATTGAAATTAGAGCACATTTTGTGTGTGATTATTGCAAGCGGACAGTAGTGTTGGGCCGTGATTGTGGCTAGTGTTGATCAATCACCGTGTGTGTTATTGCAGTCAGTAAACTATATGGGCCGTGTTCTAGTAGGTTAGAACACTGAGTGTTATTTACTGGTGTTCTGCAGTAATTGTAATTGCAACCGGATTGTATTATAGTAAATCACGGTGGGCTGTGATTTATTATTGTCGTGGGTGAACTCGTCATTGAGACGAGTACTTGGTGTTATATTTTTCCTGTTTATCTGGTGGACATCGAAGTCCAGTATTCAGTGAGGTGATTGCGAGACAATTAATGTAACGTAAGCAAGAGAACACCCATTGCTTATAGAGAAATTGTTCTAAGACAATTTGAGTAACGTAAGATACGTTTGGGTTAATTATTTTCCTAGGAACAGCTGTGTTGGTCTCTCAGGGAGCTTAGCCAAGCCAGACAAGAATTAAAAAGTTCCGAGAGGGCTGAATCTTGCATTTTTAGTATTGTCTGTTGAAATTATCTGTCAGTTGGACAGGTAATTAACGGGTTCCAGGAAGTCAAGGTAATTAACTTCGATCAGGGTTGATCGACTCACATGAAGGCTCCATTGTTTCATTAACGTAATGTCGGTTATTATTTATCTGTCAGTGGACAGTTTTGACTGACCCTTGGGAGAGTGACGTCATTGTAAAATAACGTTGACGTGGTGATTAATTATCGGTTCATGGGATCGTGTACTAGTTACCTGAATCCTTTAGGGTATGGAAGGCCCCAGACGGAGTTCATACCATTGATGTTATAATTGCTGAGCCAGTGTGAAAGGTGACGTATATTTGTATTAATTAATTATTAATCATCAGGATAGTAATTAATTGCTCGAGGGTAGTCAAGGGGATTGCCGTTCTCTTGGCACTTTGGACATTGAGATTGTAGTAAACTATCGAAGGGGCGATAGTAACTGATAACGTAACTCGTACTGGGATTAAACAGCTGTCTGAAGTACAGGGATTAATGGGGATTACTCACTGAATGCTCGACGGGTAGAGTGTTTGTGTAATTCCGAGTTACTAGTCACAGTTTTACAGTTTGATTTGTCTGTGGGAGACAAGATTAAGTTAACGTAAATATTACTTTGATATTAACGTAATCAATTAGTTATTGATTGTTGATCGTCGAGGACGGAGTGTTAACGTAAGAAAATAATTGAGGAGGGTTGCTGAGTTACCAGTAACTCCATTAGTCATTGATAGGCTACTAGTTTGATTGCATTGCAAACGCCCTTGCAGGCGAGGGCTGCAAGAAGCGTAGAGTACTGATAGGAGGTTACAAAAAAAAAAGCGAGAGTAACCCCTGTCCACAAATGTGGTGATCCCACAGATGTTAACAACTACAGACCTATTTCAATCCTGCCTAACTTATCAAAATTTTTGAAAAACTAATCTACAAGCAGCTCTACTCTTATCTAGCCAAGCACAATATACTTAGCTCTTGCCAATATGGCTTCAGACCTAAAAAAAGCACTAACGATGCACTTATTAGTATGATTAACTTAATTCATGCAGCTCTTGATAAAAATGAGTTCCCTGTTGGGTTATTTGTGGACCTGCGTAAGGCTTTTGACACTGTCAACCACCAAAACCTTCTTCTTAAATTACATCATTATGGAGTCAGAGGACTCTCCCTGCAATACCTCAAATCTTACCTTACTGACAGACTCCAGTATGTTTCTGTGAACAATTCAATTTCTCCTACCCTACCCATCAACATTGGTGTTCCTCAGGGCAGTATACTTGGCCCTCTCCTCTTTCTCATCTACATTAATGACCTTCCAAATGCCTCCCAACACCTTAGACCAATTCTATTTGCTGACGACACAACCTTCATTTACTCCAGTCCTGACCCCCTTGCTCTAAATGCCACAGTAAATACCGAGCTTAATAAAGTCCATCTTTGGCTAACTGCCAACAAACTCACCCTTAACATTGACAAAACTTTCTATATTCTGTTTGGCAATAAATCCTCTAATCAAATAAATCTCAAGATTAACAATACCCAAATTTGTAACAAATTAGATGGCAAATTCCTTGGCGTTCTCATTGATCACAAGCTTAATTTCCAGGGTCACATTCTAAATATATCAAAAAAAGTTTCAAAAACTGTTGGCATTCTTTCTAAGATCAGATATTATGTACCCCGCCCTGCCCTGGTGACTCTCTATTACTCCCTCATCTATCCATACCTCAACTATGGTATTTGTGCTTGGGGTTCTACTACCCAAAATCATTTACGTCCTCTAATTACTCAACACAAAGCTGCTATTAGGACAATATCCAACTCTGGCCCCAGACATCACTCGGTACCCCTACTCAAATCTCTGAATATGTTAGATATTAAGTCACTGCACATTCTCTCATGTGTATTATACATATATAAAACGCTGAACTGTAATGCCAATCCTGACCTCAAAAGCTTCATTGAAAGCTGTAACAGAACCCATGAGCACCACACCAGAAATAAATACAGTTTTGATATTCCAAGAGTACGACTTAATCAAACTAGAAATGCTCTACAAATCAAGGGACCCAGAATGTGGAATGACCTTCCCAACCATGTTAAAGACTGTACCTCTCTCAACCAGTTTAAGATTAAAACTAAACACTACCTGTTAAACTCCCTGTAACCTACCTTACCCCTCTATTGTCAACCCATGTCTGTTATTTTTTTTTATTCAACGCTGTTTGTCTACCTATTGTATTTGTGCTGCTTTTTCAGTCATGTTCCCCCTTTTTTTATCTTTATTTGTATCTGTTCTCAATACATTTTATTCTTTTTGCTCAATTAGTATTATTCTTTTGCTCAATTAGTATTAAGTTTTAGATATTAATGTTTTTCTTGCCCGAAACGCATTGCGTAATAGTGGCTTTAGGCATTGTATGTACTAGCTCTATCTATAAATCCACTTATGTAAAATCACTTTATGTATGTACCTTTCCTGAATAAACATATTTATTTATTATTTTATTTACTGGAGGCGTGGTTTCCCACCTACCTTGTTGTTGTTGATTACTGATTTAGATTAGTACGTCTTGTTTGCTTGATTGATTCCTCTGTGATTCCTCAGTATCTTCGGTAGTTCATGTTGCATCACTCTGGGCTGGTGTCGTGCTGCCAGGAAAGTGTCACAGGAACGATTTCGAGTACGTTATTTGATATTTCTTTCATTGTTGTGGTAGTTAGTACTTTGTTGAATAAACTGTGTTGTTATGTTGTACACTGTCTTTTCGTTACACCTCACACATTTTATTGATTTACATATGTTNAGAAGGGTCCCACTATCAAAGGAAATTTTCACAATCCGAAGGAGCTGAAGGTGACGACCAGAAGGGGTTCAAGTGAACGTGTCCACCTGGAGGACAGAATGGCCTTGGGCTTCGAGGACATATTGAATATCCTCGTGGCAGTCCTCGAGGTCCTTGACACCAGTTGCAACATGGTGAGGAAGGAGAACAGTGCCAACACTGGAATTTAACCGAGCGTTCTTGGATACCCGAACAAGGGTCTCCCCAGTGCAGGACAATGCGACTAAGTGGGTAGCTGCATCCTGAGGAGCAGCAGCAATGACACGCATACCGAGATGGGTGGGGTTAAAAGTAACAGGCATCTACCGAATCAACAAGGCGCTTATGGAGGGAGAAATTGTCAAGCAGAGTAGAATCTCTTACAATGAAGATCAAAGTATTTAGCCCATGTAGCAGGACCCAAAAAAAGCGTGGTACGAATTAGTATGGGAAGGGATGGTGAGAACTCTTAGAGAAGTGTTAAAAGGCACAGTAGTCTATGAGGGACGGAGCCGTGCCAGGGGACGAGGTGGTCACCATTGGGGGCTTGGGACTACCTCGCCACAGAGGGGAGCAGTCCGGTCTGGCCCTAATGAAGCCGGGGCTACTGAGCCCGGTCTTCCATCCGAGTCCGACTCGGGGGGGCCTAGTCGCCCAACCCATGAGCCTGGGTAAGAGATCGTGTCGTTGTCCATACGTCAATCATGCTAAAGAATCTGGGGCCTGGAACCAAGGGATACCACCTACCAGGGCAGCCAGAGAAGCCGAGCGCAGGCCAATGCAGGAAGAGGCGTGTCGTCCCCACTGGTGCTCCCCTTTTTCAACAGAGGAGTTCTACTGCTTCGTCCATTCTCCCACACTGGTGCAAAGACCTCAGTATCCTTATCGCCCCAGCCTTGACACCCAGCCATCCACTCAGGGCAGCCCTTCACGGGCGACCCCTCCAGTGGGCAGTCCGATGATTCACAAGGCCCCCTACGTGGTGCCCATCCACATGTACAACACCCGAAGAGGGACAGGAGAGGGGCCTAAGGAAACCATGATGAGGGTTCAAACGTAAGTTCGAACCCTCATCACAGCTGTATGTAGATTTATTCTTTGATATATGCTATTGTGATTTCTGTGTGTATAGTAGTGGTGATCACCTTGAGAGTCGTGATATGCCAACATCAAGTTACCCCACTGCACCTGTATTTAAGATAATCTACTTATCACTTTAGAATCACGACTGATGAACAATAACAGTAGAAAGGAAAAATGTAATAAATGACAGGACATTAGAAAGATCGGGATCAAGTTCAGTGAAATCAGGGCGGAGGAGGAACAGGTAAATCCAGCAAAGATGGGCAAGTCGAGAGGGTGCGGTGAAGAGCACAGACGAGCCGCAGGGTGCGGGTGAAGTGGTAGTGCCGGGAAGGTGTGATAGAGTATGGCCAAACCACGGCACGCACCGTATCAGGAACACCCAGGGTAATAGTGTGGCGGGAACTTCCATACCGAGGTCAGTTGTTCCTGTATCTCTGTAGCAGAACCAAGGACGGAGACGAACTTCGGGAAGGACTGAAGCCTTACCAGCTGGGGGAGGAGGGAGAGGAACCAGGTTCACCTTCCTAACACAGGTGGGGGTAGATGCAAGGTAGCATGCGACAGTTTCAGGTGGGGAGGCAGAACGAGATTGGATGATACAAGGATAGCTGGGAGGACGTATTGGCCTGGACGGTCATACTTCAGGAAGGGCTGAAGGACAGGGTGGGGGGATGGGAGGAATAGGGCTGTGGAAGAAGCCCACAGCCTATTCACAGGAACTAACATTTTATATAATAATATAATATATATTTTGTCACGGTAAAATCTCTAAGAAGAGATTCGGCCTACTCCATTATCGCCTATTCTACTCATTCATGTCTATGTAATCAAGGACTGCAGCCAAGAACAACAACTTTACCTTCCAGACGTCTAGACAGTACTTACTACCAGTCACCCCACCTCACACCTGGGTCACTGGTAGGCCACGCCCTCTGAAACAAGCAGTTGAAGTGAGCCGGTTCATAGTTAAAGAAGACATGAGCGCCATCTGCCCGGCCGACATTCTGTATAAATAGGGCTACCAAGCTCTCCAAGATTCGGATTACTCCTGTGTGCTCAACTGAGTAGACCCGTTGACATCTCTATGTGGTAACTGATTTAGTTAGACTAGCTCATAGTATTCCGCACAATATTTTGCATCTTAACATAAATTTGATTGCTCATCTAGTTTGTTTTGCACAATTTGTATTAAAGCCAAGCCTGGATATTTTTATAATTTGTTTAATTTATTTTTAGAGTATTTTTAAGTGTTTTTTCCCCTCTGCTTTATCCTACAGTTTATCTCACTGAAGACACCTTGCAGTTTAACTTTTTTTTTTCTTTCGTTTTTAAATATTTTTTGACTGGCGTTTTTTATTTTTTGACTAATCGTGCACAGAGTGCACGATTACCAACGTTTGTCATCACTAATATATAATTATATACACACACACTTTACAATATTCCACTATAAACTTCCCATTAACCAAGTTGCGTTTGGATCGAATGGTTTGTAATTTTCACAAGCCTATCATACAAGAGGAGCCACACATCTATTGTTCATCCAATAACAATCAGCAGACTTCTAGATGTTACTACTGCTCGGCTTAGACTGTTATAAGTATCTCGGAATTCTCATTATCTGCCGATGTAGACCTGACCAAATGTAAACTGTGTCAACAAAATTATTCGCACACCCTCCGTCACTATGTGATGGAGTGCGAAAAGATACGCGAATTCAGAGAATTCTATAACCAATGTTCCAGCGATGTGTAAATATTTCATTCAAAATGATCTGCTACCAGAAATTTTAGCCAATTATCCCCAGTTTGCTAACTGTAGGTAGTAACTGAGTGATTGTAACCTATCCACCGCTGCCCACTGGATGGGGGGCGGTGTGCAGGACAAACATATCAATTGTGACACTAGCTCTCCACATGTCAGTTGCTTAACTTAGAAACTGTACTTGAGGTCGATCTCGAACCCATTGTTGATGTGACGACTTATATTGAATTTTGTAACTAACTCATCAAGATTGTAACTTGCTTAGCTAAATGAATTGTGGGGTTCAGTCCCTGAGCCCATATGTGCCTCTGTAACCCTTTCCACTACCGCCCACAAGATGGGTATGGGGTGCATAATAAATGAACTAAAACTGCCAGACTAGAAGCGACAAAATGCATGCCGATTAGAATTTTAGTTTGCCTTTTGTTAATGTACCTCTTACTTTGTGATCGAGCACAATAACCGCACCAAAACATTGAATCCTTTCTATATAGTCTAGACGAAAATGCATTGAAGCTGGAGGTGTTAAAGCACTACAATTAATAACCCGCCATGTACCATAGCGCTCTGACCATGTACCAAAGTTATAACCACCACTACAAGTGTGTGGCGGTGTCTATGGTAGGAAATAATAACTCTGCATACTTGTACTGGTAGTAAGATTGACCCTCAGGAGGAAGGAGGTCGCCCAGGGTCAAGTCCATCCTCCTCGTCTCATTCTTGATCAACTTCACTATGTCTGCCACCGACCTCTGCCCAACAGGAAAACATTATTAATACAAGAGCAGTTAAGATTCATAGATTAGGTTACGAGTTACTATGGGCTAGAAAGAATCCCATGTACACTGCACTCCACCTACAGGCCCACCACATCTGCCTCACGTACACAACGTGTTATAGCATTTACATGCTCAAATTAGTTGTTTTTTTGGTCTAAATTTGTTTAAAAGGTTTCGCTTAGAGGCACTAATCAATCTTCAAAGCACAACAACAGTTTATTGTAGACCCATACCATTGGAGGTGAGCGCTGTTACCTTCACCAGGGTGCAGGACTGGACCCCAGGGTATTTTACCCAGGAATTTGTATTTGTAATGAACCGACATTTATGACCATCATGCACCTCTGACATTTGCATACTTTTATTTACTTACACACTTACACACACACTTACACACACACACACACTTACACACACACACACACACTTACACACACACACACACACACTTACACACACACACACTTACACACACACTTACACACACACACACACACACTTACACACTTACACACACTTACACACACACACACACTTACACACTTACACACACACTTACACACTTACACACACACACTTACACACACACACACACACTTACACACACACACACTTACACACTTACACACACACTTACACACTTACACACACTTACACACACACACACACTTACACACACACACACACACACACTTACACACACACACTTACACACACACACACTTACACACACACTTACACACACACTTACACACACACTTACACACACACTTACACACACACTTACACACTTACACACACTTACACACACACACACACTTACACACACTTACACACACACTTACACACTTACCACACACACTTACACACTTACACACACACTTACACACTTACACACACACTTACACACTTACACACTTACACACTCACACACACACACTTACACACACACTTACACACACACACTTACACACACACTTACACACTTACACACACTTACACACTTACACACACTTACACACACTTACACACTTACACACACTTACACACTTACACACACACTTACACACTTACACACACACACACTTACACACTTACACACACACTTACACACTTACACACACTTACACACACACACACTTACACACACACACACACACACACACTTACACACACACACTTACACACACACACACTTACACACACACTTACACACACACTTACACACACACTTACACACTTACACACACACACACACTTACACACACTTACACACACACACACACTTACACACTTACACACACACTTACACACTTACACACACACTTACACACTTACACACACTTACACACTTACACACACACTTACACACTTACACACTTACACACTCACACACACACACTTACACACACACTTACACACACACACTTACACACACACTTACACACTTACACACACTTACACACTTACACACACACTTACACACACACACACTTACACACACACACGAGTCCTTACATTCTTTTTACAGCCACAAGCACGTATATGGTTTTGGTCAAGTCCTTAATACTAACGCGCGCACGTGCGGAAACTAACACTTAACATTACACAACACAGTGTCTACTACTGTCAGTATTTGACAAATAATGCTTTAGGTAGTGATGAGGTGGAGGCTGACTCCAGACACAGTTGGAAGTGTAGATATGATAGAGCCCAGTAGGCTCAGGCACCTGTACCTCAGTTGATAGTTGAGAGGCGGGACCAAAGAGCCAGAGCTCAACCCCCGCAAGCACAACTAGGCGAGTATACACAATAACACCCCTCCGGGGAGTAGCGGCTGTAACTCCTGGGTACCTATTTACCACTAGGTAAACAGGCGCATCAGGGTGAAAAACCTCAGTCCATTCGTTTCCGCCTCCGCCGGTGATCGAACCCGCACCTTTAGGACTACGAACCCCGAGCGCTGTTCACTCAGCCGTCAGGCCCCATATAATAATACAATATAATACACCAATACTTTAGATGCGGAGACTTTTCCCGCTGTAGTGGGAGTCTAACCACGGCTGTAAAGTCCCCTTACACTCCCCCACAATAAAGACCAACAACTAGGGGGCTGCGTCACCTGGTAGGCTGTGTTGTGCAGGCTGGCCGCTGGCGTCACTCTGGCGAGCACACCCCAGCCAGAGGCGTCCCCGTCAGCTGGTGGTGGGTGCGGCGCAGGTAGTGCTGCACCTCCAAGTTAGATTTTCGCCCTGTTAAGTTAAATATTTATAAACTAACCAATTTCGCACTAAATGATAGTTTTTTGTCTATGACATTTGCAACGGCTAACTTGAGGGATGAGGGCATTCTTCAATTGGTGCAACAAACTAAACAAGAAAATCTAACAACAAATTCCGAAAAAAATATTACCGCTTGTGTAAGAATTTCCCTAGTGACCTATAAATTTGTATTTCTTTTAACGTGAATTTTATATTGAAGCAACCATGAAGTGTGTGTATTACTAGTGACTGTTTAATAATGATCTGAATTACCAGACATAACCTATGGTCAAATAGCACCACACACTTTTCGATAAAGCTAGTCTTATATTTTCAAAACCGTTATGTTACCATGTTAGGGTCGGATGCGTTTGGTTTTAAAATCCATTAGCGAACGACTTGTCCCACATACAGAACATAGTGAACATTGTACCAGGCCTCTTGGGCCACACCAGGCTCTAACAACCCCTGCCGCCTCCTCTCCACCCCCCCACAAAAAAAAAAAAAAACTAGCCGACCATTCTACTCTGGAAAAACACTATCCAAACCGGTACTTTCATCACTATTTATACCCCCTATCTCTAAAACCCTGATCATATTTGACTTCCATAGATAGCAACATGGGCAACATTGGTTTGGTGTTGGGGTTAACTACTACCGGAAGGTTATCAAGGTAATACCACCCAGTAAGGATACTCCAATCTTGGACATATATTCCAGGACTAGTAGTAAGCATCAGTCAGTCTCTGGAGAGACTACGGAGTTGAGCTCTGGTTGTCGGTTTGCAAAGCCAAGGTAGGTTGATACCGAGAAGCCGTTACCCAGCAGCAGGTCTCCTTCCTCTCCACTGTGTCTAAGGCCACGATTGGCCTGCGAGGTCAACTTCCTGGTCTGAAGTATACTATATACACCAAAATGCGAGTTACAACTGTGTACATGTCGCTTGTTCCGTTCCATTCCAAGAACCCTAGAGCAGGCAAGCAGGGGATGGAAGATGGGCGAGGATGCAGAAATCTTTAGCTAGGAACTGGAAACTAGTCGAACACGGGAGAAAAACGTTTGTAATTGATGAAGATTAAGCCACCCAAGAGGTGGCACGGGCATGAATAGCCCATAAATCAATCAGTGGCCCAACTTATTTGTCGGCGTCGTTTGTTATAGATTCAGCTACTGGGAACAAAAAGTTCCAAGTAGCACGGGCTTTGATGAGCCCGTAGTGGACTTACCTGGCACAGGAGCGGGGCTGTAACTTGCCGTTATAGTGGCCCAACCACAGGTGTCTGTGGCCCAACCACAGGTGTCTGTGGCCCAACCACCGTTTATAAGACTTGCACCTGACGCTGTGGTAAGGTGGATTTTACATGGTTGCTAGCTGTTGTGTCGTGCAGGAGGCCGGGCTTGTCTCGGATCTGGTGGAGTTCATCGTTACTATATTTCGTGGATGGTCTTTTTCACTTTGATTTTTTCAGGCTCCAAGAAAGTGGCGGCTTGAACGTTGAGGTCGAGGTGCCTGGGCCGGTGCCAGCTCCAGCAGATGTGTTTTTTCTCTAGGTTACTTAGGAATTCTTGTCTTCGGAGATAACTAAGGGAGATTGGAGGATGATTGCCATTGCAAAGCAAACATCTTAATGTTTCTGACGTGCAGACAATGGTGATCGGCTGAACCGAGGCTACAGTTTTGAATTTTTACTTAAATTTGCTGGAGTGGGTGTTCTCATAGCACCGGAGGCACTGGTTGACGCTGTAGAGACGTTCCATCTTCACACTGAATGGCGGAATGTGGATGCCGAAGCTGTAGAGTCCATTTCTGGTGGCCAGGGTAGCCGAAGCGATTTTCTGGAAGATGAGCTTTAAGGAGCGGAATTTGTTGAATTGAGTTTGATGGGGCTGCAAGCTCAGGTTGGAGTCTTCGAGGTAGGGCATAAAAACTTATCTGCTTCACCTTGTTCCACGGGATGAGTTTAATTATGACAGTTCGAGCAGCAAGGTACTGCCGTGGGAACTTGAGATGGTGGTGGCGAGTCTCGCTAAAATCACAGCGGAGACTGGGCAGGTGTTTACATCCTGCTCGCTTGAGAAGTAAAAGACGATGTCGGTGCCTTCCTGTCCATGTCGTTAGGTGTTACGCCGCCGACATCTTTGAGGAGCTTCAGGAGGGAGGTCTGAGAACGCCTGCTCGTCGAGGCGAGTACCCCGGACCTTGTAGCGTGTGACGCAAGGTGGTGATCTCGCTGGTGGACGAGGCATTACTTTATGAAATATGACAGGCGACATGTCAGTCATTTAAGTACATTTTAACATCTGTTTAGCAAGTTAGCAAGAGACTTCACAGATGTTATCCAGCATATTTGAGAGGAAGGTCAGTGTTCAGCTACCACTCAACCTCAATACTAAAATGTATTTAAGAGCCTAAATAAACTGCCGGGAAAACTTACGAGAAAGCAAATTTTTGCAGCTCCTTGGAATACCAGGTGGGGGGGGGGGGGGTTGGGGTGTCTATGGACGAGTAACTAACGGTAACCAGGCCTGGTTACTTTGCCTGTCTGCCTGATTTCAACCATATCTGGTATCTCCCGTGTCCAAGGTCTTCCTCCATTCTTTATGAATACTGATTTCCAGACTCTTGGAATTCAATATTCATAAAGAAANAGCGAAGACAGTAGCGATCACGACGGTCCTGGAGAGATAGGAAGCCAGTATCAACATACAAGCTGAGGACGGGAGTGGAACAAAAGGCACCAAAACTGAGGCACAACCCAGTATGGTGCAAAGCATCAAGACTGCGAAGAGTGGAACGAGAAGCAGACGAGTAAGCAGGGCAACCATAATCGAGCTTAGACAGGACGAGAGAGGAATGTAAAGCAAGGAGTGCGCGCCTATCCGCTCCAAGAAGTATGGGACAATACCCGAAGGAGGGTAAGGGCCTTAGAGCACTCAACACGGAGGTAAGAGATATGGGGAGACCAAGACAAACGAGTGTCAAAGAATAACCTCAAAAGCTTCGCAGAATCTTTGTACTCGAGGGCGATGACCATAAAGTGACAAAGAGGGACGAAGAACGACCTGTTTCCGAGTAAAGTCATGGCACAAGTCTTAGTAGTAGAGAACTAAGCCATGATCGGTGGCCCAAGACGACACGGCATCAATCGCAAGTTGAAGCCGCCGTTGAAGGAAAGGCGAATCACCCTGACAGCAAAGGGTGAGATCATCAACATAGAGAGCGGAGAAGACGCCTGAAGGAAGAGGAAAGAAGACCATTGAGGGCAACCAGAAAAAAGAGTAGCGCTCAGAACACTACCCTGGGGCACTCCTTCGTATTGCTGAAAAGAAGCACACACACACAGACAGACAGCGAGACAGACAGCGAGACAGACAGACAGACAGACACAGAGACAGACCGAGACAGACCGAGACAGACCGAGACAGACCGAGACAGACAGAGACAGACAGACAGACAGACAGCGAGCGAGCGACACACAGAGCGAGACACAGACAGACAGACAGAGCGAGACAGACAGACAGACAGACAGAGCGAGACACAGACAGACAGACAGACAGACAGACAGACAGAGCGAGACACAGACAGACACAGACAGACAGACAGAGCGAGACACAGACAGACAGACAGAGCGAGACACAGACAGACAGACAGACAGACAGAGCGAGACACAGACAGACAGACAGAGCGAGACACAGACAGACAGACAGACAGACAGACAGACAGAGCGAGACAGACAGACAGACAGAGCGAGACAGACAGACAGACAGAGCGAGACAGACAGACAGACAGAGCGAGACACAGACAGACAGACAGACAGACAGAGCGAGACACAGACAGACAGAGCGAGACAGACAGACAGACAGACAGAGCGAGACACAGACAGACAGACAGACAGACACAGACAGAGCGAGACACAGACAGACAGACAGACAGAGACAGAGCGAGACACAGACAGACAGACAGACAGACAGAGCGAGACACAGACAGACAGACAGACAGAGCGAGACACAGACAGACAGACAGACAGAGCGAGACACAGACAGACAGACAGAGCGAGACACAGACAGACAGAGCGAGACACAGACAGACAGAGCGAGACACAGACAGACAGAGCGAGACACAGACAGAGCGAGACACAGACAGAGCGAGACAAAGCGAGAGCGGTACCAAGCCTCATTCGAAAGGAACAATGAGAGAGGAAGCTGCGGAGAAAGAGGAAGATGACCATGAAGGCTAAAAGAATGAAGCTGGGATAGAATATTATGTCGCCAAGTGGTGTCTTAAGCCTTTTCCAGGTCAAAAAGGACGGCAACAACGGAGGTCCTAGCAGCAAAAGCAGCAAGAATATAGACCTCCAAGTTCACCAGGACATCTGTTGTGCTGCGGCACTTACGGAAATCAAATTGAGAAGGGGAGAGGAGGTGATGTGTTCCAGGAACCACATCAGACGAGCGTTAGTCATACAGTCAAAGAGTTTGCAGACACAACTTTAAGGGCAATAGGGCGAAAGTCCTTAGGGGATGTTCCCAGAGACCCTGGTTTGCGAACAGGGAGGACAACGGCATCGAGCCAGTCCTCAGGGACTGACGAAGACTCCCAAATCCGATTATACAGACCCAGTAAATACAGAGACGTGCACGGAGGGAGATGGCGAAGCATCTCAATGAATATCATCGGAGCCCGGCGCCGTAGAACCGCAGAGGGCCAGGGCAGAACGAAGTTCAGAGAAAAGGGATCGTTATAGGGAAGTCGAAGACGAGTATAGAAATCTAAAGGAAGAGACTCGAGGACAGGTTTACGAAGAAGGAAAGATTGGGGAAGATGAAGACCGGAGCTAACAGAAGAAAAGTGAGAACCCAGTTCGGTAGCGACCTGCAACGGGTCCGCCACAAGAGTACCACGGAGGTGAAGGACCGGTGAAACATCGGGAACGAACTTACCCGCATATCTTGCGGATACGCTTCCAGATCTGTGGCAGAGGTGTTTCGGACGTAATCAAGGTGTTCAGTGCTAATTGAAGTGTTAAGCATTCAGAAAAACTCACTTTTGTCCTTGTTGGAGAAAGAATTATTTGCTATATTAGTTTATGTAACTTGTCCCACATTTGTATATCAAGCATAGCCTCTTATGCTCTTTATACACATTCTTTTGATAACACTTTATATTATATATAATATTTTTTTGGAGGGGGGGGGGGAAACAAGGGGACCACCATCCAGGGGTAAGTAATTATCAAAACGCACCAAACCAGGATGGTTATGTAGCACCATCATATGTGCAGAATAACCAGAGGGCGCTAAATATCACCAAGGATGCCAATACAAGAACAAACGAATAAAGCGAACAATATCAAATGTATCCGATTCGCCAAGAATTCTATCGAGGGACAAGTGACCGTGAGGGACGGTCGGAAAGCATGACACATCCTGGAAGTCTAGACATTCAACAAGGATATGCACGACTGTAAGAGGGGACAATGCAATGTGGACAATGAGCAGGGCGACACTCCATTAAGTGACCGTGAGCCAAGCACGTATGGCCAATACGCAACCTCGCCAAAGCCGTTTTCCACCGCCGGTTATGGTGGTAGGAAGAAGGCCATGGGGACACGCTGCTCTTAAGAGTACGAAGTTTGTTACTAACAGAAGATCAACAACCCTACCAACAGGAAATGGTGCAGGAATGAATAACTGGGTAAAAGTCGGAATAAGGAATACTTTTACAGGAGATGGGACACTAGCTGATAGCTTCCTTAGGAGCAGCATCTGCACGTTCATATAAAGGACACCATTACGCTGGACACGTTCAAGCGAATTTATATCACTTCTATAGTACGGTGACCAAAACTGAACTGCATAATCTAAATAGGGGCCTAACCAGAGCAAGATATAGCTGAAGAACCACACCAGGTGTCTTGCTACTAACGCTTAGATTAATAAATCCCAGTGTACTTTTTGCCTTATTACGAACATTCATGCATCGATCCTTTTGTTTTAAATTCGTACTAATCATAACTCCCAGATCCCTTTCGCAATCTGACTTCGCAATCTCAACACCATCCAGCTCGTATCTTGTAACTATCATCATTTCCTAGCCTCAGAACTTTACATTTATCAGCATTAAACTGCATCTGCCAAACAATCTTTTGAGCATTTCAAAACCCTATTTAGATCAACTGGAAGTGATAGCGAGTCGTCTTCAGTGTTAATTTCCCTACCGATTTTTGTATAATCTGCAAATTTGCAGATGTTGCTACTCAAACTTTAATCTAAATCATTTATATATATTATAAACAGTGGTCCCAGGACAGAGCCTTGAGGCACTCTACTAACAATATTATCCCACTCTGATTTAACCCCATTTATACTAACTGTTTCCTTTGGAATAGCCATGCCCTAATCCAACTTAATATAGCACCCCCAATACCATGAGCCTCTTTTTTTTAACCAGTCTTTCATGAGGCACTGTATCAAAAGCTTTGCTAAAGTCAAGGTACACAACATCACAACCCTTACCACTATCAACTGCCTCAACTATGCTGGAATAAAAAGATAGCAAATTTGTTAAACATGAACGGCCATTTGTAAAACCATGTTGCGACTCATTATTTTATGTTTTTCAAGATGAAGACAAATTGTATTTGCAATTATCGATTCAAGTAACTTTCCCACAATAGACGTTAGGCTAATTGGCCGATAGTTTGACGCAAGTGATCTATCTCCTTTCTTAAAAATTGGTACCACATTAGCTACCTTCCATGACTCTGGCACTCTACCTAACTCTTGATTTATTAAATATGGTAGACAGTGGCTCGGAAAGCTCCTCTTTGCATTCTTTCAGCACTCTGGCAAACACTTCATCTGGCCCGGGGGATTTGTTTGGTTTTAGTTTTACTATTTGTTTAATTACATCCTCCCTGGTAACTGCTAAACTAGTCAACCTGTCCTCGTCCCCACCCACATAGACTTGTTCTGCAGAAGGCATATTAAGTTCCTCTTTAGTAAACACAGATAAAATATTTATTAAAAATACTACTTGTCTCCTCGTCATTATCCGTTATTTGACCTGTCTCTGTTTTTAATGGACCCATCCTTTTCCCTAGTCTTAGTTCGATATAACTGAAAAAAACTTTAGGATTTGTCTTCGCTTGCCCTGCTATACGAACTTCGTAGTTTCTTTTGCTTTCCTTATCTCTCTTTAAGATTTCTAACCAGCTGTACGAATTCCTGTTCTAAACTAACTTCCCCATTCTTAATCCTTTTGTACCAGGCCCTCTTTTTACCTATAAGGTTCTTCAGATCCTTTGTTATCCACTTTGGATCATTAGTATTCGATCTATTCAATTTATATGGTCTATTACGTTCCTGGGCTTTGCTTAGAATATTTTTAAAAAGGTAATATTTTGAATCCACATCGAAATCCCCTTTTCTCACTCTCGCTGGGTTCACGTCTAGCCCATACCCCATCCCCAAGACATTTAAATATTTGACCCAAAAAATTTCTTTAGGCTATTGAAATCAGCTTTTCGAAAATCAGGCACTTTAACAATTTACTCCTAGGATCTATCCATTCTAATGCTAAATCTGATTTCTTTATGATCACTGTTCCCTAACTCACTCCCTATTTCCATGTCCTTAATTTGTGTTTCCCTGTTAGTTAAACTAAATCTAAAATATTATTTCCCCGCGTTGGTTCCTTAATGTGTTGCGTAAGAAAGCAAATCAATTCTAGAAAACCTTATGCTTCATTATTCCCGTTTTGTTCACCAGTTTGTTCCACTAAAATTAAAGTCACGCATGACAAATACTGTTATATCTAGATGCTCTATATATTTTATCCCATAGATGCTTTGCTTCCATTCTGTCTAAATTTGGTGGCCTATATATAACTCCTATTATAATATTTGCCGAAAGTACACTTTCGAATTGGCGAAAAGTGGCAGAGAGTGGCACCAAGCCTCACTAAAATTACGATGAGAGAGGAAGCTTTTGGAAAAAAGGGGTATTACCACGAAGGCCAAAAGAGGAAGTTGGAACAATATGATACCTGCAGGTTGTGTCAAACCTTTTCTAAGTCAAAAAGGACGGCAACAAGGTCTTTGCATCAAAAGTAATACGAATATAGACCTCCAAGTTCACCAGGACATCTG
>WNGS01165318.1:23206225-23255045 GCA_020271785.1 Procambarus virginalis | reverse complement strand
AAATAATTCTAGAACTAAGTCAACTCTCACACCAGGAACGGTCGAGGGCCACAGGCCTAACAACACTACAAACCAAGACGGGGCGGATTATATTAAAACATTTAAAATACTGAACAATTTGGAGGTAGATAAATCCAGATAATTTCTTCAAAAGGTCAGATGTAACACAAACAAAGAGCAAAGCCCAACAATCCATAATGTAGAACAAAATCGGAAGTGCTTTTTCACCCACAGGACTATACCCAAGGAACCGCCTACCCCGCCGAAGCAATAAATGCCAAAATATGTTAAAACTTAATATGCAGCTTGAAAAAATCCTCAGGACAAATCGGGGACCTATAACTAGCTCATCAAGATTGTAACTTGCTTAGCTAAATGAATTGTGGGGTTCAGTCCCTGAGCCCATTATGTGCCTCTGTAACCCTTTCCACTACCGCCCACAAGATGGGTATTGGGTTTCATAATAAATGAACTAAACTAAACTATGACAAGCCGCTGGCTTTCTGTCCTCGTCGTGGCCACTTGATAAATAGTGGCCGTCAGGTAAATTCGGGGGAAAGGGGGGGGGTAGAAATAGCCTAAGCTACTCTATCCCTTTGAGATGTATTTTCTTGCCTCAATAAACATACCTGAACTTGAAATAAGTAAAGTAAAGCGCCCTCGTGTTGACAATGTATTAGTCAAAAACTGAACATCAACATGGAGTAAGTCAGTATCTGACCAACAATGTAGTTGACACACACTTGAGCCATGCAAGATGATGCAACAAGCAATTTAAATTCTAGTTCCGCCAGACCCGCTTAATGTGGACTGAAAGGCGTGTAATCTGGTTTTGAAACCCGTGAGCTGAACCATGCCTGGAGAGGCGTGGCGGGGAATAACTATTATAATCATTGCTTACATGGCCACGTCAGCCCGGCCCCGCTGGCAACGTCCGTCTCCATGCCATAAATCTAAAATTTAGCTCCGAGGGGCGAGTTTATTAGGTCGCGCCACTCATCCTGTGATTGGACACCCCGCCATAGCAGCATGTACAACACTCCCCAATAGGAAGAAAACCCGCTGGGTTGTTCATCCTGTCACTTGTACCCAGACACAGCTGGGACTTGCTTAACTGTCTCATCCATGCGATGTTATGGTTTTGAAACCTGTGAAACAGAACGAAATGCCTGAAGCATATTACAACCACTGAGTACAGTGGAACAGGTGGAGAAGAGTGGAACCCGTGGATAATAGTTGAACTGGTAGAACATAGAGGAATGTGGGGAATGAACAGGAATTCGCGAAGCGCGAGTGAAAGGAGGAGCGCTGCAACCCGCGAGAGTATCGCAATCAATAGTAATGGAACTGAACACTCTGGAACCTGCGAGACTCAATGGACCAAGCGGAACACATTAGAACACCCGGAACACCCGGAACACGCTGAATTATTGATTGTATGCTCTCTATAGAATTATAACGGAACACTCCCTCCAATCCTATATACTTCCTATTTAATATGGCATATAATCTACAATCCTAAATAATCTTATATAATATGGAAGCCTTGCCAGCAATGTGATTATGTGGCAACAGATGTTGGCGAGTATTGACGCTATATTAGTGCGGGAACTGTGAGGGTGATGGTGAGGGTGATGGTGAGGGTGGAGCCAGTGATGGTGATGGTGGTGCCAGTGATGGTGAGAGTGGTGCCAGTGATGGTGAGGGTGGAGCCAGTGATGGTGATGGTGGTGCCAGTGATGGTGAGAGTGGTGCCAGTGATGGTGAGGGTGGAGCCAGTGATGGTGATGGTGGAGCCAGTGATGGTGAGAGTGGTGCCAGTGATGGTGAGGGTGGTGCCAGTGATGGTGAGGGTGGAGCCAGTGATGGTGATGGTGGAGCCAGTGATGGTGAGAGTGGTGCCAGTGATGGTGAGGGTGGTGCCAGTGATGGTGAGGGTGGAGCCAGTGATGGTGAGGGTGGAGCCAGTGATGGTGATGGTGGAGCCAGTGATGGTGAGGGTGGTGCCAGTGATGGTGAGGGTGGTGCCAGTGATGGTGAGGGTGGTGCCAGTGATGGTGAGGGTGGTGCCAGTGATGGTGAGGGTGGTGCCAGTGATGGTGAGGGTGGAGCCAGTGATGGTGATGGTGGAGCCAGTGATGGTGAGGGTGGTGCCAGTGATGGTGAGGGTGGTGCCAGTGATGGTGAGGGTGGAGCCAGTGATGGTGACGGTGGTGCCAGTGATGGTGATGGTGGTGCCAGTGATGGTGAGGGTGGTGCCAGTGATAGTGAGGGTGGAGCCAGTGATGGTGAGGGTGGTGCCAGTGATGGTGAGGGTGGAGCCAGTGATGGTGAGGGTGGTGCCAGTGATGGTGAGGGTGGTGCCAGTGATGGTGAGGGTGGAGCCAGTGATGGTGAGGGTGGAGCCAGTGATGGTGAGGGTGGAGCCAGTGATGGTGCCAGTGATGGTGCCAGTGATGGTGAGGGTGGTGCCAGTGATGGTGACGGTGGTGCCAGTGATGGTGAGGGTGGAGCCAGTGATGGTGAGGGTGGAGCCAGTGATGGTGACGGTGGTGCCAGTGATGGTGAGGGTGGTGCCAGTGATGGTGACGGTGGTGCCAGTGATGGTGAGGGTGGAGCCAGTGATGGTGAGGGTGGTGCCAGTGATGGTGAGAGTGGTGCCAGTGATGGTGAGGGTGGTGCCAGTGATGGTGGACGGTGGTGCCAGTGATGGTGAGGGTGGAGCCAGTGATGGTGAGGGTGTTGCCAGTGATGGTGAGGGTGGTGCCAGTGATGGTGACGGTGGTGCCAGTGATGGTGAGGGTGGTGCCAGTGATGGTGAGGGTGGTGCCAGTGATGGTGACGGTGGTGCCAGTGATGGTGACGGTGGTGCCAGTGATGGTGACGGTGGTGCCAGTGATGGTGACGGTGGTGCCAGTGATGGTGAGGGTGGTGCCAGTGATGGTGAGGGTGGAGCCAGTGATGGTGATGGAAACTGCTATAGGCAATTTTATAGCTGCTGCTGCTAATATCAACTGGGAATCCGAATTAGGGGACATCAACCTAGCAGTACAATCTTTTCTTCAAAAACTCTCAGCCTTTATAACACCCACTGTCCTATGATAACGAAACAAGTCACAACTAAAAGGCTAAACAATCCTTGGCTTACAAAGGTGATACTTAAATCCATTAATAAAAAACATGATCTTGAGAAGAAGTATAGGTTAGGAATCGTCTCCAAAGAATTTTCAAAGAATTACTCATCATAGCTATCTAAAATAATTAGGAGAGCCAAAATTAAATACCACGAAGATAAATTTACTCAAACAAAGGGCAACATTAAGAAAACATGGAGCACAATTTCACAAATATTGGGATTAAATACGATTTTAAATAACAAACCAATACTCCTGTCAAATAATGATGGTCTGCTTTCAGCCTCTGACACTGCTCTTGAGTTCAATAGGTTCTTTTCTTCCATTGGGTCATCCCTTGCAAATGATATTCCATCTTCCAGTACTAATATTCAGGACTATCTTACAGGTAACTATCCTCAGTCTCTGTACCTAATGCCTACTAATACGTACCACTGACGGTACTGATATAATCCTTTCCCTTAAAACCAAGTCTAGTGACCTTGAGGAGATACCAACTCTTATTTACAAAAAAAACTTCAGATTTTTAGCTCCTGCCATTGCATTGCTCTTCAACAAGTCACTTGAACTCCAAACCTTTCCAGATATTCTAAAAGAAGCGAGAGTAACCCCTGTCCACAAATGAGGTGATCCAACTGATGTTAACAACTACAGACCTATATCAATTCTGCCAAACTTGTCAAAAATATTTCAAAAACTAATCTACAAGCAGCTTTACTCTTATCTTGCCAAACACAATATACTGAGCTCTTGTCAATATGGCTTCAGACCCAAAAAAGCACTAAAGATGCACTTATTAGTATGATTAACTTGATACATACAGCTCTTGATAAAAATGAGCTCCCTGTTGGGTTATTTGTGGACCTGCGTATGGCTTTTGACACTGTCAACCACCAAAACCTTCTTCTTAAATTACATCATTATGGAGTCAGAGGACACTCCCTGCAGTACATTAAGTCTTACCTTACTGACAGGCTCCAGTATGTTTCTGTGAATAATTCAATTTCTCCCACCCTACCCATCAACATTGGTGTTCCTCAGGGCAGCATACTTGGCCCTCTCCTCTTTCTCATCTACATTAATGACCTCCCAAATGCCTCCCAACACCTCAAACCAATTCTATTTGCTGACGACACGACCTTCATTTACTCCAGTCCTGACCCCCTTGCTCTAAATGCCACAGTGAATACTGAGCTAAATAAAGTCCATCACTGGCTAAATGCCAACAAACTCACCCTCAATATTGACAAAACTTTCTATATTTTGTTTGGCAATAAATCCTCAAATCAAATAAATCTCAGGATTAACAATACCCAAATTTGTAACAAGTAGATGGCAAATTCCTTGGCGTTCTCATTGATCGCAAGCTGAATTTCCAGGGACACATTCTAAATATATCAAAAAAAGTTTCAAAAACTGTTGGCATTCTTTCTAAGATCAGATATTATGTACCTCGCCCTGCCCTGGTGACACTCTATTACTCTCTCATCTATCCTTATCTCAACTATGGTATTTGTGCTTGGGGTTCATTTACGTCCTCTAATTACTCAACACAAAGCTGCTATTAGGACAATATCTAACTCTGGCCCCAGACATCACTCGGTACCCTTACTCAAATCTCTGAAAATGTTAGATATTAAGTCACTGCACATCCTCTCATGTGTATTATATATATATGTAATTATATAATATGAACGCTGAACTGTAATGTCAATCCTGACCTTAAAAGCTTCCTAGAAGGTTGTAACAGATCCCATCAGCACCACACCAAAAACAAATACCTATTTGATATTCCAAGAGTACGACTTAGTCAAACTAGAAATGCTCTACAAATGAAGGGGCCCAGAATGTGGAAAGACCTTCCCAATTATGTTAAAGACTGTACCTCTCCCAACCAGTTTAAGATAAAAACTAAGTACTACCTAATTATCTCCATGTAACCTACCTCACCTCCAAAATGTCAACCCATGTCTACTACTTTAAACAATGCTGTTTGTTGACCAAATTGTATTTTTGCTTTTTTTCTGCCATGCCGTTGTTGTTTCTCTTGGTACAAGTCATGAACCTGATACATTCTGAGTTGAGTTCCAGTTTTTGTTATCCATCTGGAACAATGCTGATCTTCAATAAAGAAATTCTGGAGGGCTTCTGTGCAAGGATTAGGATGCTTTCCTGCACCGTGGGAGATTACACCCTTTCCAGTTTTAATCCTTCCCTTTCCACCCAAGAAGCAAATTAGAGATCAGCCCAAGCTTCGTCTTGAGGCAAAGCTCAACGCCTTAAGCCATATTGATGCTCTGTCCACAGAGCATTCTCTCTCTCAAATCATATACACTGATGGTTCCCTACACCGCACCACGGGTGCAGCTGGAAGTGCAGTTGTTCTGACAATGGGCGATGGCTTGTACTTTGAGTGGGGAGTCCGTATAAACAATTGGGCCTCTACCCTTCAGACTGAACTATTTGCCTTGCTCCTTGCACTGAAATGTGTACAAGTCTCCAAACTTGATACATTAATTGTAAGTGACTCCTTATCATCCTTAAATGCTCTCAACTCTTTAAGACATAACTGTAACATGCTCGTGTCCGAAGCTAGACACAAATACAACAAATTATTAAGGATGGTAACAGAGTCCATTTCATGTGGTCTCCATCTCATGTTGGCCTCCGAATGCATGATAGAGCTGATAAGTTAGCCAAAGAATCTGCCTTTAAAGGAGCCGTTGAGTGTAACCTTGGATTGTCAATGAGCAATCTGAGAGCAGCAGTACACCGAGAACTTCAACAAGATCTTGTAGATCTGAGGCAAAGTGAAATTGACACCAGTAATTCCATCTATCATCATACTATCATGCAAGAGGAGCCACACATCTATGGATCATCCAATAAAATCAGCAGACTTCTAGATGTTACTGCTGCTCGGCTTAGACTCGGTTACAAGTATCTCTGGAATTCTCATTATCTGCCGATGTAGACCTGACCAAATGTAAACTGTGTCAACAAAATTATTCGCACACCCTCCGTCACTATGTGATGGAGTGCGAAAAGATACGTGAATTTAGAGACAATTCTATAACCAATGTTCCAGCGATGTGTAAATATTTCATTCAAAATGATCTGCTACCAGAAATTTTAGCCAAATATCCCCAGTTTGCTAACTGTAGGTAGTAACTGAGTGATTGTAACCTATCCACCGCTGCCCACTGGATGGGGGGCGGTGTGCAGGACAAACATATAAATTGTGACACTAGCTCTCCACATATGTCAGTTGCTTAATTTAGAACCTGTACTTGAGGTCGATCTCGAACCCATTGTTGATGTGACGACTTATACTGAATTTTGTAACTAGCTCATCAAGATTGTAACTTGCTTAGCTAAATGAATTGTGGGGTTCAGTCCCTGAGCCCATTATGTGCCTCTGTAACCCTTTCCACTACCGCCCACAAGATGGGTATGGGGTGCATAATAAATGAACTAAACTGACTTTCTGCCATGTTTCCCCCCCCCCCTTTTTCTCATTTTTTTTCTCGACACAATTTATACTTTAATCTCAATTAATATTAAGTTTTAGTCTTAGTGGTTTTCCTGCCCGAAACGCTTTGCGTAATAGTGGCTTTAGGCATTGTATGTACTAGCTTTATCTATAAACCCATCAACTTTTGTATCTCACCTTGTATGTATGTACTTTACATGAATAAATATTTGTTGTAATTGTTTGTATGGCAACCATAAAGACCTGTGAGTCTGTAACTGTAAAGTAAAGCTGTAAATTATCTGTAAACACTTTTATCAATTTTACTGTTAACTATCTAAAAAGTATCTGTTAGTTTAAGGACTTGCCGGCAACGCTATGCCTGCTGGTGCCTTTACAAGAATGTAAATTCAACGTAATTTCTATGTTCTCTGTTAACCCCTAATGTACCTTTTTATATATAAATAAATAAATAATAATAAATTGCAGTTTCAGATCCACATCAACAAAGCGGATATCCACTGGCAGTCGTGTTTACCCAAGTTAGCTGACAGCTGCCGTCACTGTCAGCCCTCATTCTCCCCCCCCCTGGCCTCACTACCCAAGTTAGCTGACAGCTGCCGTCACTGTCAGCCCTCATTCTCCCCCCCCCTGGCCTCACTACCCAAGTTAGCTGACAGCTGCCGTCACTGTCAGCCCTCATTCTCCCCCCCCGGCCTCACTACCCAAGTTAGCTGACAGCTGCCGTCACTGTCAGCCCCCATACCCCCCCCGGCCTCACTACCCAAGTTAGCTGACAGCTGCCGTCACTGTCAGCCCCCATTCTCCCCCCCCCCGGCCTCACTACCCAAGTTAGCTGACAGCTGCCGTCACTGTCAGCCCCCATTCTCCCCCCCCAGCCTCACTACCCAAGTTAGCTGACAGCTGCCGTCACTGTCAGCCCCCATTCTCCCCCCCTGGCCTCACTACCCAAGTTAGCTGACAGCTGCCGTCACTGTCAGCCCCCATTCTCCCCCCCCCCGGCCTCACTACCCAAGTTAGCTGACAGCTGCCGTCACTGTCAGCCCCCATTCTCCCCCCCTGGCCTCACTACCCAAGTTAGCTGACAGCTGCCGTCACTGTCAGCCCCCATTCTCCCCCCCCCCCGGCCTCACTACCCAAGTTAGCTGACAGCTGCCGTCACTGTCAGCCCCCATTCTCCCCCCCTGGCCTCACTACCCAAGTTAGCTGACAGCTGCCGTCACTGTCAGCCCCCATTCTCCCCCCCCCTGGCCTCACTACCCAAGTTAGCTGACAGCTGCCGTCACTGTCAGCCCCCATACCCCCCCCCCTGGCCTCACTACCCAAGTTAGCTGACAGCTGCCGTCACTGTCAGCCCCCATACCCCCCCCCTGGCCTCACTACCCAAGTTAGCTGACAGCTGCCGTCACTGTCAGCCCCCATACCCCCCCCCTGGCCTCACTACCCAAGTTAGCTGACAGCTGCCGTCACTGTCAGCCCCCATACCCCCCCCTGGCCTCACTACCCAAGTTAGCTGACAGCTGCCGTCACTGTCAGCCCCCATACCCCCCCCCCCGGCCTCACTACCCAAGTTAGCTGACAGCTGCCGTCACTGTCAGCCCCCATACCCCCCCTGGCCTCACTACCCAAGTTAGCTGACAGCTGCCGTCACTGTCAGCCCCCATACCCCCCCCCCCTCCTGGCCTCACTACCCAAGTCCCACCGGGTTCAATGTTATCAACGTTCATTCAACGTTTGATTAAACGTTAAACTGTTGTTGCTGGCGGATATTATACCACTGTGTCTCTCAAATGTTTCATATGAATACTTTATTTTTTAATTATTTTCCAATATTTAATTAATTATTGGTCTTCATATCGAGGTAAGACATGAAAGATTTATGATCAAGAGGCAGGTCCCAGCAGCTGGAGTTCAGCCCCTCATACACAGGTGATCACAGTAAACTATTAGATCATTAATGGTATTTTAGAAAATTATAAAATATGATTCAACTTTTATTCATAGGAATCTGTGTTAGATTACCATATAATTAAGCCTGAGCCTGTGTAATTAATAATTGTCAGGGACTATTAATGACACAGGTTCAGCAGCCATTGTCCAGCGGTCACCCCGAGGCCATAGTGGCCACCACACACTGGGAACAACACTCCTGCCCGGCCAAAACACTCCGACCGTGACAGGACTCGAACCTGCAATCTTCGGATCCGAAGTCCGACGCCTTATCCATTAGGCCACACGGTCATTGCTCTTTTTGTTGAATTCATTTATTTGTTTTTATTTAATACATTTCTGTCTCGATATTTGAAGTATCATTCTGAACATATTTGACGTCCTCCATTTATCTATTGATCTCGACGGGAATAGGAAGTCAGCGGCTTGTCAAAGATTCCCCGTCCATTTTTCCTGATGATTTTTTCCAGCTGTAGTTTCAATTTAGTATAGTCTTGGCATTTACAACTTCGGTAAATAAGCGGTTCTATTGGTTTAATTCATAACCATATACGTGAAAAAACATCTGTTTTCCGTTGGTAATTGTACGTGTTACATTTAACCTTTGATCCATGGAACAAAGATTAAATGCAAC
The DNA here is from genome assembly GCA_020271785.1 of Procambarus virginalis. Classification (NCBI taxonomy): domain Eukaryota; kingdom Metazoa; phylum Arthropoda; class Malacostraca; order Decapoda; family Cambaridae; genus Procambarus; species Procambarus virginalis. Next base: position 23,245,834 of record WNGS01165318.1, on the reverse strand, counting down.
CTTTGATCCAGAGGATCAATCAAAGGTTGATTGATCAATCAATCAAAGGTTGATTGATCCTCTGGATCGATCAACATCCTCTAAATTTGTTCAATACTTTTAAAGTTCCAATGAGATGATCATTGTCATGTCTGGTTTGCAATGGAGACATGGAGCCGGAGACATTGAGGGAGCCGGTCGGCCGAGCGGACAGCACGCGGGATTTGTGATCCTGTGGTCCTGGGTTCGATCCCAGGCGCCGGCGAGAAACAATGGGCAGAGTTTCTTTCACCCTATGACCCTGTTACCTAGCAGTAAAATAGGTACCTGGGTGTTAGTCAGCTGTCACGGGCTGCTTCCTGGGGGTGGAGGCCTGGTCGAGGACCGGGCCGCGGGGACACTAAAAAAGCCCCGAAATCATCTCAAGATAACCTCAAGATGGAGTGTCCCCTGTGGCCCTCAACCTTTCCTGGTATGAGAATAAACCCGACTTAAAGCTGTAGCAGCTCTCCATGCAGGTGACTTCCTATTAGCAACCCCAATGTCAGCAACCGGCACTTGTCTCACACCGCAGGCCCTCCGAATTGCTGTGGCTCTCTGCCTCACTGAATACAGGTGTATTTGCGGCGAGGTACAGGTACGGACGGCATGGCTTTCTCTGCCAAAGGACAGGAGGATGGCATGCAAGACACGGCGAGGTTAATGACATTATTAAGAGAAGCCTTACTACAGCCGGTTGTCCAGCAGAGAGAGAGCCCTGTTACCTAACAGGGCCTAATGCCCTGCAACTCTGATGAGCCTGTCGATCGCCCAGACGGGATTACGGTGAACCCCTGGAAGAATGGTAGACAGTTGGTGTGGGGCTACACTTGCATTTCACCCTTAGCCAACACCTATGTTAACTTCAGTGCTGCACAGGCAGGAGGTGCTGCCAATCACCAGGAAGCAGCCAAGTCGCGTAAATACAGAGATCTTGATCACCACTACAGTTTTGTCCCCATTGCCTCAGAGACACTTGGTGCCTGGGGCTAGTGCTGCTAGTTTTTTGAAGGAGCTGGGGTCCAAGCTAATTAAAACAACTAGGGACTCTAGAGCCGCCAGTTTCCTCTTTCAGTGCCTTAGTGTGGCAATCCAGAAAGGAAATGCTCACTGCATCCATGGTTCCTGCCCGCCATCTGAGGAGCTGGAGGAGCTCTACAACCTGTGACGAGTAGCCTCGTACCCGGCATGTAACAAATGTAACCAATGTTGTAACCCATTTCCATACGCATACCGGTATGCACATGGAAATGTCAAGACACACAAGCCTGGAAACCCACTTTGGCCAATCATCAGCCAGATACCCACACCCACGTACAGACTGGCGAAGCGGCTCAACAGCTTGCTGACTCCTTATGTACCTTGTGCTTTCAGCCTGAAGTCTCCAAAGGAATTTGTTGACTTACTGCGGGGAACACGGTCCACAGGGATAAGAGCCTCGTTGGACGTAGAATCACTGTTTACCAACATACCTGTGGATGAAACAATTGGGATGATAGCAGACAGAGTGTATCGTGATCCGGCCTGTACTCCTCTTGACATACCAGAAAACATTCTAAGGAAACGACTCCAAGCTTGTACTAAAGAGGCACCCTTCTTGAGCCCTGATGGGCACATGTATAAGCAAGTAGATGGGGTCACCATGGGTTCTCCCCTACGTGTCCTGTTTGTGAACTTCTTCATGGGTACCATTGAACAGAAGGTCTTAGTTGACATGAACTTGAAAGCTGCCATATACTGCAGGTATGTTGACAACATTTTTACACAGGTACCTGATGTCAGACATCTGCAGGAGCTGAAGGAGGCATTCAAGCGGAATTCTGTGTTGAGTTTCACTTACGAGATGGAGAAGGATGGGAAGCTGCTCTTTCTAGATGTAACAGTCATGGAAAAGAGCTGAGGTTTCCACCCAGCAGTCTACACTAAGGAAACAAACACAGGAATGTGCCTCAATGCCAACAGTGACTGCCCAGACAGGTACAAGAAGAGTGTTGTCAACGCTTACATCGACCGTGCTCTCAGCCACAGCTCAGGATGGAAGCAAGTCGATGAAGAACTTTGTAGGGTAAGGCAGGTCCTAGTCAACAACGGCTTCTCCAATGGTTTCATTGAAGACATCATAAAAAGGAAGGTGAAATGCCATGCAACCTCTGAAGAGTCAACTAGCACAATACCTGTACCCCCTATTAGACTATTTTACAGGAACTTTTTTCCACAGCTCATAAAACGGAGGAAAGGGTCCTGAAAGATATTGTTAATAGAAACGTTATCCCTACAGACAAAAATCAGAAGATACAATTGACAATTTACTATAAAACGAAAAAAACGACCAACCTACTCATGAAAAATTCTCCAGACACAAAGCAGAATGCCTTAAAGGAGACTAACGTCGTCTATGCCTTCAAATGCCCACTTGGGGACTGTAAGCCCCAAAGAACTCAGTATATAGGCAAGACAACAACATCTCTTTCCAGGCGATTAACAAAGCATAAGCAACAGGGCTCCATCAAGGAACATATAATCTCTTCCCACAACCAGACCATCACTAGAGAAGTCTTAACAAACAACACAGAAATCATTGATAGATACAGCGATAGCAGGCGGCTTGACATCTGTGAGGCACTACACATCAAGAAGTCAACACCAGCAATCAACAGCCAATTAATGCACAACTATATTCTATCCACTTCAAGACTCCGAACTAATATAGAAGCATCAAGAGGAAGTATGGACCAATATGCCCTTTGCAGTTACTTCTATTCTACTCTCTCATTTATCCAATTAATACTCAATGTTCAGTGTTCTGTCTTGTGTTGGTCAAAAGTTTGCTCACCTCATCCAAAACTGATACAACATATCACCTCACCCAAATGCGAGTATATAAGACAAGCAATTTAAGTGTTAGCATAAGTAAAACTGTTTAGTGTTTGCAGGTTATTGTTGTGTGTGTGTAAACTAAAGTCTTTGAAAATGTAATAAGTTATTACGAAACGTGTACAAGCGTCGCGTCAGATTAGAAATAAAAATGAATTTTGGAGAATTGATTTTTCAATTACAATTGACAGTAAAAAGAAACATAAGAAATATTGAGAAAAATTCGTTAGAATTATTAATCTTACTTTTTCGGTTATATTTAACAATATATATATATATATATATATATATATATATATATATATATATATATATATATATATATATATATATATAAAATATATTATATATATATATATATATATATATATATATATATATATATATATGTATATATATTTATTTGTTTTTTGTTTTTTTCTTTTCAGTAAACTTTTTAAAATCAGATATTATGTTCCCCACTCTGCTCTTCTCTCAGTATACTACGCACTAATCTATCCCTGTCTTACATACAGTATCTGTGTATGGGGCTCAACCATTGCAAATTACCTCAAGCCTGTCATCACTCAGCAAAAATCTGCTATCAGAACAATAACAAACTCTGTCTTCAGACAACACACAGCCCCTCTGTTTAAGTGAGGGAGTAATAGAGAGTAACCAGGGCAGGGCGGGGTACATAATATCTGATCTTAGAAAGAATGCCAACAGTTTTAAGCAAAGAATTAAGCAGCTCAGTACTACCTTCTGTGTAAGGATGATGAGAGATCCAACATGACCCTTACTACTTAGAGGAAATTGATTGATTGATTAAGATTAAGCCAACCAGGAGGTGACACGGGCATGAATAGCCCGTAATTAGAGGAAAACTCATTAGTGCTGTATGTAGGCGGGAGAGTGTTGCCAATGCACCAGCGGGCAACCTATATGCAAGCTGATTGAGTAGAAGTGTTGTCAATCTCATTAAACTAAATATTTCTATTGTATGTAAAGTGCTAGATAATTCAAGTTCATGTATGTTTATTGAGACAAGAAAAAAATACATCTCAAAGGGATAGAGTAGCTTAGGCTATTTCTACCCCCTCTACTTCAAGTCCCTCAAGGGGCGCACAATTTCAGTGAGTACAAATACACAAATCACAATACAAGAATCCCGTTTAACATTGCAGGTTAATATAGGAAGCACAGCATATAAGTGTTACACTCTTGGGGCAAAATTCTCGTAACTCCTAAGTATTCTGTCTATCATACCATTATCACACATCCAAACAATTTGATGTGGTACACTACTTATTTACTTATTTCTATGGTTATCAATAAGTTGACACTCCACAATAATCTAAAATTATGTTGACACATAATGTTCTAAAATGCGGGGCGTGCGGCATACTACATAATATACACTCATCTTTTTCACTGACATCAACACCGTATTGCCAGATATATTTGTATCCTAATCATAATCTCGTAAATTGAATCCTTCCAAGTAAACTGTAACATGCTCGTGTCCGAAGCTGGACACGGGTGCAACGGGGTTATTGGGGATGGTGGCGGGGTCCATTTCATGTGGTCTCCGTCTCATGTTGGCCTCCGAATGCATGATGGAGCTGATGGGTTGGCCGGGGAATCTGCCTTTAAAGGAGCCGTTGAGTGGATTGTCAGTGAGCAATCTGAGAGCAGCGGTGCACCGGGAACTTCGGCAGGAACTTGTGGATCTGGGGCGGGGTGAGGTTGACACCAGTGATTCCATCTATCATCGTGCTATCATGCGGGAGGGGCCGCACATCTGTGGATCGTCCAATGGAATCGGCAGACTTCTGGATGTTGCTGCTGCTCGGCTTGGACTCGGTTACAAGTACCTCTGGGAATTCTCATTGTCTGCCGATGTGGACCTGACCAAGTGTAAACTGTGTCGGCGAAGTTGTTCGCGCACCCTCCGTCGCTGTGTGGTGGAGTGCGAGGAGATGGGTGAATTTAGAGACAATTCTATAACCAATGTTCCAGCGATGTGTAAATATTTAATTCAAAATGATCTGCTACCAGAAATTTTAGCCAAATATCCCCAGTTTGCTAACTGTAGGTAGTAACTGAGTGATTGTAACCTATCCACCGCTGCCCACTGGATGGGGGGCGGTGTGCAGGACAAACATATAAATTGTGACCTAGCTCTCCACATATGTCAGTTGCTTAATTTAGATCGAACCTGTACTTGAGGTCGATCTCAAACCCATTGTTGATGTGACGACTTATATTGAATTTTGTAATTAGCTCATCAAGATTGTAACTTGCTTAGCTAAATGAATTGTGGGGTTCAGTCCCTGAGCCCATTATGTGCCTCTGTAACCCTTTCCACTACCGCCCACGGGATGGGTATGGGGTGCATAATAAATGAACTAAACTAACTAAACTGTTTAAGTCCCTTAACACGCTAAACATACACTCACTCCACACATTCTCATGTGCTGTCTATATGTACAAAACCTTGTTCCTTAAATGCTAATCTTGATCTGAAACTTTTCCTTAACAGGTGTAATTGAACCCATGAGCACCACACCAGAAATAAATATATCTTTGATATCCCCAGAGTCAGGCTAAATCTGTAAACATTCCATGCAAATAAAAGGACCCAGTCTATGGAACTCACTCCCGGATGAATTAAAAAATTGTCTAACCCATACCCTGTTCAAAAGTAAAGCCAAAGAGTACCTAATTTTTAAATTTTGCCCCGAGGGGCGAGTTTATTGGGCAGCGCCACTCATCTTGTGAGTGGACACACCGCCATAGCAGCATGTACAACACTCCCCAATAGGAAGAAAACCCGCTGGGTTGTTCATCCTGTCACTTGTACCCAGACACAGCTGGGACTTGCTTAACTGTCTCAAGTGAACAGCTCCTCAAACAAGAAGATTAACATCTATCAACCCTTAAAAGCTTACGTTATCTTGCGGGTGCAAAATGGGGAAATCTTTTAAGAACAGTATCAATATTTGACAGATAGTGTTTTCCTAACTCAAACAATGTGGGGTTTATTAATCTACACATATTTCTGATGTCTCGCAGGTGTTCACATTCTCTCAGGTAGTGGTCAAGGCGGTGTCCATCACTCTCACCACAGATTCTGCAACTTCGCTGCTCAACTGTTGTTTCCATTCCATATCTCCATGGATATCTGTATCCAAGACGGATTCTCGCTATTACTGATTCTCTCCCTCGTCCTCCTCCTCTTCGGCCATAATGATTGGGATTGCCAGCTGCAACCATGTTGTACCATCGTACAGATTCACTGGTTTGTGCTTCTATCCTCCTTTCCTCAGTTACCTTGTCACGGTGATGTTGCCTGACAATACCTCTAATTTGTAGTAGAGTCTTGGGTATGAAGTATTCAATATGGTCTCCTTCAGCGCCTTCAGCAGCCAGCACATCTGCTCGTTCATTCCCACATATCCCAACATGGGAGGGGATCCACAGAAACTTGATGACTCTTCCCTGATTGGTAAGAACTCTCACAGATCTCTTAATTTCAGCGACTATTGCAAGATTTTCTGCCTGATTTTTACTTAGGCTTTGTAGTGCTGCTTTTGAATCGGTGCAAATCACTGCACCATTAGTGTTCCGTTCAAGAAACTTTAGCGCCATAACAATGGCAGTTAGCTCTGCTTGCGTTGAAGAGGCATAGTTCTCAATACGTGCTTTTTCTTCATTTCTGCGTTGGAAAGTATTATCCTTGATTACCGTGTATCCTGCACCAGCCCTGCCATTGACAGGATTAGATGACCCGTCAGTGTAGATTTGATCTAGTTCATCTCCGGCTTCTTTATAAATTTCCTCGAGATACTTGTGCCTCATTTCTTGTGGTAACATGTTGGATTTTTTCATTGCCATTTCATTGATGATGATCTTGCATGAGTCATCCTCCCAGGGAGGTAACCTCTCTACAGGCAGGAGCTCACGGGCTTGCTCAAGCAGGTGAAGCTCTTCGAGGTAGCAGACTGATCTGTGATGCCATTTTTTGCTTCTCCTGTTTCCCCTGAAAGTAGCACAGAGCTCAGTTTTTTCTTAGCAATATCATTGTAATGGGGATCTCTGGCGATCCTAATTGCAAGCTTAGCATTCAGCTCCTGAATTCTGCTTTTAACACTGGGAAGGGACAACTCCTCTCGTAGATTAGACGTTTTGGCAGTTCTTGGAACTCCAAGAATGATTGTCATGGCTTCATTTTGAATGCTTTCAAGCCTTTTCATATCGCTTTGGGAGTAGGTGCACAGAACTGGTGCGGCATAGTCTATGACGGAGCGCACATAGGCTGTGTACATCATTTTAAGCACGGCAATAGAGGCTCCATGTCCATTCCAGGTCATAGCTTTCAGTGCCCTGAGTCGACTTTTGCATGTTCCTATGAGTTGATTGAGCTCCTCTTTCTTCCCCTTGTTAGAGCCGACAGTGACGCCAAGATACCGATAGTGGTCAACCCATTCAAGTGTTACACCATTAATTTGCAGTTCTTCATTTGCTCTCCGCTTGTGATGGGAGTATGCCTTCGTCTTGTTTGTGGAGAGAGTGAAACCGAGCTCAATACACTTCCTTCCAAGGAGTTCAATGGACTGTTCAATTTTTCCCAAGGTGGGAGCTTGTATTAGAACATCATCTGCATATCCCACTTGTTGTGTTCCTTCCGGAAAATCAATATTTGCAATGGCGTTCATAAGTACATTGAATAGTGTAGGGCTTAAGACTCCGCCTTGGGGGGTCCCGAGTTCCATATTCATTGTTCTGGAGACTGCTCCATTGAAAAAACCTTGGCTTTCCTTCCTGTGAGGTAGTCTTCAACCCATTTCATGAGTCTCCCCTTGACACCCATGCATGCAAGCTCGTCTAGGATCGCAATCCCCTGTGCTTTGTCGAAGGCTCCTTTGATGTCCACAAATACAGAGTACCTAGCCGTGTCATTAGCCAAGTAATTAACTATACAATTTGCTGTGCTCCGTCCTTTAACAAATCCATTGACCCCCTCCCCTAACCTGCCTATTTTGTGCAACAGTCGGTTTAGGATGATCCTTTCCTAGTTTCATCCTCATAGTTTCCTACCTTGTGCTTCAAACTCGCACTGTATCTTGTACTACCCACGTCTCCAATATTAGTACTATATATATTATGACATATATCCTCACCAGTCTAATTACCTCTGTCAATTTAAATGTAGTTATTTGTTTATATAAAACCTTGCTACAATGTACCCTTTCACCATACCTGATATGTTAGATAAAGGACTGGCCGGAAACGCTAAGCGTGTTAGTGGCTTTGCTTGAATGTACAAATACCAATCTTATGTAATCTCACCAACCCATTGTACCTTATTGTGAATAAAGCCTTCTTTCTTGACGCTAAACATCCCTCCAAATGAATTACCAAAACCGCCACTGTGCTCAAAATGTAAAATATTCATCACATCTACCAAGAGAGACAACGACATTTTCCTGCCCCATGAGAGATCATTCCTTTCCAAATTACTGCCCCCCCCCCCATTCCAACCCAAGAAGCTGATTAAAGAACAAGCTTTGCTTTTTTTTTGAGATATATACAAGAGTTGTTACATTCTTGTACAGCCACTAGTACGCGTAGCGTTTCGGGCAGGTCCCTGGAATACGATCCCCGCCGCGAAGAATCGTTTTACATCCAAGTACACATTTTACTGTTGAGTTGAACAGAGGCTACAGTTAAGGAATTGCGCCCAGTAAATCCTCCCCGGCCAGGATACGAACCCATGACATAGCGCTCGCGGAACGCCAGGCAAGAAGTAACGTACAATGCCTTAAGCCAAATTGATGCATTGGTCTCCCTTTCCCCAATCATTTACACTGATGGTTCCTTGCACCAGTCCCATGGTGCAGCTGGAAGTGCAGTCGTTGTGACACGGAGAGATGCAGGTTCCATCTCCCATGAGTGTGGAGCGCGTCTCAGTAACTGGGCCTCCACTCTTCAAACAGAATTGATTGCCATAATCCTTGCACTCGAGCGCGTATATGAATCCAAAGTTGACACGCTAATTGTGACTTCTTGTCATCCTTAACTGCCCTCAGCTCCTCAAGGCATAACTGTGACGTGCTTATCTCTGAAGCTAGACACAGATATAATGAAATGATCAATGATGGAGTCAGAGTTTGTCTCCTGTGGATTCCTTCCCATATTGATCTCCGAATGTATGATAGAACTGATGAGTTGGCCAAGATTTTTGCTCGTAAAGAGGGAATTGATTACCAACTTGGACTGCCTTTGAGCAGCCTGAGGTCAGCAATATTCCGGGAACATCAACAAAATCTCGTAGACTTGAGGCAAAGTGAAATTCACACCAGTTCTCTTCCAGTACTGAGGTTAAGGACTACCTTACAGGTAACTATCCACAGTCTCTGTACCTAAAGCCTACTAATTCCACTGATGTCAATGAGATAATCCTTTCCCTTAAAACCAAGTCTAGTGCCCTTGAGGAGATTCCGACATTAATTTACAAAAAAGCCTCCAGATCCTTAGCCCCTGCAATTGCTTTGCTCTTCAACAAGTCACTTGAACTCCAAACCTTTCCAGATATTCTAAAAAAAGCGAGAGTAACCCCTGTCCACAAATGTGGTGATCCCACAGATGTTAACAACTACAGACCTATTTCAATCCTGCCTAACTTATCAAAAAATTTTGAAAAACTAATCTACAAGCAGCTCTACTCTTATCTAGCCAAGCACAATATACTTAGCTCTTGCCAATATGGCTTCAGACCTAAAAAAAGCACTAACGATGCACTGATTAGTATGATTAACTTAATTCATGCAGCTCTTGATAAAAATGAGTTCCCTGTTGGGTTATTTGTGGACCTGCGTAAGGCTTTTGACACTGTGAACCATCAAAACCTTCTTCTTAAATTACATCATTATGGAGTCAGAGGACTCTCCCTGCAATACCTCAAATCTTACCTTACTGATAGACTCCAGTATGTTTCTGTGAACAATTCAATTTCTCCTACCCTACCCATCAACATTGGTGTTCCTCAGGGCAGTATACTTGGCCCTCTCCTCTTTCTCATCTACATTAATGACCTTCCAAATGCCTCCCAACACCTTAGACCAATTCTATTTGCTGACGACACAACCTTCATTTACTCCAGTCCTGACCCCCTTGCTCTAAATGCCACAGTAAATACCGAGCTTAATAAAGTCCATCTTTGGCTAACTGCCAACAAACTCACCCTTAACATTGACAAAACTTTCTATATTCTGTTTGGCAATAAATCCTCTAACCAAATAAATCTCAAGATTAACAATACCCAAATTTGTAACAAATTAGATGGCAAATTCCTTGGCGTTCTCATTGATCACAAGCTTAATTTCCAGGGACACATTCTAAATATATCAAAAAAAGTTTCAAAAACTGTTGGCATTCTTTCCAAGATCAGATATTATGTACCCCGCCCTGCCCTGGTGACTCTCTATTACTCCCTCATCTATCCATATCTCAACTATGGTATTTGTGCTTGGGGTTCTACTACCCAAAATCATTTACGTCCTCTAATTACTCAACACAAAGCTGCTATTAGGACAATATCCAACTCTGGCCCCAGACATCACTCGGTACCCCTACTCAAATCTCTCAATATGTTAGATATTAAGTCACTGCACATTCTCTCATGTGTATTATACATATATAAAACGCTGAACTGTAATGCCAATCCTGACCTCAAAAGCTTCATTGAAAGCTGTAACAGAACCCATGAGCACCACACCAGAAATAAATACAGTTTTGATATTCCAAGAGTACGACTTAACCAAACTAGAAATGCTCTACAAATCAAGGGACCCAGAATGTGGAATGACCTTCCCAACCATGTTAAAGACTGTACCTCTCTCAACCAGTTTAAGATTAAAACTAAACACTACCTGTTAAACTCCCTGTAACCTACCTTACCCCTCTATTGTCAACCCATGTCTTATTTTTTTTTTTTTTTTTTATTCAACGCTGTTTGTCTACATATTGTATTTGTGCTGCTTTTCAGTCATGTTCCCCCCTTTTTTTTGTACCTTTATTTGTATCTGTTCTCAAAACATTTTATTCTTTTTGTTCAATTAGCATTAAGTTTTAGATATTAATGTTTTCTTGCCCGAAACGCATTGCGTAATAGTGGCTTTAGGCATTGTATGTACTAGCTCTATCTATAAATCGATCAACTTATGTAAAATCTCTCTATGTATGTACCTTTCCTGAATAAACATTTATTATTATTATTATTATTATAGTTACTCCATCTATCATCATTCTATTATACAGAAAGAACCGCACGTCTATGGGTCATCCAATAATGTTAGCAGACTTCTAGATGTTACCACTGCTAGGCTTAGGCTCGGCTACAAGTACCTCTGAGAGTTTGTAACATCTGCTGATGTAGATTTGACTAAATGTAAACTCTGTCAGCAGAACTATTCGCATACTTTGCGTCATTATATAATGGAATGTGAAAAAATAGCAGGATTCAAAGAGAACACCTATATTCGAGTTCAAGAAATGCGTAGATACTTCATCCATAATGATGTTTTGCCGGGAATCACTGTGAAGTATCCAAAATTTGCTTACTGTAGGTGCAGCCTGCACATGACTGTAAAGCTGCCGCCCAGTTGGGTGGGTGTGGAGCACATGACTGTAAAGCTGCCGCCCAGTTGGTTGGGTGTGGAGCACATGACTGTAAAGCTGCCACCCAGTTGGGTGGGTGTGGAGCACATGACTGTAAAGCTGCCGCCCAGTTGAGTGGGTGTGGAGCACATGACTGTAAAGCTGCTGCCCAGTTGGGTGGGTGTGGAGCACATAACTGTAAAGCTGCCGCCCAGTTGGGTGGGTGTGGAGCACATGACTGTAAAGCTGCCGCCCAGTTGGGTGGGTGTGGAGCACATGACTGTAAAGCTGCCGCCCAGTTGGGTGGGTGTGGAGCACATGACTGTAAAGCTGCCGCCCAGTTGGGTGGGTGTGGAGCACATGACTGTAAAGCTGCTGCCCAGTTGGGTGGGTGTGCAGCAAGACTAGTAACTGTGTGACTCACCATAGATGTAAAGTACCTTGTATAGTGACTGTTGTGAGCCTCTTGTTGAATCACTTATTTGTTTATTTATTTATTTTTATATAAAAGAAGGTACAATGGGTTGGTGAGATTACGTAAGCTTTGTATTTTTTACATTCAAGCAAAGCCACTAACACGCATAGCGTTTCCGGCCGGTAGTCTAACATATCAGGTAAGATGAAAGGGTACATTGTAGCAAGGTTTTATATCAACTGATAACCACAACATAAGTTGACGGAGGTGATTACACTGGTAAAGATAAGTCATAAGTACTATGTAACGGTAAAAAATAGGTGTTATTGCAGTCTTCTCTAAGCAGATGGAATGCTTGTCACAAACATAAAAATAAAAGTAAAAAAAAAAAGTTAAATTGCAAGTTGTCTTCTCTGTGAGGTTAACTGTAGGAGAAAACATACAGAACAAAAATTTAAAAATACTTTACTTTAATAGAAATCTTACTCTAAACAAATTACAAAATAAGAATGTTATTAAATTTGGCTTTATACAGAGTGCAAAGTAAACAAGATAAACAGACAATTTTTTATTATATTTTTTTATTTATTAAATACAAGAAGGTACATTGGGTTTGTGAGAATACATAGAATAGTATTTACAATCTTGTAAAGTCACTAGTACGCGCAGCGTTTCCGGCAGGTCCTTAATCTAACAGATAATTTTAAGTAGGTAAATTCTAGCAGAATTAATTAAATGATAACAGATACATTGCAAGAAAAAAATGAGATGAGATTAAATTTATTTTAAATTTACTTTACTTTACTTTACTTTACTTTGCGAATTAAATTTACGTTACGTTAATACTAGAAAATATGGTGCAGGAATACTGTGAGTCAAACTGAATAGCTCTGTTACCACACCGGGGTATGTCAACAGGTTTACTCAGCAAGAGCACTCAGGAGTAATCTGAATCTTGGAGAGCTTGGTAGCCCTATTTATACAGACTGACGGCCGGGCAGATGGCGCTTCTTTAACTATGAACTGGCTTACTTAAACTGCTTGTTTCAGAGGGCGGGGTCTCCCAGCGACCCAAGTGCGAGGTGGGGTGACGGGCAGTGGGATTATCTTGAGATTCTTGAGGTTATCTTGAGATGATTTCGGGGCTTTTTAGTGTCCCCGCGGCCCGGTCCTCGACCAGGCCTCCACCCCAAGGAAGCAGCCCATGACAGCTGACTAACACCCAGGTACCTATTTTACTGCTAGGTAACAAGGGCATAGGGTGAAAGAAACTGCCCATTGTTTCTCGCCGGCGCCCGGGATCGAACCCGGGACCACTGGATCACACGTCCAGCGTGCTATCCGCTCGGCCAACCGGCTCCCAGGGTAGGTAGACTGGTGGTATTGTCTAGACATCTGGAAGTAGTTGTTGTTGTTGTTCTTGGCTGTAGTTCTTGATTAAATAGACGTGAATAAGTAGAATAGGTGATAATGGAGTAGGCCGAATCTCTTCCTAGAGATTTTACCGTGACAACTAACATTGAGGAAGTGGGTATTACAAGGGAAGGGAAGGGAACTATCAGGAGAGAGCGTGTTACGACCCTGGGTCATTTAGATGGAAACCAGAGGTCAAATTTTGATCTTAATAAACTACTTCAGAGTCTAATATGCTTCGCGAGCTGCATATGTCGTATCTTCCCTGCCAGACGTAAGACTATTCTTGTTTCTCAAAGAGTATTTAAAGATTGAGCTTGGGGTTGATTATTAAATAATAAAATAGGCACCAACTATGTTTACTAATACCGTCTAATCAATTGTAAAGTAAACCTGAGTAAACTTGGTATCGGGCGCCGGTATGATTAGTTGAACAGTCTGCCGGCAGCATAGCCGTCTGAGAGGGAGACGAGAGACTCCCTCGGTCTTCTATCTGCTGGCGTTGTGGGGATCGGAACTTCCTACCCTTCCTCTTAGTTCTTTACTTCTGTGTCTTATTCTGGTTAAGTACTCCATACCCTCGTTATTGTTATATTCTGGCATACCCATGTTCTATGTGTAGAGTAGTATACTTAGGGTGTAGTAGGTGTTTTAAGTGTTTATCTTACTAGTTATTCTATAGGGGGTCTCAGTGGAACCACGTGGTCTCCCTACCCTAAGCTGATTCTAACTTCAAGTGTTTTAATAGTAGAGCTTTACCCTAGCGTGTGTTCAGTGTAAAACCTTGAATCCTGTCTATGTGGACCAAGGCTTTTAACGTAAGATCGTGTGGTAAAGTTAGTATTATATTTGTTATTGGTGTGATTGTGTATGGGGGGTTGTTAAGGGTTTAATAAATAAGTAAGCTAGAACAGAGTATCCTTCTTCCTGTGTGGGAGTGCACGATCATCCTCTAGGCTACAGGGTTTAGTAGCAAATTATTATTACGGTGGATATTTTATCCTGGGGGCCGGGCCTTTTAGTTCTCCCATAGTTGATACCTCTGTATTCTACTTACCCTTACCCCTTAATAGTACCAGTTCCCCCATAGCAAGCCCACCATCATTTATAACAGAGCGCCAAGCCATTACGACTATATAGCACTGGGAAGGAGTCAGGATAAGGATTTGGGGTGGGACGAGGGGAAAGGAATGGTGCCCAACCACTTGGACGGTCGAAGATTGAACGCCGACCTGCATGAAGAGAGACCGACGCTCTACCGTCCAGCCCAAGTGGTTGGGTTGGACGAGTAGTGGGTAGTACAAGATACAGTGTGAGTTTGAAGCACAAGGTAGGAAACTATGAGGATGAAATTAGGTACATTTTGGTTTTGCTTTTGAACAGGGGATGGGTTGGACAATTGTTTAGTTCATCAGGGAGTGAATTCCAAAGACTGGGCCCTTTTATTTGCATAGAATGTTTACACAGATATAGTCTGACTCTGAGGATATCAGAGAGATATTTATTTCTGGTGTGGTGCTCATGGGTTCAATTACACCTATTTAGGAAAAGTTTCAGAGCAGGATTAGCATTTAGGAACAAGGTTTTGTACATGTAGATAGCACATGAGAATGTGTGGAGTGAGTGTATGTTTAGCATGTTAAGGGACTTAAACAGAGGGGCTGTGTGTTGTCTGAAGACAGAATTTGTTATTGTTCTGATAGCAGATTTTTGCTGAGTGATGATAGGCTTGAGGTAATTTGCAGTGGTTGAGCCCCATACACAGATACCGTACGTAAGATAGGGATAGATTAGTGCGTAGTATAATGAGAGGAGAGCAGAGTGGGGAACATAATATCTGATTTTAGAAAGTACCGACCGTTTTTGAGACTTTTTTGCTACGTTATATGTGGGTACTGAAGTTGAGTCTCTTGTCTATGTATAGGCCAAGGAACATCCCCTCAGTTGTATTGTTAATGTTAACATTGTCTATCTGAAGTTGAATCTGATTTGATGATTTACTACCAAATAAAATGTAGAAGGTTTTTTGTATGTTTAGTGTGAGTTTGTTGGTTGACATCCATGAGTGGATTTTTTTTAATTCACTGTTGACAATATTATTTAGTGTGTGTGAGGGGTTGGGGGTCAGAATAGACAAATGTAGTATCGTCTGCAAATAGTATAGGTTTAAGAATGTTAGAAACATTTGGTAAGTCATTGATGTATATAAGAAATAGGAGAGGTCCCAAGATGTTGCCCTGTGGTACTCCTACTGTCAATGGTAGAGTGGAGGGAGGTTATGTTGTTGATGGCTACATATTGGTGTCTGTCACTGAGATAGGAACGAATATAGTCCAGAGCAAGGCCTCGGATACCATAGTGGTGAAGTTTAAGTAAGAGGTAGTTATGTTTTACAGTATCAAAGGCCTTTCTCAGGTCAATGAAGAAGCCAATTGGGAACTCAGTGTAGATTATACAAGCAGACTAATAATGGCATCGTTGATACTCTTTTGGGAGCGGAAGCCAAACTGACGGACTTAATATGTTGAGTTTTACAAAAAAGGAATAAAGCTGTTTATAAATAATTTTTTCAAACACTTTTGAAAGTATAGGTAGATTTGATACTGGTCTGTAATTGTTAATGTCTGCTGTCTCGCCTCCTTCACGAACTGGTGTTATTCTTCCTTTTTTAAAGCTATCAAGAAAAGTGTGGACAGTCTAGAGATTTGTTGAATAGCAGAGCTATGGGTAGTGCAAGAGAAGGGCAGCACTCTTATATGTCATACATGTTATTTCATTAATGTTCCCAGCTTTGGTTTTAAGTGATGGAATTATGGATATAATGTGTGTGGGGCTGACTGGTAAAAGGAGTAGAGAGTTAGGACAGCTGCCAGTGAGATATGTAGTAACATATCTCACCGGCAGATATGGGTCTGGGTCTCTAGGATTTTTCTGGCAAGGTTTGCACCAATTGATGAAAATAAACTATTGAATTCAGTTACAATATCTAAGTCTGTTGCAAGTGTGTAACCATCTTTGGAGAGTTTTATCTGATTGTTATGTGATTGTTGTTTAGACCCTAAGATTTTAGAGATGGCTTTCCATGTACTTTTCATATTTCCCTTTGCTTCTTTAAATCTATTCTCATAAAAGGAAGCTTTGGCTCTTCGTATTATATTGGCAAGCATTGATGAGTATCTCTTAACTTCATCTTTTGTTACTAGGCCAATCATATGTTTTTTTTCATATTCATGTTTCTTGTTAATTGCTTTAAGTAAGCCACTTGTGAGCCCAGTGTCCTCCCTCTCAACTCTCCTCCTTCTCCTTCCCTCTCCCCGACATCCCCCCATCTCCTTCTATGTCTGTCTTTCACTGAACTTGTGTAATGTTGTTATAGATTCAGCTACTGGGAACAAAAAGTACCAAGTAGCACGGGCTATGGTGAGCCCGTAGTGGACTTACCTGGCACATGAGCGGGGCTGTAACTTGGAACTTGTTCAAACATAGCTTCTTTTCATCGGTTGGTGCTAACCTTGCAAGTAAAATCCCACAGACTCAGACACATATCAACACATATCTCTCAGGCAGCTATCCAAACTATCTTCTTCTTTCACCAGTCAGCCCGACAGATGTTGTGTCCATCATACACTCACTAAAAACCAAAGCTGGGAACATCAGTGAAATCCCATCCATGGTATACAAGAGCGCCTCCCATGCCCTTGCGCCACCTATAGCTCTGCTGTTTAACAAATCCCTAGAGTGTCGTACCTTCCCTGATATCCTTAAAAAATCAAGAGTAACGCCAGTTCATAAAGGAGGTAATCCGGCAGACATAAAAAATTATAGACTGTGGGAGTATGTCTCCCAAGATCCTCCCACAGCCGACTTGAATGGCTCATTGCAGTGCACAGTGCACAGATCTTCGTGCACAAAGCCTATCTCTCTTAATCCTGGATAGTGACCTAGCATGTTGGGTATCTCCAGAATGCCCACTTAACCAGGAACACTTTTATGATACGTAGGCCGCCGTATGTCTAGGCACAAAGTAGATACAGGGAGCTAAGCATACTTGCCACCATAGGGTCAGTGAGTACATGGCCTGGAGGAGAGTGTGAGAGGGGAAGGCGCCAGCAGCGTCTGACCTCTGGGGTCAACCTCAACCGGCGCATGGAGAATAACAGCTATGGCGTGTTCATGACGTCACTCCTGCTACTGCTCATCGAACGAGCTAATATGATTGGTTCCCGCTCATTTGCTGCAATGCTATTGGTCAAATTGTAACTCCTTTTGTGTTGTGTGCCACGAGATGCCCGGCACCCTTGCAAACTCATTCACGTGAGAGCGACCATACCCAGAGGACGTGTTCTGTTCTACCGGCCAATAGACTGATCACCGTCTATCCCTCACCGTCAAGTTAACTCAGCGTCTTTGCGATATACCACACACTCGCCAGAATCACGAGTGGGAATATATTGTTTAGAAGCCTAAAGTGACAAATCTCCAGAGCGAAACAGACTGGTATCAGGTAACCCCTGGTGACAAAGATCGTCGTGAGTGACCTAGAGTGAACTAAGGCAGTGCCGCCGCCTAAGTAATCTGTGTGTGACATTACCACAGTGTACAGTGTAGTGCATGGTACCGCCACTCATCCTGGGCGTGTACCTCAGTACCTCGAGCGCCCGCCGCCTCCCTAGCTTCTACGTGACGTCACCACCTCACGCACCGTCAGTGCCAGTGTGTGCGCGTGTGTCTGTCTGTTAAGCATACAGCACGCCCTACTCACGAAATCATCTCAATGATACTGCGAGTACCCTCCGTGTCTACGAGCGAAACCAGCTATCAGGCCACCTACGAGTGCTTGTATAAACGAGTCTGAGTGAGTGCGTGCGTAAGGAAAGGTACCTTATCTGTAAGTACAAGATCTTGTCATTGTTTATTGTGTCTGTGTTGATCTGAGGGATCAACCACAGTTCTCACCTTCTTATACCTGTCGCAGGTTATAGGTGAATCGACGGTGAATGCGTGTTTATCTGTGTGGTATCACTGCATTTCATTCGTCTGTGAATGTGAGCTTCACATACACCACACATTTAGTTATTGTGTGATTATTATTGTGCATGTTATTGCCTGTCCCATTGACAGTGTATTTGTTGATTTATTGCATAGCATCATTACCGAGTATCCGGTTGGAACTCTTGTGATCCCTTTGCATACCGGCAGTTAGGTTGCCGTGTTAATGATTGGCTGTCAACTGTGTTAAGTTAGGTGTTTCTCCACGAGTGGATACGAGTCGATTAGCCAGACGTCAAGAGTCTCGCTAATGCAACCATAGCTTTGCTGACGCCAATCGAAAGTAAATCAAGCACCCTTTGTATTAGTGGTTAAGTTAGTAAATAAACTACTGTTAAGCTTTATGCGGTGTTTCCGTTGAACCACTTCTGAATACTGCCAATATTACTCAAGCCTTCAGCTCTAAGTGTCTTCAACACCGAGTTGCCTGTAAGTCACTAAACTATAAATTTGATGAGGACCCTAGGAGTCCCTTAAAGTGTTACATCATTGAGGAGATTCCAACGACCAACGTGGAGCAGGACCAGGTGAGGCTAGTCTGAGAGACCCACAAGGACTCTAACTCGACCTTGCTCCCAGGCCCTGTACGGTTGCTCTCGTATTTTCTATTTTGCTAATTCCGACAGCTTCGTGAAGCGTCTGCCACATGTACATTGGCGACGTACGCATTGCAGTCGTGACGGCAAAAAAAAAAAGAAAAACATCCCACATAGACCAATATCAAATCTACCCATACTCTCAGCTGGAAGTGCAGTTGTTCTGACAATGGGCGATGGCTTGTACTTTGAGTGGGGAGTCCGTATAAACAATTGGGCCTCTACCCTTCAGACTGAACTATTTGCCTTGATCCTTGCACTGAAATGTGTACAAGTCTCCAAACTTGATACATTAATTGTAAGCGACTCCTTATCATCCTTAAATGCTCTCAACTCTTTAAGACACAACTGTAACATGCTCGTGTCCGAAGCTAGACACAAATACAACAAAATTATTAAGGATGGTAACAGAGTCCATTTCATGTGGTCTCCATCTCATGTTGGCCTCCGAATGCATGATAGAGCTGATAAGTTAGCCAAAGAATCTGCCTTTAAAGGAGCCGTTGAGTGTAACCTTGGATTGTCAATGAGCAATCTGAGAGCAGCAGTACACCGAGAACTTCAACAAGATCTTGTAGATCTGAGGCAAAGTGAAATTGACACCAGTAATTCCATCTATCATCATACTATCATGCAAGAGGAGCCACACATCTATGGATCATCCAATAAAATCAGCAGACTTCTAGATGTTACTGCTGCTCGGCTTAGACTCGGTTACAAGTATCTCTGGGAATTCTCATTATCTGCCGATGTAGACCTGACCAAATGTAAACTGTGTCAACAAAATTATTCGCACACCCTCCGTCACTATGTGATGGAGTGCGAAAAGATACGTGAATTTAGAGACAATTCTATAACCAATGTTCCAGCGATGTGTAAATATTTCATTCAAAATGATCTGCTACCAGAAATTTTAGCCAAATATCCCCAGTTTGCTAACTGTAGGTAGTAACAGAGTGATTGTAACCTATCCACCGCTGCCCACTGGATGGGGGGCGGTGTGCAGGACAAACATATAAATTGTGACACTAACTCTCCACATATGTCAGTTGCTTAATTTAGAACCTGTATTTGAGGTCGATCTCGAACCCATTGTTGATGTGACGACTTATATTGAATTTTGTAACTAGCTCATCAAGATTGTAACTTGCTTAGCTAAATGAATTGTGGGGTTCAGTCCCTGAGCCCATTATGTGCCTCTGTAACCCTTTCCACTACCGCCCACAAGATGGGTATGGGGTGCATAATAAATGAACTAAAACTAACTCTCAAAAATATTTGAAAAAATTATCTACAAACAGCTCAACTCCTATCTCGTAAAATTCGGCATTCTTAGCCCCTGTCAGTTTGGCTTCCGCTCCCAAAAGGGTACCAACGATGCAATTATTAGTCTTCTTGATATAATTTACTCAGCCCTTGACAAAAATGAGTTTCCGATTGGACTCTTCATTGACCTGAGAAAGGCCTTTGACACTGTTAATCACAATTACCTCTTACGTAAACTCCATCATTACGGAATCCGATGCCGTTCACTGGACTATATCCAATCCTATCTTAGTGATAGACACCAATGTGTAGCCATCAATAATATAACCTCTCCCACTCTACCAATAACCGTTGGAGTGCCACAGGGCAGCATCTTGGGACCTCTCCTATTTCTTATATACATCACGATCTGCCTAATGTCTCTAACATTCTGAAACCAATTTGTTTGCTGATGATACTACCCTCATCTACTCTAACCCCAACCCACATACTCTAAATAATGTTGTTAATAATGAACTAAAAAAAAGTCCACTTATGGATGTCAACCAACAAACTAACACTTAACATAGAAAAGACCTACAACATCTTATTTGGATGCAAATCTACAAATGCAATTCAGCTTGAGATAGACAATGTAAACATTAGCAATAAAAATGATGGAAAGTTTCTCAGCCTATTCCTAGACAAGAGACTCAACTTCAGCAACCACATACAACACATAACTAGGAAAGTCTCTAAAACAGTTGGTATACTCTCCAAAATCAGATATTATGTACCTGACTCTGCTCTCATCTCTCTATATTATGCACTAATCTATCCCTATCTTAATTAACTATGGTATCTGTGCATGGGGTTAAACCACTGCAAACCACCTCAAGTCCATCATCCCCAGCAAAAATCTGCTATCAGAATAATAGCAATTCTGCTTTCGGACAACACTCAGCCCCCTTGTTTTAAACCCTAAACATGCTAAACATAATCTCACTCCACAAATTCTCTTGTGTTAACTACATTTGCAAAACCCTGTTCTTAATAATTAAATGCAAATCNTGGCAACGGATAGGCGTCCACTATGGCACCTTGTTGAGCTGCGATAATCGGTGCATAAATCGCCAGGAGCCATTGTTTGGGACCAAAAAGGCAGGGCGAGAGCACCAAGAGCCCTGGCTCGGCCTGATGAGGCCGTGCTGGAGCAAGAAGTCGGACCTCCTTACGGACGATGGCCTTCTTTTCCGGACTCATCCGATAGGGTTGAAGGCGAATGGGGTGTAGTCCGTCAACTCGACATCATGGTAAATGGCATCAGTCTGGGTCGGGACCTCCCCGAACAGGGAGGAAATCGTCAAGCAACGATGCACCTCGTCGTTGGGACATCTGCAAATGGGACAGTCCCTCCTCCACAGCATTCACAAACTAGAATTATTGAGGAATGAGATTAGTTGGGTCCCCAGAACAATCATCCCATCCCTCACTGGAAATGGAAAACATTGGTTAGTGCAATGGGCTGGGGCCCTGGAACTTCTTCAGCCGATTCACGTGTACGAGCATTAATTTACGCTTATCAGAGTGTCTCACTTTGTACGTGAGGTCCCAGTCTTCTCTGTCACAATGTAGGGGCCCTCGTACTTGTGGGACATAGTGCTCCCCAGTCGAGGCTTTAGTACCAGGACAGGGTCACGGGCTGAAATACCCGCAACTTAGCCTTGGCATCGTTCCGTTCTTTCATATTCTCTTGGGCCTTCCCAAGATACTTAGTGCCGCAGCCTTGCAGTCCTTGAGTCTCCTGGTGGTGTTGCGCAAAGAAAGCCGAACCTTCGGATAACGTTACGTTCCCTAACAGATTTCCGTAACATTTGCAAGGGTCCACGAACTTTATGGCCAAAGACTAACTCAAAAAGGAGAACAACCAGTGAACTTTGCAACCCCTCCCTAGCAGCAAATAAAACATACGGCAAGTTCTCGTCCCAGAAGGTATGGGGAACTCTCGCACGATGTCTTCAACATCTGCTTCAGAGTTAGATGGAACCTTTCAATGACCCCCTGACTCTGTGGATGGTATGGGCTGGAAACCTTATGAGTATTCCATGGTCCTTACAAAAATGTTCAAAATATCAGACTTAAAGTTGAGTAATTGTCAGTCTGTACCCCCGAGGCAGTCCAAAAGTGGAAAAAAATTGCAACATACGAGCAACAACAGTCTTTGCTCGGATGTCCTTACAGCAAAAGCCTCTGGGTAACGAGTCGTGATACACATCATCGTAATTAGTAATATTTCCAGACTTAGTTCTAGGTAATGGACCAACACAGTCCATTACCACATGAGAAAATGGTTCCTCCGGCACGACAATAGGGCTTAAGAGGAGCTTTAGGTGGAGTCTGGTTTGGTTTCCCAACAAGTTGACAAGCAATACATGCATTACAAAATTTTGCCACATCGCTTTTCAGCTTGGGCCAGAAAAAATACTTGCAGATTTTGTGATAGGTAATTTATGCCTTGATGTCCCCCCATAGGATCATCATGGGCAGCTGACAAAACTCTTCTCTATAGCAGGTCGGCAACATAACCGGTGGACTACCTCCCACTCATTTGACAAGGGAGCACTCTGAGGTCTCCATTTTCTCATCAAAATCCGATCATTGTAGTAGTACCCAGTTGCGTCTACAATTTCCTCCCTAGAGACGGCTGTCTCGTGACAATCTGCAAGACTGGGGTCAGCTTTCTGTAACTCACTCAAGGAGGCGTCCAGGCCTTGGTCAGATGCCATTGGCCGAGGCTCAACAGTGTTTTCCTCCACCTCCCCACTACCTCGGTAGGCGGGTGGCAGGCTCTCCACAATGTCCTCGGCCCCGTCATCGAGTCGGGCCATGAATGTGTCCGCAAGGTCCACTGGGCTTTCACCACTCGGAAGGTCCCTCGTGTCCTTGGGATTTACCACCTTGGCAAGCACAGGGCTGCCCTACATTTAAGTCCCATAGACCTAGTCACCACGCACGCAGGGTACACAACATTATCCTCTGCGGTGGGTGAATCCAGGCAAATTGGTTTGGGTAGGCAACATAACAGGCAGTCTGGAGTCCCCTACCTTATCCCCGGCTAAATCATTACCCAATATTACATCAACATTAGGGAAAGGTAGGTACGAAGTGACTCCGACTGTACAAATACCCTTGTGGAAATCAGATTCCAGGGTAACCTTACGGAGGGGTACTGCTCGAGTATCACTAGTGACACCCTCGACAGTACCACCTCTCCAGTGTCGAGAGTATTGGCACCTTGCAAAGCACTCTCTAAAATTAAAGTCTGGATGGCACCGGTGTCTCGGAAGATCAACACGTCCCTCCAGGAAGAACCTCAGACAAAAGTAGTCTCCTTTGATAAGAATGGGGTAAGCAGGTCCAACACTGTGGGTTGGAAGTCTTACTCCCTAACCTTCAGAAACCTCAAGCCCTGTGTCACAACGAGAGCATTGGGTCTTTTTTCGGGTAAGTTGCCAACAATGGCTAATATTGTGGGTTGAACTTTTACAATGACCACAGAAACGTCGGGAGAAGAGACATTACTAACCGAATTACCCTTCGGTTCACTCTTTAGTGTCGTGGGGCTAAACAATTTAACAGGGTTAGTTATGTCTGAAACAGAAGGTGCATTAGGTAAAGGTTTAGAATGAGCTGGTCTGGACTGGCTGTGGGTATAAGTTTTGCTACTCTGTGGGGTAAAATTATTTTTATTGGGCCTTTTGCCCGCCAACTGGTAGTTTTCTGCCATCTTGGTCAAATCCCCTATTTTAGAATTTAACTCTACCCTTCCTCTTAAATACTGAGCTACCATGTCTGGCATACTATCTATAAATTGTTCCTTTAAGACTAGGTCTTTTAATGCCTCGTATGTTTCGGCTTTAGCCGAGCGAATCCATTTATCAAACAGCCTACTTTGATCAGTCGCGAATTCCGTGAACGGTTGGTTGTGTGTAGGCCTAAGGTTGCGATAAGCTTGGCGGTGAGCTTCAGGAGTAATTTCATACGCCCTCAATATTCGTTCCCTGACTTTATCATATTCAAAACACTCGTCGTCAGGCATATTAATAAAAATATCTTGGGCTTTACCCCTGAGTCTTCCCTGTAGGATTTTCACCCACTCTTCCTTTGGCCAGGTCATGGACAGGGCCAATCTCTGAAAATGGTTGAAAAACCTTTCAGGATCCGACTCTGAAAATTCAGGCAAGTTATGCTTCTTCTCATAATGCCTGGGGTTTGAGTCCCCGGCAGGTGGAGGTCTAGGTGCAGTCGCTCTAATTCTAGCCTCCTCGGTTTTGAGTCTTTGCTCCTCTAATTTTATTCTTGCTAACTCTAGAGCTAACTCTCTCTCTGTATGAGCTGCACTTTCTGTTTGGCTAGGCTGGCATAAAGGAGTATCATCTGCCAATAGTCCTTCATCGATACAATGTTGTACTATTTCATTCAACAAGATCCACTTTTTATTTGCGGCATTTAATTCTAGACCAAATTCCTTGCCTAACAATACTAAATTAGACTTGGTAAGTTTCTTTATTTCCACCAATGAAGGCTCCTCTGCTAGTCTCTGCATGTCAGATGACATCACTAAAAATTTTAGCTCCTAGCCACAGAAAAATTTAAAATTAAAATTGGAAAAAAAAAAAAAAAAAATTTGCACGGCCCCTAACACAAGGCCACACTAACCTTAATCGTGAAGAGATCCAGTTGGGTGTCCAGTCAGTGCAATGAATGTCCTACGCCAGATGAGCTGGACCCTAGGCTAGCACACAACCGTTCTGCGGAAACAAGAATTTTTTAGTTTTGGCATTCAAAGATCTAATTTTTTACAATAATACAGTTCATCCCGGACTGGCCAACCACTTGTTATAAAAAATGGTGGGCTTGCTATGGGGGAACTGGTACTATTAAGGGGTAAGGGTAAGTAGAATACAGAGGTATCAAAAAATGGGAGAACTAAAAGGCCCGGCCCCCAAAGCAAAATATCCACAATGATAAATGCTTGCTACTAAACCCGGTTAGTCTAGGAATAGATTATTGAACTCCCACACAGGAAAAAGGGATACTCTGTTCAAACTTACTTATTTATTAACCCCTTAACACCCCCCATACACAATCACACCAATAACAATTTAATACTAACTTTACCACACAATCTTATGTTAAAAGCCTTGGTCCACTTGAGCAGGATACAAGGTTTACACTGGAAACAAGCTAGGGTAAAGCTCTACTATAACACACTGGAGGTAGTCAGCTTAGGGTAGGGGACCACGTGTACACTGGGACCCCCGTTAGCATAACAGGTAAGATAAACACTTAAATACACTTCCTACACCCCAGGTATACTACTCTACACATAGAACGATAGGTATGCCAGACATATACAAAAATGAGTAATGGAGTACTTAACCAACTAAGTCACAGAAATAAAGAATTAAGAGGAAGGAGGAGAGTACGTCCGAACAGCACAGTCAGCCAGCAGAGAAGGCCGCCTCAGTCTCGAGCCCTGCAGCATGCGTGTGGTGCCGGGAAGAGCCCAATTGATCATACAGCTATACACAATAAAACATCTTCCCCTTATGCCTCATATTGCTACTTTCCTCATTCTACGGGTAGTTAA
The DNA here is from genome assembly GCA_020271785.1 of Procambarus virginalis. NCBI lineage: Eukaryota > Metazoa > Arthropoda > Malacostraca > Decapoda > Cambaridae > Procambarus > Procambarus virginalis. The sequence continues at coordinate 23,219,928 of WNGS01165318.1, read as the reverse complement.
ACTTATAACAATGTTACTTAATCCACAACAAGTTTAAGAGTCTAAATGCTTTGTGAGCAACACGAATAGTCGTACTTCTGGCAGGGATGATTACAAACAGCTTCAGCTCTCTATGCGTCCCCTGCCATATTGTCGTTTAATAAGCTCAATTTTGACCTCTGGTTTCCATCTAAAGAACCCAGAGTCGTAACATCAATCAATCAATCGGCCAGACCTCATTTCCTGTTGACAGTACACAGCAGTACACGAGTGTATTAGTACACAGTTACTCCCTCAGTTACTCTTTTTAGTACAGTGCGACCATGTCCCCCCAGGATATGACTTTCCTAACCATCCTTCTGAAATTATTAACATCAGAAGAACACAGTGATCTCGTAGCAAGAGCAAGGAAAATTGCTGAAGATGACAGTAATAATAAACCAGAGGATAACCCTATTCACAATGAACCAATGTGGCAAATTGTAGGAAACGGAAAGGCAAACGAACGAAGAAGAACCAAAGAAACGCCCAAAGAAACCAATTTAGAAGCTAGCCAGAACCCAAGAGCAGCCCCCAAACCAATGCCAAGAATCATCTTCAAAAAAAAAAACAGTAGATGGTCCCACTTATGCTTACATTGCCGCACTGGAAAAGGATCATCCAGGATCAGATCTCGGAGCCATACCTGATATTAGAGGCAGATAATACATATCCACAGCTATTCTAAATATAATTACAAACCTCAGGAATACAGACGACCTAGTTGAACTAAAACCAGAGGAAAAAATCACCAAAATGATAGTACAACATATTCCGGTTGAAGTTCATGCAGACTCTTAGAATGCCCAAATGTCACACTGGCGGAAAGATGTAAGCACAACAATGTAGAAACAAGACAGGTTCTCGTAACAATAAGAACCTCGCATTAACACTCTTGATGTTGAGATCTATGACCAATTCGGTCTAAGACTGTACAATCCAGAGCCCCATGCGCTGTTACAGATGTCAGCGCTTCGGCCACCATAAAGATGCCTGCAGAGGCCCGGAACGATGTAGAGTATGCAGCGAGCTCCACAACACCGACATATGCAAGAATCTGCATAAAGAAGGCAAACAAACGAAAGCAAAATGTCCAGACTGCTGGGATACACATCACGCCTGCAACAAACGATGTCCAGAAAGGGTAAAAAGAATACAAGGTTTCGGATGTACTCAGCAACCCAGTCACAACTTCTAGACCACAATCGACCAGACCCTCGGTAAAAAACCCAGTGGTACACTCCTCGGCAAGTCCGAATAAATGAAGAAACAAATCGGCAACAGACTAATGCACCAAATCCTTCTAGTCTGAGCAAGAACAGGGCCTCCAATAACTGGAGAAAACAAACCACTACTCCACAAGGCAACTGTGACGGACTTCGGCGCCATCTACGATCCGGGTGCCGAACTATACAAGTCGACCCTCTCAGAAATCACAGCTTCCCATCTTTGTCTGCCAGGCTGAAAGGTGACGAGGGACCAGAGGCAGGCTAGGGAAGGAAATGAAGCCGGGACAGTGGAAGACAGAGGTCAACCTGGATGGACTAGCAAAGTGCGCTGGTCGAGCGCTGTAGACTTCGGTTCTGGAAGGTACTAACCAGTGGGGCTGGTAGTGTTGCTGGCTTTGTTGTCAGGGCGTACCAGCGAGTGCGCAAAGAAGACCTCGGCAGAAGCACTTTGTGATTGTCAACCGTGAAGCAGGCTAGCGTAAGGGTAATTGGCAACGCCAATCAGTTTGACCTCTCATAGCGTTGTATATATATATAAATGGATTCTTATGGTGATGGGAAATAATGACGGGATATTTTAAGTCTTTCTTTTAATATTACCTTTTAAACATTACACTACATATCCACCAAGATTAGGGTCATCTGAACTTCTGATCTAAAATAGTTAAAAGACCCAAAATTAAATACTAAGGAGATAAATTTACCCAAGTAAAGGGCAACATTAAGAAAACATGGAGCACAATTTCACAAATATTGGTATAAAAAATCTTAAATAACAAACAAATACGCTTGTCCAATAACAATGGTCAACTTGCAGCCTCTGATACTGCCATTGAGTTCAATAGGTTCTTCTCTTCCATTGGGTTATCCCTTGCAAATGATATTCCATCTTCCAGTACAGGTTAGTTACCTGTAAGATGTTCAGGACTATCTTACAGGTAACTATCCAGTCTCTGTACCTAACGCCTACAAATTCCACTGATGTCAATGAGATAATCCTTTCCCTTAAAACCAAGTCTAGTGCCCTTGAGGAGATACCAACATTAATTTACAAAAAAAAAGCCTCCAAATCTTTAGCCCCTGCTATTGCATTGCTCTTCAACAAGTCACTTGAACTCCAAACCTTTCCAGATATTCTAAAAAAAAAGTGAGAGTAACCCCTGTCATAATGTGGTGACCTCGCAGATGTTAACAACTACAGACCTATATCAATCCTGCCAAACTTGTCAAATATTTGAAAAACTAATCTACAAGCAGCTTTACTCTTATCTAGCCAAACACAATATACTTAGCTCTTGTCAACATGGCTTCAGACCCCCAAAAAAGTACTAACGCTGCATTTATTAGTATGATTAACTTGATACATTCAGCTCTTGATAAAAATGAGTTCCCTGTTGGGTTATTTGTGGACTTGCGTAAGGCCTTTGACACTGTCAACCACCAAAACCTTCTTCTTAAATTACATTATCATGGAGTCAGAGGTCACTCCCTGCAATACCTCAGATAGATAATGTAAACATTAGCAATAAAAATGATGGAAAGTTTCTCAGCCTATTCCTAGACAAGAGACTCAACTTCAGTACCTACATACAACACATAACTAAGAAAGTCTCTAACACAGTTGGTATACTCTCCAAAATCAGATATTATGTACCTAACTCTGCTCTCATCTCTCTTATATTATGCACTAATCTATCCCTTTCTTAATTACGGTATCTGTGCATGGGGTTCAACCACTGCAAACCACCTCAAGTCCATCATCACCCAGCAAAAATCTGCTATCAGAATAATAACAAAGTCTGCTTTCAGACAACACTCAGCCCCCTTGTTTAATTCCCTTAACATGCTAAACATAATCTCGCTCCACAAATTTTCTTGACAATTACATTTACAAAACCCTGCTCTTAAACGCAAATCCTGCTCTGAAACTCTCCCTGGAAAGATGTAATAGGACCCATTATCACCACACCAGAAATAAATATCTCTTTGATATCCCCAGAGTCAAACTTAATCTGTGTAAAAACACTATGCAAATAAAGGGACCCAGCCTATGGAACTCACTCCCTAATGAATTGAAAAGCTGTCCAACTTTTGCGTCATTCAAAAACAAAACCAAAAAGTACCTAATCTCATCTGCATAGTTTTTTTACCCTGTTGCTTTAAAATTGCACTGTATCTATTGCTACCCAATCTCCCTATCTTCATGTACCCAATCCGAACATCTTTACCATTGTGATCATTGCTGTCTTGTTATGTGCTATCAATCTGCTGTACGGTGTTTGTTAATCTTGTTTAAATTGTCAATCAAGTTGTCAATGTAATCAACCAGAGCTTTAATATACCAATGTGCTTTAATATACTTACTATTCTCTCACATCTCATTTTTTTTTCTTGCAATGTATCTGTTATCATTTTATTAATTCTGCTGGAATTTACCTACTTAAAATTATCTGTTAAATTAAGGACCTGCCCGAAACGCTGCGCGTACTATTGGCTTTACAAGATTGCAAATACTATGCTATGTATTCTCTCTAACCCAATGTACCTTCTTGTATATAAATAAATAAATAAATTAATTAATTAAGTAGACTGATTTCAGGCACTTCATCCAAAAGGTGTTCAATATGTCTTCCGTTGGCGTCGGTTCTTGGTGATTCAAGTAATAATTCACTATGAGCGTTGATGTCGCCAGAGATGATGATAGGTGTAGTGACTGCTATTTCTAAGATTGCAGAGAGGTCCATATCGTGTTCTCTATGACTCCTGTATACATTGAAGATGGACAGCATTGAGTTCCTCATAGTGAGATTAACTCCCATAATTTCGAGTGTTGTCTGAAAGCAGAATTTGTAATTATTCTGATAGCAGATTTTTTCTGGGTGATGATGGACTTGAGGTGGTTTGCAGTGGTTGAACCCCATGCACAGATACCATAATTAAGATAGGGATAGATTAGTGCATAATATAGAGATGAGAGCAGAGTCAGGTACATAATATCTGATTTTGGAGAGTATACCAACTGTTTTAGAGACTGTTCTTAGTTATATGTGTGTATGTTGGGTGCTGAAGTTGAGTCTCTTGTCTAGGAATAGGCTGAAACTTTCATCATTTTATTGCTAATGTTTACATGTCTATCTGAGCTGAATTGCATTTGTAGATTTGCTTCCAAATAAGATGTAGTAGGTCTTTTCTATGTTAAGTGTTAGTTTTTGGTTGACATCCATAAGTGGACTTTTTTAGTTCATTATTAACAACATTATTTAGTGTATGTGGGTTGGGGTTGAGTAGATGAGGGTAGTATCATCAGCAAACAAATATGTTTCAGAATGTTAGAGACATTAGGCAGATCATTGATGTATATAAGAAATAGGAGAGGTCCCAGATGCTGCCCTGTGGCACTCCAACGGTTATTGGTAGAGGGAGAGGGTTATTATTGATGGCTACACATTGGTGTCTATCACTAAGATAGGATTGGATATAGTCCAGTGCATGGCCTCGGATTCCATAATGATGGAGTTTACATAAGAGGTAATTGTGATTAACAGTATCAAAGGCCTTTCTCAGGTCAATGAAGAGTCCAATCGGAAACTCATTTTTGTCAAGGGCTGAGTAAATTATATCAAGGAGACTAATAATTGCATCGTTGGTACTCTTTTGGGAGCGGAAGCCAAACTGACAGGGGCTAAGAATGTCGAATTTTACGAGATAGGAGTAGAGCTGTTTGTAGATAATTTTTTCAAATATTTTTGATAGTATGGGTAGGTTTGATATTGGTCTATAATTGTTTATGTCTGCCGGATTACCTCCTTTATGAACTGGCGTTACTCTTGCTTTTTAAGGATATCAGGGAAGGTATGACACTCAAGGGATTTGTTGAACAGCAGAGCTATAGGTGGCGCAAGGGCATGGGAGGCGCTCTTGTATACATGGATGGGATTTCACTGATGTTCCCAGCTTTGGTTTTTAGTGAGTGTATGATGGACACAACATCTGTCGGGCTGACTGGTGAAAGGAGAAGAGTTTGGATAGCTGCCTGAGAGATATGTGTTGATATGTGTCTGAGTCTGTGGGATTTTACTTGCAAGGTTAGCACCAATCGATGAAAAGAAGCTATTAAATCATTCGCCATTTCTAAATCAGATGACGGTGTAAGGCCATCCTAGAGAGTGTTATCTGGTTGTGGGAGTGTTGTTTAGTTCCTAGGATATTAGAGATGGTATTCCATGTGCTTTTCATGTTGCCTTTTGCTTCTTTGAATCTAGTCTCATAATATGAAAGTTTAGCTTTTCTTATGATACTGGTAAGCACTGATGAGTACCTTTTAACTACTTCCTTTGTAACTAGGCCAATCCTAAATTTCTTTTCATATTCATGTTTTTTGTTGATTGATTAATTATGCCACTTGTGAGCCACGGATTTTTTCTTTTATCAGTTACTTGTTTGGTAAGGAGGGGACAGTGAGTGTTGTAGAGGCTTAGAGTTTTGGAGAGAAAAGGTTAGTTAATGAGTTTATATCCTGTGTATTATTAAATTCAGATTCCCAGTTAATATTGTGAAGTGCATTAGAGAGATTGCCTAAAGCTGATTCACTGTGTAGCCTGAATGAGAGTTTCTTGCTTTCTGGTGGTGTTGTGTCCATGTTTGCTATGAGGAAGGTAGGATAGTGGTCAGTTTCTGTCATAAATTACCCAGATGTAAGGGGAGCTGTTATTAGTCCATAGGTGATCCAAGGTAGTGGCAGATGTTTGAGTGACTCGGGTGGGCTTGGTGATTGTGGGGATTAGCATACAGGAGTGCATGCTGTTACGGAAATAGTCAACTTGAGGGTTGTTTGAAGACCCAGGTCAATATTGAAATCACCTCCCAGAATGATGTGATTTTTGTTGAGATTGTTATTTATGATAAGATTCCTTACGTTGTCTGAGAATGAAGCTATGTTGGTATTAGGAAATCTATAGATGGCACCGATAGTCAGGGGGATTTAAGGGATTTACTGGAGAACTTGGCAAAGGTATATTCACAATAGTCGTCTCTATCACTAATAACACTATTGCAGATGAAGGTATCTTTGTAATATTTGCTGTGCCACCTCCTTTTTATTAGGCCTGCAGTTATGAATGGCTTTATAACCAGCTAAATGTAGAGTTGGGTATAGTCATTACTTAGCCAAGTTTCTGTTAAAATGATGAATGATAATTTAGTACCTAGTGCTGTAAGTAGTGCATTTATATCATCAAATGTTTACCAAGTGATCTAACATTTTGGTTGTAAACTGATAAGCAGGTGCTATTTAGGAGTTTGTTTTTTGCAAGATTTGCTGTGTAATACCTGCAATAATGATGATCAATGTGCTGATATGTGTGTGTAATTGTCATCATTAATAATAATTAAGTGTCACTTCAAGTGCAAGAGGTCCCGGGTTACTTACGATGCCATGAAAGGCATAATAGTTGAATGGCAAAAGTGCCGTGGAGCAGTGAATGAGTTGTTTGGTTTAGAGGTTGTCTTGGATCATGTAGACCTGGGATCAAATGCCAAACAGATAAGTTCGAAGAATTATTCTATCTTTAAATTGTTGTTCTTTCATTTCTATAAACCTACACTTGTGGACGTTGAAAGAACTGGACCAAATACAAAATAGTAAAATTGAGAAGTAACAACTCGCGAAAACTTCTACCATCAGAAAATACTGCAAAAACAGAAAAATTGTAACCTCTTGCCGTGACCAGGATTCGAACCTGGGTTATTGCGGCCACAACGCAATGTACTAACCACTATACGATCACGGCCACCAGTCCGGTGATACCTGACAGACTATCAACTTTTATAACATGTCTAACGTCCTTTATATTCTGTCATCAGTATATATTTGTTCCCAGAGCAGTTGACACCCTTGGCTCTCGGGACCAGTGCGATCAGTTCCCTCAAGAAACTGGGTTTTAGGCCCATTGACACCGGGCCTAAGTTAAATATGGTTCAAGAAATATTAGCATATAGACCCCCGCAGTTGATTTTTTGACCCGCATTCTTATCAGGGCAAATGGGAGGAGCTTTGACAAGCCGGCAGCTTCCTGTCCTCTTCGAGGCCACTAGTATTAGTTGTTTGGTTTAGTTGGCCGCTAATATTAGTGGCCCTCAGGTAAATTCCGATAAATTTTCATGCAGTCACGTATGAAACACAGCGCCCATCCTCCTGTTTAGATAGTACCGATGCGGACCATCGTACATGTATTGACGTAGTAGGCAATTAGAAAGTAGAACAGTACTCTGAATATCGACATGTAGTTATACATATACACCACATATGGTGACAGATGAACTTAAAAACTTATCTGCCCAGACCAGGGATCGAACCAGGGACCTTTAGATCTTCAGTCTAACGCTCTCCCAACTGAGCTATCTAGGCTAATAACATTGAGCAACAAACATGTTTATAAAACCTAAATGTAATTTAATTTGATGGTGGTGGTGTTTATTTATTAGATTTCACTTTAAACTGGTTAAAGAGAACAATGTTGGAGCACGCTGCCCCGTCTCGAAAAACACACAAGAAAACTTTCAGAGGTGTCTGACCATATATAAGCTCGTATGAAGAAAGACCGAAGAAACTAGACCTGAGCTGGAGCCAGATCCACGAAGCAGTTACGCAAGTACTTACGAACGTGTACATCTTTCCTCAATCTTTGACGGCTTTGGTTACATTTATTAAACACTTTATAAGTATGAAAACTTCCCAGTCAACTGTTGTTGTTGTTATAAACAGCTTCCAGGTACTTCGGAGCTCATTATCTGTTTAATAATTGTAAACAAAGCCGCCAAACATTGAGAAAAGATGTATAGGTTCGTAAGTGTTTGCGTAACTGCTTCGTGAATCTGACCCCAGGATCACTAGGGAAAGCAAAAGAAGAGAAAGAGGAGACAAGATATAGTCAAAATATTTCAGTGGATTGACAGTGTAAATAATGTTCAAACTCCATACCAATAGTACCAGTGCGCGGGTGGGAAGCTGAAGAGTCATATACTTGCTCGAAACGCTACGCGTGCTGTACAAGAATGTAACAACTCTTTTTTTTTATATAAATAAAAAAAATGTAACTGTAGGACAAAATAAAATATAGAAAGATGTACCATTTTTATTAATTTGTGACCTTATGCAACGTCGCTTATTAAATATGGCAGACAGCTTGCAGTAGTTATCGGAGATATGATTTACAGTGTGAGAGCAGAGGTGGAGGTCCGTCAACAGACAGACCTCAGGGCAGCAGTTGACGCGTCCCGTGACAGAAGACTTCCTCGCTCGCGTCGTCAGACATCACATAAGTACAAATGAATAATAATAGCGATTCCATCATAGGTCTAATAAGTACAATTGGCTTCGTTCTCGGCTCGCTGTCGGGGATTCAGCTGAAGTGAGACTGAAGTGATTGGGCACGTTTCCTTTCACCCAATGCTGCTGTTCACTTTTCATTACTGGTATTTAAATTGAATTTGAATGAGGGATAGTTTGACAAGTCTTGTGGGGGTTACATCCTTGGGAGGGATATATATATATATATATATATATATATATATATATATATATATATATATATATATATATATATATATATATATATATTTCTGGGCGGAGAGAAAAACAAAACAGGAGCGGGGGACCTTAATTTATTAATTAATGTTTACAGAGCGACTGCTGTACCACAATAAAAAGAAGTCGTAACATGACTGAGTAGAATGCCAGTACTGCAAAGATGCAACTAAGGGAATAAGTCATAGGACGTTAACCGTGCCTAGAGTCAGCTAGCCGAAGCAATGTTGCAGTACTCGCAAACAGCGTAATGCTATAATTAAAACAATGCCAGAGATAATGAGTGGCACAGCCAGTACAGTATGATAAAATATATTCTGCATACGCAGAGGGCATAGAAGTAATATTTAAGATTTTCCAGGGGTAAATAGCGGAATGCTATAATTAAAACAATGCCAGAGATAAATGAGTGGCACAGCCAGTACAGTATGTATAAAATATATTCTGCATAAGCAGAGGGCATGAAAATTATCTTTAAGATTTTCCAGGGGTAATGATATGCTAGTGCCTAGTACATGTAAAGTCTGCAACCCCAACTTGCACCAGTAGTGAGCACTTGACATATGGTAAGTAGCTGCGGGCAGATTATATATATATATATATATATATATATATATATATATATATATATATCACTAAGAACTCTTTGACCCAGCCAGGATTCGAACCCATGCCGTCCAGGATCACCCCTAAACGTACACAGTACCGTGACCACCGCACCAATGATCGTGAGACGATCATATATATATATATATATATATATATATATATATATATATATATATATATATATATATATATATATATATATATATTATATATATATATATATATATATATATATATATATATATATATATATATAATATAATATAATATAATATAATAAAATTATTAAATTATAATACTGTATCTTAGAAGCATGACAAAAGATATAAGGTCATGATAAAAGCTAGCGTTACGTGCTTCTGTGGGACGAGGTGGCCGAGTGGTTAAGGCGTTGGACTGCTAATCCAATAGGGTCTCCCTGCGTGGGTTCGAATCCCATCCTCGTCGCAACCTGTTTTCAGATTTTTTTATGATTTTTAAGTTGTATTAATGTGATTAGTGATGTTAAGTGCGTGACGTCACACAACTAGAGCCACGCTCAGGGAAACATCACCGAGTTAAAGACGTGTTGAGTGATTTCATTTCGTTTTCAAATCAGAGTTGTGTAAGCCATAAGTCACTTGAAATTGTAGTCTGTATTTACTAATCTGTGTCTGCTGAGTCGAGATATTAGCTCTTGGACCCCGCCTTTCTAACCAATTTATTTTTTCGTCTATTATGGCTACTACATATATTTCTCTCTAACATAAGCACACACACACACACACATCTCCAGGAAGCAGCCCGTAGCAGCTGTCTAACTCCCAGATAGACCGACTCTTTTAACTCCCAGGTACCTATTTACTGCTAGGTAAACAGGGGCATTAGAGTTAGTTTAGTTCATTTATTATGCACCCCATACCCATCTTGTGGGCGGTAGTGGAAAGGGTTACAGAGGCACATAATGGGCTCAGGGACTGAACCCCACAATTCATTTAGCTAAGCAAGTTACAATCTTGATGAGCTAGTTACAAAATTCAATACAAGTCGTCACATCAACAATGGGTTCGAGATCGACCTCAAGTACAGGTTCTAAATTAAGCAACTGACACATGAGTGAAAGAAACTCTGCCCATTTGTTTCCGCCTACGCCGGGGGATCGATCCCGGGCCCTTAGGACTACGACCATCTGTCCACTCAGCCGCAAGGCCCGGAACACACTCACCTAGATGTGCTTGCGAGGGTTGAGCTTTGGCTCTTTGGTCCCGCCTCTCAACTGTAGTGAGTGTATGTAGTAAATACACGCACTCCTCATGTGTGTGTATTTAGTATTTGTGCCTGCAGGATCGAGCTGTTAGCTCTTGGACCCCGCCTTTCAAACACTGTGTGTGTGTTTGTGTACTGTACTCACCTACTTGAGGTGACGGGAATTGAGCTTCGGTTCTTTGTTCAAGCCTGCCAATCGTCAGTCAACTGGTGTGCCCAATCCTGAGCCTAATGGGCGTTATCATATATCAGTTTATTTCATCTAGTATACATCCCTATGCCCATCATGTGGGCGCCCCCACGCCCATCATGTGGGCGCCCCCACGCCCATCATGTGGACGCCCCCACGCCCATCATGTGGGCGCCCCCACGCCCATCATGTGGGCGCCCCCACGCCCATCATGTGGGCGCCCCCACGCCCATCATGTGGGCGCCCCCACGCCCATCATGTGGGCGCCCCCACGCCCATCATGTGGGCGCCCCCACGCCCATCATGTGGGCGCCCCCACGCCCATCATGTGGGCGCCCCCACGCCCATCATGTGGGCGCCCCCACGCCCATCATGTGGGCGCCCCCACGCCCATCATGTGGGCGCCCCCACGCCCATCATGTGGGCGCCCCCACGCCCATCATGTGGGCGCCCCCACGCCCATCATGTGGGCGCCCCCACGCCCATCATGTGGGCGCCCCCACGCCCATCATGTGGGCGCCCCCACGCCCATCATGTGGGCGCCCCCACGCCCATCATGTGGGCGCCCCCACGCCCATCATGTGGGCGGTAGTGGAAATCGTTACAGAGGCTAACAAAAAATCTAAATTTAAGACTGCGTTTTCCACCACATCACTTCCCATAGTGCATTCCAGTTGTTAACTACTCTGACAATTGAAAACATTCTTTTCAACGTCTCTATGACTCACTTAGGCACTCAGTTTCAACCCATGTTCCGTTGTATGCCTTCCACCCGTGCTAATAGTGTCTTTCTCTACGTACCCTGTCAACTTATGAAAATTTTGTAGGTGGTGATCATGTCTCCCAGAGCTTTTCTGTCTTCCTAACTGTGGTTTCCTGTCCCTGGCAACGGGAAAGGATGATCAACAAAATTAGTGCACATGAGCAGAAAGAACTCAATATGCCATGGGCGGAGGTGTATATAAGGTTACAGAGCCAGGCTGGTACACTCCTGTGAGCGACAGTGTACTGTGCACCACATACTCCACCACGGCACACAACCGACGTAATCACACCCCAGTGAATGTTCAAGTTCAAGTATGTTTATTGAGACAAGAAAGAAATACATCTCAAAGGGATAGAGTAGCTTAGGCTATTTCTACCCCCTCTACTTCAAGTCCCTCAAGGGGCGCACAAATTCAGAGTACAAATAGACAAATAACATTACAAGAATCCCATTTAACATTCCAGTAATTCCATCTATCATCATACTATCATGCAAGAGGAGCCACACATCTATGGATCATCCAATAAAATCAGCAGACTTCTAGATGTTACTGCTGCTCGGCTTAGACTCGGTTACAAGTATCTCTGGGAATTCTCATTATCTGCCGATGTAGACCTGACCAAATGTAAACTGTGTAAACAAAATTATTCGCACACCCTCCGTCACTATGTGATGGAGTGCGAAAAGATACGTGAATAGAGACAATTCTATAACCAATGTTCCAGCGATGTGTAAATATTTCATTCAAATGATCTGCTACCAGAAATTTTAGCCAAATATCCCCAGTTTGCTAACTGTAGGTAGTAACTGAGTGATTGTAACCTATCCACCGCTGCCCACTGGATGGGGGGGGGGGCGGTGTGCAGGACAAACATATAAATTTTGACACTATCTCTCCACATATGTCAGTTGCTTAATTTAGAACCTGTACTTGAAGGTCGATCTCGAACCCATTGTTGATGTGACGACTTATATTGAATTTTGTAACTAGCTCATCAAGATTGTAACTTGCTTAGCTAAATGAATTGTGGGGTTCAGTCCCTGAGCCCATTATGTGCCTCTGTAACCCTTTCCACTACCGCCCACAGATGGGTATGGGGTGCATAATAAATGAACTAAACTAAAAAACCTTGCAGGTTAATATAGTAAGTACAGCAATATAATTGTTACACTCTTTGGGCAAAATTCTTTATCTCTAAGTATACTGTTTTTATCATACCATTATCACACATCCAAACAATTTGATGTGGATACACTATTTATTTCCTTATTTCTATAGTTATCAATAAGTTGCACTCTAATACATAATGTTCTAAGGTGTGGGCGTACGGCGTACTACATAATTTACACTCCTTAATCTTTTTCACTGACATCAACACCGTATTGCCAGATATATTTGTATCCTAATCTTAATCTCATGGAATTGATCCTTCCAAGTAGACTTTCCTTTACCATAGGTGAAGGACGAGTTTGTATTTATTTATTGAATAATTTTAAGTGTGTCACGCTGTCCCCATTGCCATTCTCTTTATCATTTCTTCACCCTCTTGGATCATCTTGATTCTGTTTTTATTTGTTTCAAGTTAACTGTCATATAACATCAACAGAGTTTTTTTTCCGTGGCTCTCTTCGCTATGTCATCAACTACCTCATTCAACAGTATTCCCACATGTGAAGGGATCCACATGAATCTTACTTATACCCAGTTTTTTCTAATTTCTTAACATTCTCTTTACACTCTATCACAATATTCTGGTATACTGGGCGTCTGCTATTTAAAGACTCTAACGCTCCTTTGCTGTCAATAAGAAGCAAGCATTTTTACCACATTTGATACTTCCTGTAATCCTGCTAATACACCTTAGAGTTCAGCCTGCGTTGAAGAGACTTGTCAGTTAAGCGGCGTCCAATAACAGTATCTACAGTGCGATGTCAGTGTACTCCCTGATCAAGACTCCACATCCTGCCTTCCCATCCCTAGCTACTGACCCCATCACAATATACATGTAGAGTGTTTTCTGTGGGCAGTTTTCTAATTATACAATCATATGTTGCCCTCAG
>WNGS01165318.1:23176918-23201720 GCA_020271785.1 Procambarus virginalis | reverse complement strand
ACATGTTCTTAAAAGATTTACCCCATTTTGCACGCACAGTAAAGTAAATTTAAGGGTTGATAGTGTTAACTATCTTCTTGTTTGAGGCTGTTCACTTGCGTAAGCAAGCCCAGTTGCTGGGTATGTGACAGGATGAACAAACCCAGCGGGTTTCTTCCTATTGGGGAGTGTTTGTAAGCTGCTGCTATGGCGGTTGTCGCCACGTCACAGATGAGTGGCGCTGCCCAATAAACTCGTCCTCAGGGGACATAAAATTAATTTTAAATTGTCAACAACAGCTTGGATCCCCCACACGAGCACCAGCAGCAGTAGACAACAGGCATGGTTGATGACCGGGCCGCAGGAACGCCTAAGCCCCGAATCATTGCAAGGTAAGGTAAACCACGTCTTCACCCGTTCCACGTGTGGGAAAGCTGGACATCCAGTTCACTTTTCTGTCAAAAGTTGCGTAAGATGTTGTGTACTCACATAGTTGTGCTTGCGAGGGCTGAGCTCTGGCTCTTTGGACCCGCCTCTCAACTGTCAATCAATTAATTGTTTTTTTTTCACACACACACATAAACATGCACGCGCGCGCACACACACACACACACACACACACACACACACACACCACACACACACACACACACACACACACACACACACACAAGCAAGCACAACTAGGTGAGTACACACACGCGTGCGAAACAGCTGTCTAACGCCCAGGTACCTATTTACTGTTAGGTGAACAGAGGCATCAGGGTGAAAGAAACTATGCTCATTTGTTTCCGCCATCGCCGGGATCGATTCCCGGTCCCTAGAATTACGAGTCCCGAGCGCTGTCCACTCAGCCACCAGGCCTCCTATGTGCTGGTTGGTAAGTGTGTGTGTGTTGGTTGGTAAGGGAAGAGGTCGACTGGGTGTGCGTGTGTGTGGGAGGAGGGGGAGGGGGTGGGGGTGGGGGGGGATGTGTCAACCATAATACCGTCCACCAAGGTCAACCACAATTAGACACTAATGCAAGGCGTTAACATTACATCTTAAAAGTGTGTGTTGCTCCGCCCTACCGTCCAAAGTGTGGGTGTAGAGGCCACGAGGTGTGTGTAGCACACCACTTTACACTTGCTGGTAGTAATGGTCAGTATTACCACTATCACTACTGCTGCTGCTGCAGGGACAAGAAACCTATTGAGCAACAAGTGACCTCTCACAGGGTGGTTCTCACAATAGTTGACTGAATCCAGGGTACCTATTTACAACTAGGTGAACAGAGACATCAGGTGGAAAGAAACGTGCCTCGACGTTTTTACCTGCCCGAGAATCGAACTCGAAACTCATTATGTGAGTTATCTGTATTTACCCGAGGGCCACTAGTGATCTCGACGAGGACAGGAAGCTGTCCTCCGTCCCATCCCCCCATTTGCCCTGATGACCTTGTTATACAAGGGATCTGTGTGAAGGGTTCCCGGCCTGGGTCATTACCACCGTCCTTCACAAGGTGAACCAACCGCTCGGTTCCAGTATCGTCCATTATTGTGTTAACACACTAAGGTAACTTATTATTATTATTAACATCTTTATTGACAAAATTAATTACAATTTTGCCTAATCTGAGGATTTTGATAGTCTGATTAAAGTGAGGATAATGCTAGTAGTCACTGTCACGCAGGACAGAGGGTCATACATAAGACAATAGGTCTAAACTGTAGGGTGAAGCACATATATATCATGGTTACAATCAATGTTTTAATAGATGGATATGTGAAAACAAGTTTCTACTGTGCACTGCCACACAAGGGCAGGGATGGGTTCATAGGTGATGCAGCTTAGGAGTAATATACATAAAAATTGTTCTTCATTCTTTAAAATGGACAAGCAAATTTTGGGTAAATTGTTAGGATGTCGTCCAGAACACCTGAGTCAATAAAATAGTTACACAGTTGGTGGTACAAGAGGCCAGGAGGTCTAAAGTCCTTTACGGTTTCACATTCATCAATGTAGTGTTCTAGTGAGTGCATTAAAGGTTTATCACAGAGTTTACAATCTGAGTATTCTGGTAGTGGCTCAGCCTCACTAACCTGCCAGATGTGTCTATAGCCAAGGCGAATTCGCGCAATGACTACATCACATTGCCTGGTTCGGCTACTATGCCGACCATACAAATACCTATTATTACAAAACTTGTCATAACTTTTAATACTGCAGCTTTCAGGTCTCTGGGCATTTCTTAGTTCTTCTAAATCTGAATTAATTTCTTTAATTTGTATGTTTCTAATAACTGCATTAGATAGTCCAAAGTCATAATCAATGTTTTCTTTCCTGCAAGCCTCATTGGCCAATCGATCTACGAAGTCATGTTTTCCAACTCCAACATGGGATGGGATCCACACAAATTTTATACAAGAGTTATTATCATTGGCAAAGATTACATTCCATTTAATATTACAAGCTACGTCCGATATACATTGCGATGGGTTATTTAAGGACTGCAGAGCACTTTTAGAGTCACAGAAAATAACTCCACCACCATTGAGCTTAAGGTATTCAGTGGCTAGATAAATGCCCACTAGCTCGGTCTGCGTCGTGCTAGCCCAGTTGTTCAGTCTCTGTGTAGTAGACATGATCATTTCATTCCCTTTATACACTGCACATGCACAACCTGTTCTACCAGTGCCTAACTGCACAGAGCCATCAGTAAAGGCATAGGATTCCGTCGGTTTGAGAATGTGAAGATGACTGTCAATAGCTTCTAATGTTATACATCTCAAAATGTCAGTGTTATACATTTGTTTAACACTGATGGGGGTATAATGCAGAGAAACCTCCACATCTTTCCAAGGGGGAATATAGTGAACAGTTTTATCAGGGTTAAGAGACACGTTCAGTTTCCGAAGATTATAGGCACAACAACTGAGCCACGCACTGTAGGGAGCTTTTTGCGGTGGATGGAGGGAACAGTCAGAATTGTTTAGAATGGATCTCAATTTAATTTGAATAGAGCTGGGGGGACCATTATTCTTCAAAGTTTTGGCGCAAAACATAGTACTAAGTAGAACTATTCTTTCGTAAATGGAAGGTAAGTTTAGTTCCTTTCTCATGTTAACAACTAAGGTAACTGGTCGCTTAAAGGGCTGCCCTACACTATGTGAAGGTTACACCTCGTGTGTCAACACCTGGCTATGTCACACTAAGGTCAGGTTCACGTAACTTTATTGAGATAATATATTATATCCAAGAGGACAGAGTAGCTTAGGGTATTTATTTATTTATTTATTTATTCATATACAAGAAGGTACATTGGGAATGTGAGAATATATAATATGGTAATTACAATCTTGTAAAGCCACTAGTACGCGCAGCGTTTCGGGCAGAAATTTACCCGAGGGCCACTAGTGATTTATGTCCTCCGTTTGAGGTCAGGTTACCCTCTGTTAGTTAACTATTAATTTATCTAATAAGATTGGATAGCTGGATAAAAATGATAGATTGGATAAGATTTATCGAGATGACACAAAGGAGGTATTGGTGTGTCGAACTCGGTCCCAGTGCTGCTCTTTAAGAGATATCTACATCTATTGCGACCAATGCGATTTTCAAAAAATTGAGGATTTATTCTCTGCAGAGGTATTTGGCAGTTTTTCAGAGTTTCGTAATGTTAAATTTTCTGAGAGAGAGAGAGAGAGAGAGAGAGAGAGAGACCCACCCAGGTACCCCTGAGTGGGTCTAGATCTAGAAACACAGTATATATAAATTAATTGACATGTATATAAGATAGAGCCAAAGTTGATAGAAACAACTACACCAGTCAACTGAATGCTGAGAGGTGGAACTCAGGAAATGCCACCCAACCTTAACTACCCTCTCGGCTAGTTAAGTATATACGTGGATGTTGTACAGAAACCTGCATCATCCGAATGTATCCGCTAGCTTAACCTAACCGTCGCAAGGTAACATACCTCCACGACCAGCCCCGAATCCCTGAGGAGAAGAATTCTGCAAATTAAATTTTAATACTAAACATATCAACTGGGGAAGAAGAAAGAGGAAGAGATAGATTGGAACATGAACGGCGTTCCCTCTATAGCCGATGAAAATGAATCGCGGAACAACTTGAGAGTCACACCCTAGCTCAAGAACGGCGAAGAAGGTTAGGTAGATAAATAGAAACGGTTGAACTAAAGCTACAAGAATCATACAAAACCCAGGAGAGACAACGAGAGCAAAAGGCCATCAGTAAAATAGAGAAATCCGAAATACTTTTTCTCCTTTGAAAAATCACCTGTGCAAAATCAAGATAAAAAACCATATCTAGTATCGGGCCCCGGCGAAAGAGAGATTTTTTATTTTTATTATTTTTTTTATTTTTACATGCAGACATGCAAATAAATACAATAAAACAACTTAGGAACATATCAACAAAGCAAACAGAAAACCACCGGCCAGAAGGACTGACAGCAAAGTTCAACATTAAGTATAACAGATGAAAACTCAAGAGACACACAAACATAACAAGCAAGAACATAATACAAAACAAAATGCAATGTAAACACGCAGGCATGCAAGCAAATAATGACAAAGAAAACAAAACATAGGAACAGAATAAACAAATCAAACATATTAGGACCGGCCTGAAGGACCAACAACAAAGCACAACATGAAAGAGAATACAAGAAAATCAAAACATACAGCAAAACATCGAACAAAACACAAGGCAACACGTAAAGCAGAAACATAACACAAATACAAAATACAGAGCATATATACAACAACCCAAGCACATAAACAAGAAAACGCACATGAAACTACTGGCCTCGCAACAACAATGGGAGAGGCACGAGCACATAAGGATAAGAAACACACATAAAAAAAACACAATAGGGCAAGGAAGCAGCCTGAGGGGCACCCAACACTACACAAAGCACAGAAACAGGACATTAGCGTACATACTTGCTCAGAAACTGGACCCACGGGAACCGCACATTAAACGCTTCCCAGAGCAACCACCGCCGAGGGTCTCGCACATCCTCTGGGGAAGTCATAACATCTGGAACCCCGGAAACAAACACCCGCAAACAGGGGACCCAGATGGTATCACTGACAAGGCGAGTTTCCGCCACGCGCCCCCCACATGAAAGGAACCTGCCCACCAAGAAAGTTCTCTGGTTCATCCGACAGCACTAACTTGGCAATCATGTTCCAGTGACCTGGCGGCATCACAGACGCCGGCAACACGTCCCCAAGGGCCCCAACGAGCATCCTCACAGGAACCAACTTGACAGAGGGTACCACTACAGGGGCACCCGCGGGCATGGGCACACCACCAGACAACGGCAGGGAACCCGGACGGTGCGCATCCTTCCGCAATGTCACCACCAGGCCACGTCCAGCACCAGCATCCACACCATTCCTGGCAGCAGAAGCCACCACCCTCCACTGCGGAGAGCCGCTTGGTGGAGAAGCAACAGAAGTCACGTCAGAGACACAGGCACCGGCACCAGCAGGCACATGGACCTACGCCACCACCAACTGCGTAGAGAGTGACGCATCCGGATCCACACCGTCGACACCCGAAGACCCACAGTCACTGAAGTCACCAACATTGGCCCAGGCACAAGACGAACGCCAGGAACGTTTGGGCTTCAGCTTGATATCGTCAGAGCTGGAGGCAGACCCAGACACACGGGCACCACTAGCTGGATGAACCGACGCCCAACGCAGAACGGCAGCAGCCTCTACCACAGGGGAACCAGGCCACACACAGCAGGAGGCTCACCAGCCACCCCAGCACCCAGCACAGCCGGGACCCGTGGCGAGGACGCTGGGCCAGGTGCAGCAGCCGAAGACGAGAGAGAGGAAGACGGTGATGCCTCGCAGTGATCACCAGGAAGGCCCACAGGAGCATCGGGGGCAGCGATAGGAGCAGGAAGAGCATCTGACTGCACTGCAACACCCAGAGGAGGGTCTGCAACAACCGGAGGAATGTCGCGCGATGCAGGGGGAGCCGCATCAGCTAACGGGACGCACACCTCCTCACCCCGGAGTCCTCCTCTAGAGGGAGCGGCGGGAAATCCTCCTCCCGGAACAAGTTGACGGGAGCAACCGTAGCCCTAGTGCTCCCAGCAGCATGATGCCCCAACAGACCTCACCGGAAACATGTACGGGGTTGCCGAGCATAGTACACCCGGACATAGTACCCCATAAGCTGGACAGAAGATGGTATATCCGACCGCATTCGCATCCCCAGGGTACGAATATTTGTCTGCATACCTCCCTGAGGAGAGCGTGTTCACCCGCACACTGACGACAGTTCCAAACCTCTGGAAGTAACGTCGGAGCAGGTCTTCGGGAAACTCCAGGGGCGCCCCATGCACACTGACATACGTTAAGGCACCACTACGGTCCGTAATGGACACAGAGCCGGCAACGAATGACCCTCGTAACATAGGAGGAAGTCACAGTATTCCTCCTCCCCCACAAACTTGAGAATAACCCGATGAGCAGTTACAAGTTCAACACCGTAGATGGCAATCACTGGGACGCGGAGCATGTCACACATAACCATCTCGACTTCCAGGTATCCAGCATGGCCAGTAAACTCCAGGCCCACGGAGTTCACCCTCACAACAAGGGGAAGATGGCCTCCCATCGCAAGCTCGCCACGTCAACACGTAGCCAGGCAGCAACAGCAGGGAGGGCAGAGACGCCTGCACCCCCTGGCGAGCAGATGACAACAAAGAAATGAGAGAAATACTGAGGAATCAGTTCGACTCTGTTTTTAGCGAGCCACTAAACACACTGAAGATTGATAACCCAAAATAATTCTTCATGGATGTAATACCAACATCAAATCACAGAAAATAATACACAGATGGGCTACAGAAAATAATATGGTATTTAATGAAGATAAGTTCCAGCTCCTGCACTACGGAAAAAAAACGAAAATATAAAAACGGAAACCACATACAAAATGCAGTCAAATCATACCATAGAACGAAAAAGCAATGTAAAGGATTTGGGTGGACTCATGTCGGAAGACCTTACCATTAAAGAACACAAAGTAGCCGTCACAATTGCAAGAAAAATGATAGATTGGATAACAAAAATCTTTCACACTAGAGATGCTATACCAAGATGAGACTCTTCAAGTCACTAGTGCTCTCTAGAATGGAATATTGCTGCACAATGACAGCCCCTTTCAAATCTGGTGAAATTGCTGACCTGGAGAGCGTGCAGAGATCCTTTACTGCTAGAATTCACTCAGTAAAACATCTAAACTACTGGGACCGACTAAAGAGCCTAAATCTGTATTCACTTGAGTGCAGGAGGGAGAGATACATAATAATTTACATGTGGAAAATAGAAGAGGGGCTGGTCCCAGGCCTGCACACAGAAATAACACCACATGAGACCAGAAGACATGGCCGGATGTGCAGAATACCCCCGTTGAAGATCAGAGGTGCAACAGGTACTCTGAGAGAACTATCAACATCAGAAACCCGAAACTGTTCAACACGCTTCCACTACACATAAGGGGCATAACTAGACGACCCCACACAGTGTTCAAGAGTGAACTGGATAAACACCTCCAAAGGATACCTGATCTACCAGGCTGTGATTCATACGTCAGGCTGCAAGCAGCCGCGTCCAACAGCCTGGTTGACCAGTCCAGCAACCTGGAGGCCTGGTCGAGGACCGGGCCTCGGGGACGTTGAGACCCAAAATCATCGCAAGGTAAAACCTAACCATAATACTATAATAATAATAATAATAAATAATAATACTAATATATTCACAAGGTACATTGGGTTGGTGAGATTACATAATATTGATATTTTTACAATCTAGCAAATCCACTAACACGGCGTTTCAGGCAGGATAAATGTGTAATCTAATACAAATGACTTTGATATAACTACCCGTTAGATAAACTGACCTAACCCATCCTAGTATGAACTAAACTCACAGGTTAACGCAAGTGAATGATGCAGAGCGAGGGAGGGGGGGGGGACTCGTGAGTGACGGACGTGCCGCCAGAGGGCAGTGACCACTATACAATGACCACCACACATCAGCAGCACAGGCTCACCACTTACAAGTGCACCACAACACTACAATGTTGAGTATCGTGGTCGGCAGGCGGAGGGGAGGGAGGGAGGGGGCAGAGAAGGGGAGGGAGGGGGCAGAGAAGGGGAGGGAGGGGGCAGAGAAGGGGAGGGAGGGGCAGAGAAGGGGAGGAGGGGGCAGGAAGGGGAGGGAGGGGGCAGAGAAGAGGGGAGGGGGTGGGGAGGGGGAGGGGGAGGGGAAGAAGTAGGAGGAGGAAAGGGGGACACGCGAGGGAACGAGCGCTAAGACGAGGAATTTACTGTTTGTGCCAGCAGGATCGAGCTGTTAGCTCCTGGACCCGTCGGTTGTCTAATGTTCTGACTACCGATCTATTTTCCTCTATCGTATCTACTACATATATATTTCTTCAAAGGCTCACACACCATCCCCAGATGGAGCCCATTCCTATGTTTGTTTCCTAAAAAAAGTGTAGACTGCAATATGGAAGCCTCCGCTTCTTTCGTGATGGTTACATCTAGAAACGGCAGCTTCCCGTTATTCTCCATCTCGTAAGTGAAACTCAACACAGAATTCCGCTCAAATGTCTCCTTCAGCTGCTGCAAGCGTCTGGCATCAGGTACCTGCATAAAAATGTCGTCAACATACCTGCAGTATATGGCGGGTTTCAAGTCCATATCAACTAGACCCTCTGTTCGATGGTACCCACGAAGAAGTTCGCAAACAGACACCTAGGGAAGAACCCATGGCGACCCCCATCTACTTGCTTATACATTTGCCCATTTGGGTTCAAGAAGGGTGCCTCTTTAGTGCAGGCTGTGGAGTAGTTTCCTTAGCATGTTTTCTGGTATGTCGAGAGGAGTACAAGCCGGATCACATACACTTTGTCCGCTATCATCCCGATTGTTTCATCCACGGTACCGGTGGATGAAGTGACCCTACATCCAACGAGGCTCTTATCCCCGTGGCTCGTGCACCCCACAGTAAGTCAACAAATTCCTTGGAGATTCAGGTTGAAAGCACAAGGTACATAAGGAGTCAGTAAGCCATTGAGCGCTTAGCTAGTCTGTATGTGGGTGTGGGTATCTGATTGATGATTGGCCGAATGATTTCCAGGCTTGTGGGTCTTTACATTTCCATACGCATACCCAGGTTTGTATCCACCAATAACCTTTGGCAGGTGGAGTCCGGATTTCTTGGCATTCACAGTTTCGATCAATCTGTTTACCTTCGTTTTCAATTCGGCGGTAGTGTCCTTCATTACCCTTTGGAACTTAGTTTTACCAAAGAGTATCAGGTTCATTTTTGTCAGATAATCGTCTTTTTTTTAAGAATGACTTATATTGGCGACTTGTCACCTCTCCTGACAATTATCTCCTTGTTCTCGCGAAGGCTCTTAGCTGCCGCTTTGAGTTCAGGGGACAGTATGGTGCTTCTGTAGTTACCTCGAATCTTTCCTCCTTCTGCAATATGTTCTGCTTGCAAGGTGTCTTTAGTGGTAACCCTCTTTTGTGTCTATGCCTTTAAATGCCCACTTGGGGACTGTAAGCCCCAAAGAACTCAGTATATAGGCAAGACAACAACGTTTCTTTCCAGGCGATTAATAATGCAAAAACAACAGGGCTCCATCAAGGAACATATAATCTTTTCTCACAACCAGACCATCACCAGAGAAATCTTAACAAATAACACAGAAATCATCGATAGATACAGCGATAACAGGAGGCTCGACATCAGCGAGGCACTACACATCAAAAAGTCAACACCAGCAATCAACAGCCAATTAATGCATAACTACATTCTACCCACTTCAAGACACCGTATGGGCCAATAGGCCCTCTGCAGTTACTTTCATTCTTATGTACCCACCTCACCCAATACCCACCTCACCAAAACTTTTGTGTCACCTCACCCAACACGAATATAAAAGGAAGATGTTAGGTTAAATATAACACCGCTCCTGTACCAGGTAAGTTATGGGCTCACCATAGCCCGTGCTACTTTGAACTTGTTCCGAGTAGCTGAATCTATAACAACAACATTATATATAATGGGCTCACCATAGCCTGTGCTACTTGCAACTTTTTGTTCCCAGTAGCTGAATCTTAAACAACAACAACAACGTTAAATATATCATACACAGTGTATCAAGTGTATCATAAGTGTAGTGTAAAGTGAAAGCTAGTCTTTGAGAATGTAAGAAGCCCTTACGAAATGCTTCTAGGCGTCAGACCATAAATAAAAATGAATTTTGGAGATTTGATATTTCAATTACCATCAACAACGAAGAAAAACATAAGAAATATTAAGAAAATTCGTGTTAGAATTATTAATCTTACCTTTTCGGTCATATTCAACAACATATGTTTACAAGAAAGTCTGCTACCAAAATATACTAATATATATATATATATATATATATATATATATATATATATATATATATATATATGCAAACAAGCCTGAATGGTCCCCAGGACTAGATACAACTGAAAACTCACACCCCAGAAGTGACTCGAACCCATACTCAGTGATATATATATATATATATATATATATATATATATATATATATATATATATATATATATATATATATGTATATATATATATATATATATATATATATATATATATATATATATATTCCGGATCAGCATCCTCATATGACTGATGAATATGAATGATTGATTGATGATTGATTCAGTGGTGGAGACGTACAGGCAGGAAGGCTACAAGTGAGGTGACAAAACAATGTCTTTGGTTCATGATCACAAAAACATTGCAGAAAGCAACAATGACCAATACATGTGAGTTCCAGGAAGCATCAATAAAAAAAATACTAAAAGTTCCAGAAAACAACAGTACTAAAAGTTCCAGGAAGCATCAATACTAAAAGTTCCAGGAAACAACAGTACTAAAAGTTCCAGGAAGCATCAATACTAAAAGTTCCAGGAAACAACAGTACTAAAAGTTCCAGGAAGCATCAATACTAAAAGCGATACTTTAAAATCCAGCTTGAAAAAACCATCAGGACAAATAAGGGGACCTTTGACAAGCCGCCAGCTTCCTTTCCTCGTCGAGGCCACTAGTGTTAGTGACCCCCAGGTAAATTTAGGTAAATTATTACAAATGGTTATATCTGCAATTCTTACTCTGTTTCTATACTTCGCTTCAAGTGGGTAAATAACCAACTCCTCTTCCTAAAGTGTAAATCTACACTGATGAGTCATCTAATCCTGTCAATGGCAGGGCTGGTGCAGCATACACTGTAATTAGGAATAATGCCTTTCAACGCAGAAATGAAGAAAAAGCACGTATTGAGAACTATGCCTCTTGAACGCAAGCAGAGCTAACTTCCATTGTTATGGCGTTAAAATTCCTTGAACGAAACACTAATGGCGCAGTGATCTGTACTGATTCAAAAGCAGCGATACAAAGCCTAAGTTAAAAACGGGCCGAAAATCTTGCGATAGTCGCCGAAATTAAGAGAGCTGTAAGAGTACTAATCAACTAGGGAAGAGTCGTCAAGTTTCTGTGGATCCCCTCCCATGTTGGAATATGTGGGAATAAACGAGCAGATGTGCTGGCTGCTGAAGGCGCTGAAGGAGACCATATTGAATACTTCATACCCAAGACTCTTCTACAAATTAGAGGTATTGTCAGGCAACATCACCGTGACAAGGTAACTGAGGATAGGAGGATAGAAGCACAAACCAGTGAATCTGTACGATGGTACAACATGGTTGCAGCTGGCAATCCCAATCATTATTGACGAAGAGGAGGTGGCCACGGCCACGAGAGAATCAGTAATGGCGAGAAACCGTCTTGGATACAAATATCCATGGCGATTCGGAATGGAAACAACAGTTGATCAGCGAAGTTGTAGAATATGTGATGAGAGTGACGGACACCGCCTTGACCACTATATACGTGAATGTGAACACCTGGGAGACATTAAAATATGTGTAGAATAATAAACCCCACATTGTTTGAGTTAGGAAAACACTATTTGTCAAATATTGATACTGTTCTTGAAAGATTTCCCCATTTTGCACCCGCAAGATAACGTAAGCTTTTAAGGATTTATAGATGTTAAACTTCTTGTTTGAGGAGCTGATCACTTGAGACAGTTAAGCAAGTCCCAGCTGTGTCTGGGTACAAGTGACAGAATGAACAACCCAGCGGGTTTTCTTCCTATTGGGGAATGTTGTACATGCTGCTATGGCGGTGTGTCCACTCACAGGATGAGTGGCGCTGCCCAATACTGTCACTATGGCGGTGTGTCCACTCACAGGATGAGTGGTGCTGCCCAATACTGTCACTATGGCGGTGTGTCCACTCACAGGATGAGTGGTGCTGCCCAATACTGTCACTATGGCGGTGTGTCCACTCACAGGATGAGTGGTGCTGCCCAATACTGTCACTATGGCGGTGTGTCCACTCACAGGATGAGTGGTGCTGCCCAATACTGTCACTATGGCGGTGTGTCCACTCACAGGATGAGTGGCGCTGCCCAATACTGTCACTATGGCAGTGTGTCCACTCACAGGATGAGTGGTGCTGCCCAATACTGTCACTATGGCGGTGTGTCCACTCACAAGATGAGTGGCGCTGCCCAATACTGTCACTATGGCGGTGTGTCCACTCACAGGATGAGTGGCGCTGCCCAATACTGTCACTATGGCGGTGTGTCCACTCACAGGATGAGTGGCGCTGCCCAATACTGTCACTATGGCGGTGTGTCCACTCACAGGATGAGTGGCGCTGCCCAATACTGTCACTATGGCGGTGTGTCCACTCACAGGATGAGTGGCGCTGCCCAATAAACTCGCCCCTCGGGGCAAAATTAAAAAGAAAAAATGGTGAGCGGTGTGGTAGGGTTGGTGGCTCAAGAAGTTGTGGTTTGGAGTGGTGGAGGGTTAGTGTACCTTGGTGGTACAAGGTAACCCAAGGTACCACTTCACCCCCGCAAGCACAACTAGGTGAGTACCTTGGTACCAAGGTGGAGTGGTACCTTGGGTTAGTATAATGAGAAGTTGTGATGGTGACAGTAATGAGGTGGAGAATGGTGCCTGTATACTCGTACCTTTTATGCTGTTGTCGACTGGATGGTCAGCTCTGGGCGGATGGTCGTCTGGGTATAACAACAGTGTGGTTGATGGTGCTGGCCTACTAGGCCTGTTGTTCACTCCACACACACGCTGTTGCTGCACTCCCCCTCCCCACACACACACACTCAACCACTATAATCTTCACTCGACTGCAGTACGCAGCACTTGGTGAGTGCGAAAAGTGTAATCCACAGATTTTCAACAAATTTTCGACATCAAAGCATTATTTTACTATTCTTAACGAAAAAAAACTTATTAATTTTCAATCTGATCATCGGGATGATTGAAAGCAAAGGTGGATGAATTGATCACAAATGTTACTTCACTCTGGTTCACTATAACAGCCTCGACACTAGATCATATGATCGAAACATGCTTAACCTGGTGAGTGTTGTCACCATGGAGCTCCTCTCGTCACCAGAGGTCACCACCTGGTGAGGTGCCTCACCTCTCACCAGAGGTCACCACCTGGTGAGTTGCCTCACCTCTCACCAGAGGTCACCACCTGGTGAGGTGCCTCACCTCTCACCAGAGGTCACCACCTGGTGAGTTGCCTCACCACTCACCAGAGGTCACCACCTGGTGAGGTGCCTCACCTCTCACCAGAGGTCACCACCTGGTGAGGAGCCCAACGTGTACACAGGAGCCCCACGTGTACACAGGAGCCCCACGTGTACACAGGAGCCCCCACGTGTACACAGGAGCCCCCACGTGTACACAGGAGCCCCCACGTGTACACAGGAGCCCCCCACGTGTACACAGGAGCCCCCACGTGTACACAGGAGCCCCACGTGTACACAGGAGCCCCACGTGTACACAGGAGCCCCACGTGTACACAGGAGCCCCACGTGTACACAGGAGCCCCACGTGTACACAGGAGCCTCACGTGTACACAGGAGCCCCACGTGTACACAGGAGCCCCACGTGTACACAGGAGCCTCACGTGTACACAGGAGCCCCACGTGTACACAGGAGCCTTACGTGTACACAGGAGCCCCCACGTGTACACAGGAGCCCCCCACGTGTACACAGGAGCCTTACGTGTACACAGGAGCCCCCACGTGTACACAGGAGCCCAACGTGTACACAAGAGCCCCCACGTGTACACAGGAGCCCCACGTGTACACAGGAGCCCCACGTGTACACAGGAGCCCCACGTGTACACAGGAGCCCCACGTGTACACAGGAGCCCCACGTGTACACAGGAGCCTCACGTGTACACAGGAGCCCCACGTGTACACAGAAGCCCCACGTGTACACAGAAGCCCCACGTGTACACAGGAGCCTTACGTGTACACAGGAGCCCCCACGTGTACACAGGAGCCCCACGTGTACACAAGAGCCCCCACGTGTACACAAGAGCCCGCCACGTGTACACAGGAGCTCCCGCGTGTACACAGGAGGCCCCCACGTGTACACAGGAGCCCCCCACGTGTACACAGGAGCCCCCACGTGTACACAGGAGCCCCCACGTGTACACAGGAGCCCCCCACGTGTACACAGGAGCCCCCACGTGTACACAGGAGCCCCCCACGTGTACACAGGAGCCCCACGTGTACACAGGAGCCTCACGTGTACACAGGAGCCCCCACGTGTACACAGGAACCCCCATGTGTACACAGGAGCCCCCACGTGTACACAGGAGCCCCCCACGTGTACACAGGAGCCCCCCACGTGTACACAGGAGCCCCCCACGTGTACACAGGAGCCCTCGCGTGCATACAGGAGCCCCACGTGTACACAGGAGCCCTCGCGTGCTTACAGGAGCCCCACGTGTACACAGGAGCCCCACGTGTACACAGGAGCCCCATGTGTACACAGGAGCCCCACGTGTACATAGGAGCCCCATGTGTACACAGGAGCCCCACGTGTACATAGGAGCCCCACGTGTACACAGGAGCCCCATGTGTACACAGGAGCCCCACGTGTACACAGGAGCCCCACGTGTACACAGGAGCCTCACGTGTACACAGGAGCTCTAAGTGTACACAGGAGCTCTAAGTGTACACAGGAGCTCTAAGTGTACACAGGAGCCCCACGTGTACACAGGAGCCCCACGTGTACACAGCAGCCCACGTGTACACAGGAGCCCCCCACATGTACACAGGAGCCCACGTGTACACAGGAGCCCCCACGTGTACACAGGAGCCCCACGTGTATACAGGAGCCCTCACGTGTACACAGGAGCCCCCACGTGTACACAGGAGCCCCCACGTGTACACAGGAGCCCCCACGTGTACACAGGAGCCCCCACGTGTACACAGGAGCCCCCACGTGTACACAGGAGCCCCCACGTGTACACAGGAGCCCCCACGTGTACACAGGAGCCCCCACGTGTACACAGGAGCCCCCCACGTGTACACAGGAGCCCCCCACGTGTACACAGGAGCCCCCCACGTGTACACAGGAGCCCCACGTGTACACAGGAGCCCCCCACGTGTACACAGGAGCCTCACGTGTACACAGGAGCCCCAAGGTGATGCCCTGGCAGGGTGAGGAGTGAGCTACCATGACGACCCACATACTGTAACACTCAGCACACACTTCCCAACGCTCCACCCGGCCACACTGCCATCCTTAAACTGGGGGAGGTGGGCGGGTGGCACCCTCGGGCACTTGCTGGGGAAGGCATTGGGGCGCGGGCAGCGGCACTCCACCCATGGGAGGGGGGGGGGCAAGTGGCACCGTCTCCCCGACCACACCCACCCACGCGCTTACCAGAAGCTTAATGGCCGGTGAGGCACCCACAGATCTGTGCTCATCGTCTACTGTGCAGCAATATATGCTATGGAAAGTATGTTTACTGTATTTGAACCACGCTCGTCCGTAAATATAATTAATTAAAATTAATACTCACATAAACTCTCATGTAAACTCACATACTCTGTTATCATTTAGTATAAATTTTGCAAGTATTTACCTACTTATAAGTTTCTTAGATTAAGGACCTGCCCGAAACGCTGCGCGTACTAGTGGCTTTACAAGAATGTAATTACTATGCTATGTATCCCCACAATCCCAATGTACCTTCTTGTATATATATAAATAAATAAATAAATAAATATAATAAATAAATAAACCCAATGTACCTTCTTGTCATATATAAATAAATAAATAAATAAGTAAAATAAAGCGAACGTGTAAAAATGGACTTTTGTAACTGAAAAAGCTCATTTTATAATATTGGAATACAGTACCAATTAGTATAGCAGTTTAGTTTAATTTAGTTCATTTTTTGCAGGTGGTAATGAAAAAAGTTACTGAAGCACGTATAACAGGATCTGAGCCCCAAAATTCATTTAGCTAAGAAAATTATTCTTGATAAGTTAGTTACACTGTTCTATGACTTAGCAAAAAAGTAGAAACTATGCAATGCAGCCTATCCTAGGCTTAAATAAGCAAATGTAGGCCTACTATACGCCACCTTAGTCTAATTTACTACAAATATGTTTAACTAGGCCTAGGAAATTTTAGGTTTGGTTATTGGCTTCTTTCTCAAGTCATCTACAAAATTAATACTACTCATAATAATAATCTCACCAACCCATTGTACCTTCTTGCAAATAAATTATTATTATTATTATTATTATTATTATTATTATTATTATTATTATTATTATTATTATTATTATTATTATTATTATTATAGTGCCCAAAACCCCAAAGATGTTGAGGGGTATAACCAAGTATACATATCTCCAGACCTCACAATAGAGCAGCAAAAACACGCTGAGTGCTAAAAGGAAAACTGAAGGAGTTAAGAAACAAAGAACAATACAAAAATGCAAAACTAAAGATCGGTGATCCAGATAGTAGATGGAAGAGAGGACATAGTCCTCCACCCAGCCAGGCTAACTCTATATCTCGCGGATGACAAAGAGGTTCAGAACCAGAGGGAGGGTGTACCAGTGTGCAGAATATTAATGTGATAAATACAGGAGCAATGAACAAATCCACAAGGGCCTTGATGAGGGTTCGAACTTACGCCCGGGATGATCCCAGACGCTGCCTTAGTCGACTGCGCCACGACATGGTCAAAAGAACATGGTCACGACCCTTGTGGATTTGTTCATTTGATATATCAAGCTATCGTGATTTCTGTGTGTACAGGAGTAATCTCTCAGTCCCTCCAGAAACATCAGTTAAAGTGTTTTTACACAAATGCTAGAAGCCTAGTGAATAAATTGGACTCATTACGTGCGTATGCTGAGGCTGAAAATCCCGACATCATTGGCATCAGTGAGACATGGGGACAAGAGGACATAATAGAAGGGGAATTCTATCTCCCAGGATACCATCCACCATTCAGAAAGGACAGTACAACAAGAGCAAGTGGGATGATACTGTATGTGAAAGAGGACCTGGATGCAACAACACTGAGGATTTGAACACCACGAGATCATCATCAGAGTTTGTATGGTGCAACATACTAACTCAAGATGGAAGCAAAATGACAGTGGGACAGCATATAGCCTTATGCTTTTTTTTTATTGTTTTCTACCACAGACGTAGCCTTATGCTATTGGGCTGCCACAGCAGCGGCAGAGGAAGTTGCAGATCTGCATAATGTGATCAAAGCGGCATCAGAAACCCAAACCCTAATAATGGGCGACTTTATCCTTGAAATTACAGATTGGGTAAATCTAACCACAAGCAGGAGAACAATTTCTAGACCTGGTACAAGACTTCTTTCTCATACAGCATGTGGTAGAGCCACATGTTGTAACATGAAATATGAAACATATAACTTGAAACGCAACACGGGTTTGTTAAAGTAAATCTTGCCTTTCAATTATGCTCACATTTTTGGAAACGGCATCCAGCTATTCAGATAAAAGCACTTCCGGTAGATGTAACGGATAAAAGGACCCAGTCCTTTTATTCGTTAAAAGAAACTCGCTCCCTAATTAATTAAAAAATTGTTCAACCTATCTGTGCCTTATTCAAAACTAAAACTAATAAGTACCTAATTTCATCCTCATAACACAAAGAAATCACAATAATGTGATGCATCAAATGAACAAATCCACAAGATTTGTTCATTTGATGCATCACGTTATTGTGATTTCTGTGTGTAATAAAGTAAGGGCGAAGAGGTAGAACAGCTTATTGATAGAGCTCGGGTGCATGGGGGGAAATTGTGTAAAATCCTGGTTTGTGTCTCGGAGAGGCTGCAGGACCTGAGTATGGTCAGTAGAACTTCCGGTTGTAATTCATTTTAACCATGTCGTAGCTCAGTCGATTAAGGCAGCATCTGGGATCCTCTCGGACGTAGGTTCGAACCCTTGTCACGGCCCTTGTGGATTTGTTCATCCTCATAATGCAACCCGTTCTCGCACTTGCTTACAGTCAATATTGGCTTATTTAATAAGTGCATATGTGATATACTAATTGATTGTGAATATTTTAGTTTACCTTGAAAAGCTTCATAGAAAACACCGACCTCACCTAACCTGCTTAGTATGTTAAGATAAGCATCTTATTGCTTCTTATTTACAATTATTACTTAACCTATCAACGGTATAGGTTAAGTAATAATTGTAATTAAGAAGCAATAAGATGCTTATCTTAACATACTAAGAAGGTTAGATGAGGTCGGTGTTTTCTATGAAGCTTTTCAAGGTAAACTAAAATATTCACAATCAATTAGTATATCACATATGCACTTATTAAATAAGCCAATATTGACTATAAGCAAGTGCGAGAACGGGTTGCATAATTTCCTACCTTGTGCTTCAAACTCACATTGTATCTTGTAGTACCCACTTCCCCAATATTAGTATTCAAGACACATCTTCACCAGTCTAATCACTGTCAATTTATATTGTAGATATGTAGATACTGTTGATAAAAATTTTGCTCCAATGTACCTTTTCATGTTACCTGATATGTTAGATTAAGGACCTGCCCGGAACACTACGCGTGTTAGTGGCTTTGCAAGAATGTAAGAACACCAATCTTATGTAATCTCATATACCCATTGTTCCTTCTTGTAAACTATTATTATTATTATTATTATTATTATTATTATTATTATTATAGTACTCAAGTGAACCCTTTTGGGTGCAAGTCTATTTTTCAATGTTGGACTATCATTTTTGGATGACAGGAGGAAATAAATTAAAGTGAAGCCAGTGTCCAGGGGCGTTAGCCTCCTCGGACAACAGGAAATTTATCCTTTCCTTGGATTGTGTAACATATGACACCTCTTCTCCCCACGCCATGAACACCTGCAATGAGCAATGCAATAGCAGGGGCTAAAGATCTGGAGGCTTTTTGTAAATTAAAGTTGGTATCTCCTCAAGGGCACCAGACTTGGTTTTAAGGGAAAGGATTATCTCATTAACATCAGTGGAATTTGTAGGCTTTAGGTACAGAGACTGTGGATAGTTACCTGTAAGATAGTCCTTAACATCAGTACTGGAAGATGGAATGTCATTTGCAAGGGATGACCCAATGGAAGAGAAGACACCTATTGAACTCAATAGCAGAATCAGAGGCTGAAAGCTGACCATCGTTATTGGACAGGAGTGTTGGTTTGTTATTTAAAATCTTCTTTGATCCCAATATTTGTGAAAGTGTGCTCCAAGTTTTTTTAATGTTGCTCTTTATTTGGGTAAATTTATCTTCGTAGTATTTAGTTTTGGCTCGTCTAATTATTTTAGATAGCAATAAAGAGTAATTCTTTGAGAATTCTTTAGAGACGGTTCCTAACCTATACTTCTTCTCAAGGTCATGTTTTTTATTAATGGATTTAAGTATTCCCTTTGTAAGCCAAGGATTGTTTAGCCTTTTGATTGTGATTTGTTTCGTTAGCATAGGACAGTGGGTGTTATAAAGGCTGAGAGTTTTTTGAAGAAAAGATTGCACTGCTAGGTTGATGTCCCCTATGTTACCTAACTCAGACTCCCAGTTGACATTAGCAGCAGCAGTTATAAAATTGCCTATAGCAGTTTCATTGTGCAGCCTAAAGCTTAACTACCTTGTCTCTAGAGGTGGTTTGTTAATGTTAAATAAGAGAAATGTGGGGTAATGGTCTGTAGTGCTATCGGTGATTATATTTGAAGTAAGCGGAGAGGTTATGTTGGTCCAGATGTGATCTAGAGTCGTGGCAGTACTATCAGTGATTCTAGTAGGTCTAGTGATTAAGGGTATGAGGAAGCAGGAATTCATACAGTTGAGGAAGCTAACAGCAGTAGGGTGTTCAGGATCGCAAAGGTCAATATTAAAGTCCCCTGCGATAATAAGATGGTTTTTGTTCAGTCTGTTATCTAGTATTAGATTTCTAAGGTTTGAGTTGAATTCGGACACATCAGTGTTAGGAATTCTATAGACTGCACCCACAGACAGGACAGACTCAGCACCCTTGACTCTGAAACTGGCAAAGATATACTCCCCACAGCAGTCTCTAGTGCTAATTACTTTTAAGCATGTTAGTTCTTGGTGATAGTAAAGAGCAGTACCACCACCTCTCTGAATTTGATGACAGTTGTGAATTGCTGAGTAGTTAGGCATGTTAAAGAGTTGAGTAGTATCCTCTTTTAACCACATTTCAGTAAGTATAATAAAAGAGAATTTGTTGTCAATAGTTTCAATCAAGGCACTAACATCATCGAAGTGTTTACCTAGAGATCTAATGTTCAAGTTGATTACAGAGATATTGTGATTATGTGTTAATACATTGTTTACATCATGTGCTGTAAAATATCTGCAATTTTGATCATTAAAGTGATGATTGTCATAGATAGTGGATAAGAGGTTTAGTTCTGGGTCTATACATGTCTGTATAAAAAGGCTGGTTGTAGGAAAACAAGGCAAGAATGGCAATTACACAATAGAATTTTGATATAAAAGGGGGAAAAAAACAAGACTATACAAAACAAACACAAAATGAACAAAAAAGAAAAATGAGGTAGATTGCTTACAAGTACTCTCAGGTACACTATAAGTAATAATTTGCATTTTGAGACACAGGCAAAGCCAGGAGTACAATGGAGTAAGGGAATATGGCGAGGCTAAGATGTGATTTATAGGTTCCGTACAGAAAAGTTGGACAAGACAATAGTAAATCTTCAAAATTTCCTATATTGTTTTGATAATCAACAACATTTTACTGGATAATTACAATGCTCGTTTAAATATCTCAAAGTAGATTTATTATTTATATAATATGACCTTGTTAAAAAAAAAGTTTTTAGCTTCATCAATTGTGTACAAATTAAGTGTTTAAGATGCTAACCTAAATTTTATTGCATACTGTACTTAAAAAAAAAAAAAAAAAAAGTGCAGTTGCTGAAGTACCAAAAAAATTTGCCTTTCGACCCTTCTGCTGTTGATGTGCAGGTAACTAAGACTTGCAAAATTTGATTACGTCTGTGATCATCAAAGGTCTCTGAGGGCAGAGTGAAAATCTTTGGGAAATAGTGTTCATCTCACTCATGCGAAGGTGACATCATCCTTTCCCCAACTCGTCCTACTACCTCTTAGACTGGATATTCATATGCTCAAAAAATCACATTACCATGATTCATTAATTTATACATCATGTTCATGTAACTTCTTTGTGCATATGAAGAGAAGCATTGGGGGTACAACAACTATATCACAGCCAAAGCAAATATGGTAATGTGTAAAACCCTATTTGGTATAAGATGCCTCAGGAACCCTAGAGGATTCAGTTCCATTACTTTTGTAGCACATCATGGCCTAGTGGTTTAAGGAATGTGGTTGGGAGTACCCAATTTGCAGGTTCAAATTCTCCTCATGGCTCCTACTGATTTTCTCAAGGGTACTCATGTTCATTCAATACTATTAGCGACAATTTAATTAGTGATGAAAATAGGGTCTTCGAGTGAATTTGTTAAAATACATGCTGTGGACAAGGCAACGATCATTAATGGCAGCAGGTACATGTATTTGTGCGTGCTTACAAACTGAACCAGTATATAATCTAGATCTTTGTAAAGTAATTATATTGTAATGTACACCCACATTAATGGTGAAAAAAATTTGTAACTGTAACACGATCTTTGTTTTTTAATATTTAGCTTTGTATTTATAAAAAAAAAACCATTTGGAGAGTATTGTAAATATTTTATTTGTAGGGCTTTGGGGCCTTTCTTTGGCCTAACACAGCCAAACTGTAGCACCTAGACTGTATACCTAATTCTTCACAAACTTGCCATAATTTACTCCAGTTATACAATTATAGTACAGTATATACTTGTTAAATTTTATCAAAAGCCATACGCAGGAGGTAGCTGCCAAATAAACGCCCCAGTAAAAGGGTTAAACAACAAAGCCCCTGTTGGTCAATAATTAAACAAATATCTTGTAACATATCTTAAAAATTAAATTAAAAATTAAGTACTATATCCTTTAATTCAGAACCACAAACAGTATTGTATTATAATATATACACAGTATATTAAAACCAAAGATTATTCAGAAAAGACAATATTCCTGTCTTTAGTCTAATAAATTTGTTTGATAATTGACTGGCAGAAAATATTGGAACGAAAAGAAAATATCAATTTTTAGAGACGAGGCAAAGCCACACAGTGCATCTATTGCATTCAAGCATGTATAACAATCAGTTTGCACCATAATTCTTATACCGTATATCTGCATTTTAAGCACTGGCTCTCATTTACCCCTATATTCTGTAGCAAATGTAGAGCCTTCTCTCAAAATTTTAGCTTTTGTATACATTGAAAGTTCCAAAATCCAACATTAAGAATGCTTCACATTTAGTTCCCAATTGTTGGGTACCAGAAGTCTGTTAGGCTTTTCAAGGATTCCTTAATGAACAAATCCACAAGGCCATGATGAGGGTTCAAACCTACACACAGGATGTTCCCAGAAGTGCCTTAGTCAACTACACCACGACATGGTTAAAAGAATTACAACCTAGTGCTATTGCCCTCACTAGGAACCCAAAGTGTCTCAAAACCCATTCAGGGTTTCACACAATTCACAGGCTTCTAGGAACATCCTGTGCATAGATTCGAACCTGCATCAAGACCCCTGTGGATTTGTTCATTTGATCTATCAGGCTATTGTGATTTCTGTGCGTATTGAAGTAAGGGCGTAGAGATAGAGCATTTGGTTGACAGCGCGGGTGCATGGGGCAATTGTGCGAAACCCCGATTGGGCTTCGGAGAAGCTTTGGGTTCCTAGTGAGGACAGCAGCACTCCAGGTTGCAGTTCTTTTAACCATGTCGTGGTACAGTTGACCAAGGCGCTTCTGGGAACATCCTGTGCATAGGTTCGAACCCTCATCACGGCCCTTGTGGATTTGTTCACTCGATATACAGTATCACGCTATTGTGATTTCTTTGTGTATGTAAGGATTCTCTAGGTTCAACTACTGACATATCCAAGAATGCAACCCACAAAACTTTCTGAACTCCCAGGTACTTATTTACTGCTATGTGGAACAAATGCATTAAGAGAACGTAAACCTACCAATAATGTCTGTCCTACCAGGAAATTTGAACTTGAAACCTTTCAGTTATTACCCCCAGATTGCTACAGAATCAAGAAAATTACTTCATATTAATTTATTTAATCCAAACGAATATAAAAAACAAAATTACCACAAAGAAATGTGGGTGCCAAATGTACTGTACAGTACTAAAGTAGGCAAGTAATTATGAGTAGAAAGTGCCAAGCCAGTATGACAAAATAGCACTTGGAATGATTATGAGGACAAAATCATGGATAATGCAGGGGTAAAGGAATGGTATCCAATCATTTGGACCATCAGGGATCGAATACTGACCTGCATGAAGCAAGGCTGTCATTGTACTGGCCAGGTCAAGTGATTGGACTATACAGTACAGGTACTAGTAATTACCTAAGTAGTTACATGATGAGAGCTATGCTCGTAGTGTCCTGTCTACCCAGCACTGTCATATAACGCTTTGAAACTACCGACGGTTTTGGCCTCCACCACCACCTCACCTAACTTGTTCCAAACAACTACCACTCTATTTGCGAAAGTGAAATTTCTTATATTTCTTCGGCATCTTTGTTTAATTAGTTTAAATCTATGACCTCTTGTTCTTGAGGTTCCAGGTCTCTGAAAATCTTCCCTATCAATTTTAACAACTCTTGTTACTATTTTGTACGCAGTCATGTAATCGTAGTATCTTTTTTCTGTCTTCTAGTTTGGCATATTTAATGCCTCTAAGGTCTCCTCGTAGCTCTTGCCCTTCATTCTAGGAGCCACTTGGTAGCATGTCTTTGCACCTTTTCCAGTTTGTTGATGTGCTTCTTAAGATATGGGCACACACAACCGCTGCATATTCTAGCTGTGGCTTAACAAAAATTGTGAACAATTTCTTTAGTATTTCCCCATCCAAGTATTTAAAAGCAATTCTGAAGTTAGGGAAGCGTAGCATAGGCTCCTCGCACAACATTCTCATGTGGTCCTCAGGTGATAGTTTCTATCTAGAACCACCCCTAGATCTCTTTCTTTATCAGAATTCTTGATTGTCATGCCCTTCAAGAAGACCTGGACAAAATAAGTATATGGAGCACCACTTGCAAATGGAATTTAATGTAATAAATGCCATGTTATGGAATGTGGAATTGGAGAACATAGACCCCACACAATGTATAAATTATGTGAGAAATCTTTA
>WNGS01165318.1:23164776-23175426 GCA_020271785.1 Procambarus virginalis | reverse complement strand
AGCCCCAAAGAACTCAGTATATAGGCAAAGACAACAACGTTTCTTTCAGGCGATTAATATGCAAAAACAACAGGGCTCCATCAAGGAACATATAATCTTTCTCACAACCAGACCATCACCAGAGAAATCTTAACAAATAACACAGAAATCATCGATAGATACAGCGATAACAGGAGGCTCGCATCAGCGAGGCACTACGCATCAAAAAGTCAACACCAGCAATCAACAGCCAATAATGCATAACTACATTCTACCCACTTCAAGACACCGTATGGGCCAATAGCCCTCTGCAGTTACTTCATTCTTATGTACCCACCTCACCCTATACCCACCTCACCAAAACTTTTGTGTCACCTCACCAACACGAATATAAAAGGAAGATGTTAGGTTAAATATAACACCGCTCCTGTACCAGGTAGTTATGGGCTCACCATAGCCCGTGCTACTTTGAACTTGTTCCGAGTAGCTGAATCTATAACAACAACATTATATATAATGGGCTCACCATAGCCTGTGCTACTTGCAACTTTTGTTCCCAGTAGCTGAATCTTAAACAACAACAACAACGTTAAATATATCATACACAGTGTATCAAGTGTATCATAAGTGTAGTGTAAAGTGAAAGCTAGTCTTTGAGAATGTAAGAAGCCCTTACGAAATGCTTCTAGGCGTCAGACCATAAATAAAAATGAATTTTGGAGATTTGATATTTCAATTACCATCAACAACGAAGAAAAACATAAGAAATATTTAGAAAATTCGTGTTAGAAATTATTAATCTTACCTTTCGGTCATATCAACAACATAGGTTTACAAGAAAGTATGCTACCAAAATATACTATATATATATATATATATATATATATATATATATATATATATATATATATATATATATATATATATATATATAATATATATATATTCCGGATCAGCATCCTCATATGACTGATGAATATGAATGATTGATTGATGATTGATTCAGTGGTGGAGACGTACAGGCAGGAAGGCTACAAGTGAGGTGACAAAACAATGTCTTTGGTTCATGATCACAAAAACATTGCAGAAAGCAACAATGACCAATACATGTGAGTTCCAGGAAGCATCAATAAAAAAAATACTAAAAGTTCCAGAAAACAACAGTACTAAAAGTTCCAGGAAGCATCAATACTAAAAGTTCCAGGAAACAACAGTACTAAAAGTTCCAGGAAGCATCAATACTAAAAGTTCCAGGAAACAACAGTACTAAAAGTTCCAGGAAGCATCAATACTAAAAGCGATACTTTAAAATCCAGCTTGAAAAAACCATCAGGACAAATAAGGGGACCTTTGACAAGCCGCCAGCTTCCTTTCCTCGTCGAGGCCACTAGTGTTAGTGACCCCCAGGTAAATTTAGGTAAATTATTACAAATGGTTATATCTGCAATTCTTACTCTGTTTCTATACTTCGCTTCAAGTGGGTAAATAACCAACTCCTCTTCCTAAAGTGTAAATCTACACTGATGAGTCATCTAATCCTGTCAATGGCAGGGCTGGTGCAGCATACACTGTAATTAGGAATAATGCCTTTCAACGCAG
Organism: Procambarus virginalis; assembly: GCA_020271785.1. Taxonomy (NCBI): domain Eukaryota; kingdom Metazoa; phylum Arthropoda; class Malacostraca; order Decapoda; family Cambaridae; genus Procambarus; species Procambarus virginalis. Next base: position 23,173,848 of record WNGS01165318.1, on the reverse strand, counting down.
AAATGAAGAAAAAGCACGTATTGAGAACTATGCCTCTTGAACGCAAGCAGAGCTAACTTCCATTGTTATGGCGTTAAAATTCCTTGAACGAAACACTAATGGCGCAGTGATCTGTACTGATTCAAAAGCAGCGATACAAAGCCTAAGTAAAAACGGGCCGAAAATCTTGCGATAGTCGCCGAAATTAAGAGAGCTGTAAGAGTACTAATCAACTAGGGAAGAGTCGTCAAGTTTCTGTGGATCCCCTCCCATGTTGGAATATGTGGGAATAAACGAGCAGATGTGCTGGCTGCTGAAGGCGCTGAAGGAGACCATATTGAATACTTCATACCCAAGACTCTTCTACAAATTAGAGGTATTGTCAGGCAACATCACCGTGACAAGGTAACTGAGGATAGGAGGATAGAAGCACAAACCAGTGAATCTGTACGATGGTACAACATGGTTGCAGCTGGCAATCCCAATCATTATTGACGAAGAGGAGGTGGCCACGGCCACGAGAGAATCAGTAATGGCGAGAAACCGTCTTGGATACAAATATCCATGGCGATTCGGAATGGAAACAACAGTTGATCAGCGAAGTTGTAGAATATGTGATGAGAGTGACGGACACCGCCTTGACCACTATATACGTGAATGTGAACACCTGGGAGACATTAAAAATATGTGTAGAATAATAAACCCCACATTGTTTGAGTTAGGAAAACACTATTTGTCAAATATTGATACTGTTCTTGAAGATTCCCCATTTTGCACCCGCAAGATAACGTAAGCTTTAAGGATTTATAGATGTTAAACTTCTTGTTTGAGGAGCTGATCACTTGAGACAGTTAAGCAAGTCCCAGCTGTGTCTGGGTACAAGTGACAGAATGAACAACCCAGCGGGTTTTCTTCCTATTGGGGAATGTTGTACATGCTGCTATGGCGGTGTGTCCACTCACAGGATGAGTGGCGCTGCCCAATACTGTCACTATGGCGGTGTGTCCACTCACAGGATGAGTGGTGCTGCCCAATACTGTCACTATGGCGGTGTGTCCACTCACAGGATGAGTGGTGCTGCCCAATACTGTCACTATGGCGGTGTGTCCACTCACAGGATGAGTGGTGCTGCCCAATACTGTCACTATGGCGGTGTGTCCACTCACAGGATGAGTGGTGCTGCCCAATACTGTCACTATGGCGGTGTGTCCACTCACAGGATGAGTGGTGCTGCCCAATACTGTCACTATGGCGGTGTGTCCACTCACAGGATGAGTGGCGCTGCCCAATACTGTCACTATGGCGGTGTGTCCACTCACAGGATGAGTGGCGCTGCCCAATACTGTCACTATGGCGGTGTGTCCACTCACAGGATGAGTGGCGCTGCCCAATACTGTCACTATGGCGGTGTGTCCACTCACAGGATGAGTGGCGCTGCCCAATAAACTCGCCCCTCGGGGCAAAATTAAAAAGAAAAAATGGTGAGCGGTGTGGTAGGGTTGGTGGCTCAAGAAGTTGTGGTTTGGAGTGGTGGAGGGTTAGTGTACCTTGGTGGTACAAGGTAACCCAAGGTACCACTTCACCCCCGCAAGCACAACTAGGTGAGTACCTTGGTACCAAGGTGGAGTGGTACCTTGGGTTAGTATAATGAGAAGTTGTGATGGTGACAGTAATGAGGTGGAGAATGGTGCCTGTATACTCGTACCTTTTATGCTGTTGTCGACTGGATGGTCAGCTCTGGGCGGATGGTCGTCTGGGTATAACAACAGTGTGGTTGATGGTGCTGGCCTACTAGGCCTGTTGTTCACTCCACACACACGCTGTTGCTGCACTCCCCCTCCCCACACACACACACTCAACCACTATAATCTTCACTCGACTGCAGTACGCAGCACTTGGTGAGTGCGAAAAGTGTAATCCACAGATTTTCAACAAATTTTCGACATCAAAGCATTATTTTACTATTCTTAACGAAAAAAAACTTATTAATTTTCAATCTGATCATCGGGATGATTGAAAGCAAAGGTGGATGAATTGATCACAAATGTTACTTCACTCTGGTTCACTATAACAGCCTCGACACTAGATCATATGATCGAAACATGCTTAACCTGGTGAGTGTTGTCACCATGGAGCTCCTCTCGTCACCAGAGGTCACCACCTGGTGAGGTGCCTCACCTCTCACCAGAGGTCACCACCTGGTGAGTTGCCTCACCTCTCACCAGAGGTCACCACCTGGTGAGGTGCCTCACCTCTCACCAGAGGTCACCACCTGGTGAGTTGCCTCACCTCTCACCAGAGGTCACCACCTGGTGAGGTGCCTCACCTCTCACCAGAGGTCACCACCTGGTGAGGAGCCCAACGTGTACACAGGAGCCCCACGTGTACACAGGAGCCCCACGTGTACACAGGAGCCCCCACGTGTACACAGGAGCCCACGTGTACACAGGAGCCCCCACGTGTACACAGGAGCCCCCCACGTGTACACAGGAGCCCCCACGTGTACACAGGAGCCCCATGTGTACACAGGAGCCCCCACGTGTACACAGGAGCCCCACGTGTACACAGGAGCCCCCACGTGTACACAGGAGCCCCACGTGTACACAGGAGCCCACGTGTACACAGGAGCCCACGTGTACACAGGAGCCCCACGTGTACACAGGAGCCCACGTGTACACAGGAGCCCCACGTGTACACAGGAGCCCCACGTGTACACAGGAGCCCCCACGTGTACACAGGAGCCCCACGTGTACACAGGAGCCCACGTGTACACAGGAGCCCCCACGTGTACACAGGAGCCCCACGTGTACACAGGAGCCCCACGTGTACACAGGAACCCACGTGTACACAGGAGCCCCACGTGTACACAGGAGCCCACGTGTACACAGGAGCCCACGTGTACACAGGAGCCCCACGTGTACACAGGAGCCCCACGTGTACACAGGAGCCCCACGTGTACACAGGAACCCCACGTGTACACAGGAACCCCACGTGTACACAGGAGCCCCCACGTGTACACAGGAGCCCACGTGTACACAGGAGCCCCACGTGTACACAGGAGCCCCCCACGTGTACACAGGAGCCCCATGTGTACACAGGAGCCCACGTGTACACAGGAGCCCCACGTGTACACAGGAGCCCCATGTGTACACAGGAGCCCACGTGTACACAGGAGCCCCACGTGTACACAGGAGCCCCCACGTGTACACAGGAGCCCCATGTGTACACAGGAGCCCCCACGTGTACACAGGAGCCCCACGTGTACACAGGAACCCCACGTGTACACAGGAGCCCCACGTGTACACAGGAGCCCCCACGTGTACACAGGAGCCCCCACGTGTACACAGGAGCCCCCACGTGTACACAGGAGCCCCATGTGTACACAGGAGCCCCACGTGTACACAGGAGCCCCACGTGTACACAGGAGCCCCACGTGTACACAGGAGCCCCACGTGTACACAGGAACCCCACGTGTACATAGGAGCCCCACGTGTACACAGGAGCCCCATGTGTACACAGGAGCCCCACGTGTACACAGGAGCTCCAAGTGTACACAGGAGCTCTAAGTGTACACAGGAGCCCCACGTGTACACAGGAGCCCCACGTGTACACAGGAGCCCCCCAACGTGTACACAGGAGCCCACGTGTACACAGGAGCCCCCACATGTACACAGGAGCCCACGTGTACACAGGAGCCCCCACGTGTACACAGGAGCCCCCACGTGTACACAGGAGCCCCACGTGTACACAGGAGCCCCCACGTGTACACAGGAGCCCCCACGTGTACACAGGAGCCCCCACGTGTACACAGGAGCCCCCACGTGTACACAGGAGCCCCCCACGTGTACACAGGAGCCCCCACGTGTACACAGGAGCCCCCACGTGTACACAGGAGCCCCCACGTGTACACAGGAGCCCCCACGTGTACACAGGAGCCCCCCACGTGTACACAGGAGCCCCCACGTGTACACAGGAGCCCCCACGTGTACACAGGAGCCCCCCACGTGTACACAGGAGCCTCACGTGTACACAGGAGCCCCAAGGTGATGCCCTGGCAGGGTGAGGAGTGAGCTACCATGACGACCCACATACTGTAACACTCAGCACACACTTCCCAACGCTCCACCCGGCCACACTGCCATCCTTAAACTGGGGGAGGTGGGCGGGTGGCACCCTCGGGCACTTGCTGGGGAAGGCATTGGGGCGCGGGCAGCGGCACTCGACCCATGGGAGGGGGGGGGGCAAGTGGCACCGTCTCCCCGACCACACCCACCCACGCGCTTACCAGAAGCTTAATGGCCGGTGAGGCACCCACAGATCTGTGCTCATCGTCTACTGTGCAGCAATATATGCTATGGAAAGTATGTTTACTGTATTTGAACCACGCTCGTCCGTAAATATAATTAATTAAAATTAATACTCACATAAACTCTCATGTAAACTCACATACTCTGTTATCATTTAGTATAAATTTTGCAAGTATTTACCTACTTATAAGTTTCTTAGATTAAGGACCTGCCCGAAACGCTGCGCGTACTAGTGGCTTTACAAGAATGTAATTACTATGCTATGTATCCCCACAATCCCAATGTACCTTCTTGTATATATATAAATAAATAAATAAATAAATATAATAAATAAATAAACCCAATGTACCTTCTTGTCAATATTAAATAAATAAATAAATAAATAAGTAAAATAAAGCGAACGTGTAAAAATGGACTTTTGTAACTGAAAAAGCTCATTTTATAATATTGGAATACAGTACCAATTAGTATAGCAGTTTAGTTTAATTTAGTTCATTTTTTGCAGGTGGTAATGAAAAAAGTTACTGAAGCACGTATAACAGGATCTGAGCCCCAAAATTCATTTAGCTAAGAAAATTATTCTTGATAAGTTAGTTACACTGTTCTATGACTTAGCAAAAAAGTAGAAACTATGCAATGCAGCCTATCCTAGGCTTAAATAAGCAAATGTAGGCCTACTATACGCCACCTTAGTCTAATTTACTACAAATATGTTTAACTAGGCCTAGGAAATTTTAGGTTTGGTTATTGGCTTCTTTCTCAAGTCATCTACAAAATTAATACTACTCATAATAATAATCTCACCACCCATTGTACCTTCTTGCAAATAAATTATTATTATTATTATTATTATTATTATTATTATTATTATTATTATTATTATTATTATTATTATTATTATTATTATAGTGCCCAAAACCCCAAAGATGTTGAGGGGTATAACCAAGTATACATATCTCCAGACCTCACAATAGAGCAGCAAACACGCTGAGTGCTAAAAGGAAAACTGAAGGAGTTAAGAAACAAAGAACAATACAAAAATGCAAAACTAAAGATCGGTGATCCAGATAGTAGATGGAAGAGAGGACATAGTCCTCCACCCAGCCAGGCTAACTCTATATCTCGCGGATGACAAAGAGGTTCAGAACCAGAGGGAGGGTGTACCAGTGTGCAGAATATTAATGTGATAAATACAGGAGCAATGAACAAATCCACAAGGGCCTTGATGAGGGTTCGAACTTACGCCCGGGATGATCCCAGACGCTGCCTTAGTCGACTGCGCCACGACATGGTCAAAAGAACATGGTCACGACCCTTGTGGATTTGTTCATTTGATATATCAAGCTATCGTGATTTCTGTGTGTACAGGAGTAATCTCTCAGTCCCTCCAGAAACATCAGTTAAAGTGTTTTTACACAAATGCTAGAAGCCTAGTGAATAAATTGGACTCATTACGTGCGTATGCTGAGGCTGAAAATCCCGACATCATTGGCATCAGTGAGACATGGGGACAAGAGGACATAATAGAAGGGGAATTCTATCTCCCAGGATACCACCCACCATTCAGAAAGGACAGTACAACAAGAGCAAGTGGGATGATACTGTATGTGAAAGAGGACCTGGATGCAACAACACTGAGGATTTGAACACCACGAGATCATCTCCAGAGTTTGTATGGTGCAACATACTAACTCAAGATGGAAGCAAAATGACAGTGGGACAGCATATAGCCTTATGCTTTTTTTTTATTGTTTTCTACCACAGACGTAGCCTTATGCTATTGGGCTGCCACAGCAGCGACAGAGGAAGTTGCAGATCTGCATAATGTGATCAAAGCGGCATCAGAAACCCAAACCCTAATAATGGGCAACTTTATCCTTGAAATTACAGATTGGGTAAATCTAACCACAAGCAGGAGAACAATTTCTAGACCTGGTACAAGACTTCTTTCTCATACAGCATGTGGTAGAGCCACATGCTGTAACATGAAATATGAAACATATAACTTGAAACGCAACACGGGTTTGTTAAAGTAAATCTTGCCTTTCAATTATGCTCACATTTTTGGAAACGGCATCCAGCTATTCAGATAAAAGCACTTCCGGAAGATGTAACGGATAAAAGGACCCAGTCCTTTTATTCGTTAAAAGAAACTCGCTCCCTAATTAATTAAAAAATTGTTCAACCTATCTATGCCTTATTCAAAACTAAACTAATAAGTACCTAATTTCATCCTCATAACACAAAGAAATCACAATAATGTGATGCATCAAATGAACAAATCCACAAGATTTGTTCATTTGATGCATCACGTTATTGTGATTTCTGTGTGTAATAAAGTAAGGGCGAAGAGGTAGAACAGCTTATTGATAGAGCTCCGGTGCATGGGGGGAAATTGTGTAAAATCCTGGTTTGTGTCTCGGAGAGGCTGCAGGACCTGAGTATGGTCAGTAGAACTTCCGGTTGTAATTCATTTTAACCATGTCGTAGCTCAGTCGATTAAGGCAGCATCTGGGATCCTCTCGGACGTAGGTTCGAACCCTTGTCACGGCCCTTGTGGATTTGTTCATCCTCATAATGCAACCCGTTCTCGCACTTGCTTACAGTCAATATTGGCTTATTTAATAAGTGCATATGTGATATACTAATTGATTGTGAATATTTTAGTTTACCTTGAAAAGCTTCATAGAAAACACCGACCTCACCTAACCTGCTTAGTATGTTAAGATAAGCATCTTATTGCTTCTTATTTACAATTATTACTTAACCTATCAACGGTATAGGTTAAGTAATAATTGTAATTAAGAAGCAATAAGATGCTTATCTTAACATACTAAGAAGGTTAGATGAGGTCGGTGTTTTCTATGAAGCTTTTCAAGGTAAACTAAAATATTCACAATCAATTAGTATATCACATATGCACTTATTAAATAAGCCAATATTGACTATAAGCAAGTGCGAGAACGGGTTGCATAATTTCCTACCTTGTGCTTCAAACTCACATTGTATCTTGTAGTACCCACTTCCCCAATATTAGTATTCAAGACACATCTTCACCAGTCTAATCACTGTCAATTTATATTGTAGATATGTAGATACTGTTGATAAAATTTTGCTCCAATGTACCTTTTCATGTTACCTGATATGTTAGATTAAGGACCTGCCCGGACACTACGCGTGTTAGTGGCTTTGCAAGAATGTAAGAACACCAATCTTATGTAATCTCATATACCCATTGTTCCTTCTTGTAAACTATTATTATTATTATTATTATTATATATTATTATTATTATTATTATAGTACTCAAGTGAACCCTTTTGGGTGCAAGTCTATTTTCAATGTTGGACTATCATTTTTGGATGACAGGAGGAAATAAATTAAAGTGAAGCCAGTGTCCAGGGGCGTTAGCCTCCTCGGACAACAGAAATTTATCCTTTCCTTGGATTGTGTAACATATGACACCTCTTCTCCCCACGCCATGAACACCTGCAATGAGCAATGCAATAGCAGGGGCTAAAGATCTGGAGGCTTTTTGTAAATTAAAGTTGGTATCTCCTCAAGGGCACCAGACTTGGTTTTAAGGGAAAGGATTATCTCATTAACATCAGTGGAATTTGTAGGCTTTAGGTACAGAGACTGTGGATAGTTACCTGTAAGATAGTCCTTAACATCAGTACTGGAAGATGGATGTCATTTGCAAGGGATGACCCAATGGAAGAGAAGACACCTATTGAACTCAATAGCAGAATCAGAGGCTGAAAGCTGACCATCGTTATTGGACAGGAGTGTTGGTTTGTTATTTAAAATCTTCTTTGATCCCAATATTTGTGAAAGTGTGCTCCAAGTTTTTTTAATGTTGCTCTTTATTTGGGTAAATTTATCTTCGTAGTATTTAGTTTTGGCTCGTCTAATTATTTTAGATAGCAATAAAGAGTAATTCTTTGAGAATTCTTTAGAGACGGTTCCTAACCTATACTTCTTCTCAAGGTCATGTTTTTTATTAATGGATTTAAGTATTCCCTTTGTAAGCCAAGGATTGTTTAGCCTTTTGATTGTGATTTGTTTCGTTAGCATAGGACAGTGGGTGTTATAAAGGCTGAGAGTTTTTTGAAGAAAAGATTGCACTGCTAGGTTGATGTCCCCTATGTTACCTAACTCAGACTCCCAGTTGACATTAGCAGCAGCAGTTATAAAATTGCCTATAGCAGTTTCATTGTGCAGCCTAAAGCTTAACTACCTTGTCTCTAGAGGTGGTTTGTTAATGTTAAATAAGAGAAATGTGGGTAATGGCTGTAGTGCTATCGGTGATTATATTTGAAGTAAGCGAGAGGTTATGTTGGTCCAGATGTGATCTAGAGTCGTGGCAGTACTATCAGTGATTCTAGTAGGTCTAGTGATTAAGGGTATGAGGAAGCAGGAATTCATACAGTTGAGGAAGCTAACAGCAGTAGGGTGTTCAGGATCGCAAAGGTCAATATTAAAGTCCCCTGCGATAATAGATGGTTTTTGTTCATCTGTTATCTAGTATTAGATTTCTAAGGTTTGAGTTGAATTCGGACACATCAGTGTTAGGAATTCTATAGACTGCACCCACAGACAGGACAGACTCAGCCCCTTGACTCTGAAACTGGCAAAGATATACTCCCCACAGCAGTCTCTAGTGCTAATTACTTTTAAGCATGTTAGTTTCTTGGTGATAGTAAAGAGCAGTACCACCACCTCTCTGAATTTGATGACAGTTTTTGTGAATTGCTGAGTAGTTAGCATGTTAAAGAGTTGAGTAGT
>WNGS01165318.1:23134531-23159892 GCA_020271785.1 Procambarus virginalis | reverse complement strand
ACATCTCCTAGTTATGGTAGATATCTTCTCTAGATACTGTGAACTGGTTCCAATCCCAAACAAGACTGCAGAAACTATAGCTAGTGCCTTTCATGATCATATAATTTGCAGGTATGGTCCACCTAGGGTTATACTCTCTGACAATGGCCCGGAATTCAACAATTCTGTTCTGGAACAACTGTCTACATTGTACAACATAAAAAAAGTGTAATATAATGCCTTATCAGCCGGCTAGCATGGCCTTGCTGAAGACTAACAAGAAGGTCCTTGACGCACTCAGAGTGCAGTCAATCGAGACAGTCCAAATGGGATGAACTTATGCCAATCGTCCAATGTTCGATAAACTCTCTGTCAACTCCTCCATAGGAGACACCCTCACTTGTGCTATTTGGGACAGACATGAGATTTCCTAATGCCATCATCTCCTCGCCTCCCGCGCCACTCTACAACTATGACGCTATGTTAAGGTCAAACGGGAGACACTCAACTGGTGTTCCAGAGGGTCAAGGAACATCTCTCTAAAGCTACTGATGATTTCACACGGTTACAAAATGCTCATGCTAAACCTACGAGAATAGGACCTGGATCTTTAGTAATGATCCTCAACCAGCGACGAGATGGTCCCATGTACAAACTGACTGAGAAGTTTCTTGGTCCTTACAGAGTTCTTGAGCATATCACAGGTAATAAGTACAAGCTGGAAAACCTAGCCACTGGAGAACAAGTACATGAGCATCTCAACCACATGAAATTAGCTCGTCTGACTGTCGACGATGACACCCAGACTCCTGTCCCTGACACTCCTGTCCCTGACGACGTACTGCCTGACCCTACCACTGTGACACCCACTTCGGTCTCAGACACGCCCAGCGATACTATCCCACCACGTGCTCACACATACAATCTTCGGTCCAGACCTGTTATTTCGACAGTACACCACCAACAGTCTGATGATTCATCTTCGTGTGACTGTGGTGTTCCAGTCTGTAAGGGACAATGGATGCGTTCTATCTGTTCCCCTCTCCCTGCCTGTTCGTTCATGGCAGCGGAAGACTACATTCATGACGGACTAGCACCTAAGAATTCATAGTTTTATGACTAGATTAAGAGGGATTTCAACGATCGTTTCGCACCCCTCGGTTCAATGTGTATAGACCCATCCACCTCAGGTATCTTTATTTGTAGTTTATTAATTTTGTCGTGTCTCTATACACTTATGTAGGCCCTAGTGTTCCTGCCACGTTCATGCTCTCCATATTTTAGTGGAAATGTCGCTTATTCAATGTATTGCCATGTAATATATTGTGCCTACGTTAGTGTCTGCCGTTTATAATCTACTTAACAGATAACACTGTGGCTGAGCATCATGAATTCCTACGCGCAACTTCTGGTCCGCTGACTCTTCAACTATCACCTCTACCTGCAGCCGAACCTCCTGCCTCCAGTTTGCGCAGACATTTAGCTAGTTAGTCATGATGCTCCATAGATAGCTTAGTTTGAGGTTTATCTTTAAGAAATGTACTCATTATTCATGCATGTCCGAGACGGTGTTGGACGTCTCAAAACTTGTTTGTTTATGGCCACTATAGGTAAATCACTGTATATAATGTTAGTTAGGTACACGCCCGAGGGTTGTCAATTTTTTCAAGCAGATCGCCGAGGACGCCGATGATAGCGTGCCGAGCGGTGTTGGACGCCAGTTCACCCTCACACATAGGGTGACCTATACCCTCTTAAGCTAAACAACTTAATAAGTATCAACAACGTGGTCAGCGTGGTCAGCAGATTTTAATGCAATCTGCTCTACCCTGCAGAGCTCAGACCAGACGCAGCCTGGGCATCGGAGCGAGCACACGCGCTCCCCTTCACACCCTAGCTAGCCCCTGGCCCGGTGTACAGATATATATAGTTTTATAATAAAACTAAGGAAAAGCAGCGGATGTTTGGTACTCCAATTCCTGCCCACAACTAATCATTCTACAACTACATCGTCAGATGAAACAGATGTTATCCTTTTTATGTGGGCTTCAGGAGACAGGTTTGGTGTGATATCAACTCCTAGATCTTTCTCTCTGTCCGTTTCATTAAGTACTTCATCTCCTATTCTGTATCCTGTGTCTGGCCTCCTGTTTCCACTGCCTAGTTTCATTACTTTGCATTTACTCGGGTTGAACTTCAACAGCCATTTGTTGGACCATTCACTCAGTCTGTCTAGGTCGTCTTGTAGCCTCCTACTATCGTCCTCGGTTTCAATCCTCCTCATAATTTTTGCATCATCGGCAAACATTGAGAGAAACGATTCTATACCCTCTGGGAGTGTGTGTGTGTGTGTGTGTGTGTGTGTGTGTGTGTGTGTGTGTGTGTGTGTGTGTGTGTGTGTGTGTGTGTGTGTGAGACTGGTGACCTCTGGTTGTGCTTGTCTCAGTCTGGGGATCACCCCAACCCAGCCTTAGGCAGCAACAACAGCAGGTACCTGCCCTCCTTGCTGCCATCCTGCCTGCCCTCCTTGCTGCCATCCTACCTGCCCTCCTTGCTGCCATCCTGCCTGCCCTCCTTGCTGCCATCCTGCCTGCCCTCCTTGCTGCCATCCTGCCTGCCCTCCTTACTGCCATCCTGCCTGCCCTCCTTGCTGCCATCCTGCCTGCCCTCCTTGCTGCCATCCTGCCTGCCCTCCTTACTGCCATCCTGCCTGCCCTCCTTGCTGCCATCCTACCTGCCCTCCTTGCTGCCATCCTGCCTGCCCTTCTTGCTGCCATCCTGCCTGCCCTCCTTGCTGCCATCCTGCCTGCCCTCCTTGCTGCCATCCTGCCTGCCCTCCTTACTGCCATCCTGCCTGCCCTCCTTACTGCCATCCTGCCTGCTCTTCTTGCTGCCATCCTGCCTGCCCTCCTTGCTGCCATCCTGCCTGCCCTCCTTGCTGCCATCCTGCCTGCCCTCCTTGCTGCCATCCTACCTGCCCTCCTTGCTGCCATCCTGCCTGCCCTCCTTACTGCCATCCTGCCTACCCTCCTTGCTGCCATCCTGCCTGTCATCCTTGCTGCCATCCTGCCTGCCATCCTTGCTGCCATCCTGCCTGTCATCCTTGCTGCCACCCTGCCTGCCCACCTTGCTGCCATCCTGCCTGCCATCCTTGCTGCCATCCTGCCTGCCATCCTTGCTGCCATCCTGCCTGTCATCCTTGCTGCCATCCTGCCTGCCATCCTTGCCGCCATCCTGCCTGTCATCCTTGCTGCCATCCTGCCTGCCCTCCTTGCTGCCATCTTGCCGGTCATCCTTGCTGCCATCCTGCCTGTCATTCTTGATGCCATCCTGCCTCCCATCCTTGCCGCCATCCTGCCTGCCATCCTTGCTGCCATCCTGCCTGTCATCCTTGCTGCCTGCCCTCCTACTGCCATCCTGCCTGCCATCCTTGACGCCATCCTGCCTGCCATCCTTGCTGCCATCCTGCCTGTCATCCTTGCTGCCTGCTCTCCTTGCTGACATCCTGCCTGCCATCCTTGCCGCCATCCTGCCTGCCATCCTTGCTGCCATCCTGCCTGTCATCCTTGCTGCCATCCTGCCTGTCATCCTTGCTGCCTGCCCTCCTTGCTGACATCCTGCCTGCCATCCTTGCCGCCATCCTGCCTGCCATCCTTGCTGCCATCCTGCCTGTCATCCTTGCTGCCTGCCCCCTTGCTGCCATCCTGCCTGCCATCCTTGCTGCCATCCTGCCTGCCATCCTTGCTGCCATCCTGCCTGTCATCCTTGCTGCCATCCTGCCTGCCATCCTTGCCGCCATCCTGCCTGTCATCCTTGCTGCCATCCTGCCTGCCCTCCTTGCTGCCATCTTGCCGGTCATCCTTGCTGCCATCCTGCCTGTCATCCTTGCTGCCTGCCCTCCTTGCTGACATCCTTGCTGCCTGCCCTCCTTGCTGACATCCTGCCTGTCATCCTTGCCGCCATCCTGCCTGCCATCCTTGCTGCCATCCTGCCTGTCATCCTTGCTGCCATCCTGCCTGTCATCCTTGCTGCCATCCTGCCTGTCATCCTTGCTGCCTGCCCACCTTGTTGCCACCCAGCCTGCCATCCTTGCTGCCATCCTGCCTGCCATCCTTGCCGCCATCCTGCCTGTCATCCTTGCTGCCATCCTGCCTGCCATCCTTGCTGCCATCCTGCCTGCCATCCTTGCTGCCATCCTGCCTGCCCTCCTTGCTGCCATCTTGCCGGTCATCCTTGCTGCCATCCTGCCTGTCATCCTTGCTGCCATCCGGCCTGCCCTCCTTGCTGCCATCCTGCCTGCCCTCCTTGCTGCCATCTTGCCTGCCCTCCTTGCTGCCATCCTGCCTGCCCTTCTTGCTGCCATCCTGCCTGCCCTTCTTGCTGCCATCCTGCCTGCCCTCCTTGCTGCCATCCTGCCTGCCCTCCTTGCTGCCATTCTACCTGCCCTCCTTGCTGCCATCCTGCCTGCCCTTCTTGCTGCCATCCTGCCTGCCCTCCTTGCTGCCATCCTACCTGCCCTCCTTGCTGCCATCCTGCCTGCCCTTCTTGCTGCCATCCTGCCTGCCCTTCTTGCTGCCATCCTGCCTGCCCTTCTTGCTGCCATCCTGCCTGCCCTTCTTGCTGCCATCCTGCCTGCCCTTCTTGCTGCCATCCTGCCTGCCCTTCTTGCTGCCATCCTGCCTGCCCTTCTTGCTGCCATCCTGCCTGCCCTTCTTGCTGCCATCCTGCCTGCCCTTCTTGCTGCCATCCTGCCTGCCCTTCTTGCTGCCATCCTGCCTGCCCTTCTTGCTGCCATCCTGCCTGCCCTCCTTGCTGCCATCCTGCCTGTCATCCTTGCTGCCATCCTGCCTGCCCTTCTTGCTGCCATCCTGCCTGCCCTCCTTGTTGCCATCCTGCCTGCCCTCCTTGCTGCCATCCTGCCTGCCCTTCTTGCTGCCATCCTGCCTGCCCTTCTTGCTGCCATCCTGCCTGCCCTCCTTGCTGCCATCCTGCCTGCCCTCCTTGCTGCCATCCTACCTGCCCTCCTTGCTGCCATCCTGCCTGCCCTCCTTGCTGCCATCCTGCCTGCCCTCCTTGCTGCCATCCTGCCTGCCCTTCTTGCTGCCATCCTGCCTGCCCTCCTTGCTGCCATCCTGCCTGCCCTCCTTACTGCCATCCTGCCTGCCCTCCTTGCTGCCATCCTACCTGCCCTCCTTGCTGCCATCCTGCCTGCCCTCCTTACTGCCATCCTGCCTACCCTCCTTGCTGCCATCCTGCCTGTCATCCTTGCTGCCATCCTGCCTGCCATCCTTGTTGCCACCCAGCCTGCCCACCTTGCTGCCATCCTTGTTGCCACCCAGCCTGCCCACCTTGCTGCCATCCTGCCTGCCCACCTTGCTGCCATCCTTGTTGCCACCCAGCCTGCCCACCTTGCTGCCATCCTGCCTGCCATCCTTGCTGCCATCCTGCCTGTCATCCTTGCTGCCATCCTGCCTGCCATCCTTGCTGCCATCCTGCCTGCCATCCTTGCTGCCATCCTGCCTGCCATCCTTGCTGCCATCCTGCCTGTCATCCTTGCTGCCATCCTGCCTGTCATCCTTGCTGCCATCCTGCCTGCCCTCCTTGCTGCCATCCTGCCTGCCCTCCTTGCTGCCATCCTGCCTGCCCACCTTGCTGCCATCCTGCCTGCCATCCTTGCTGCCATCCTGCCTGCCATCCTTGCTGCCATCCTGCCTGTCATCCTTGCTGCCATCCTGCCTGTCATCCTTGCTGCCATCCTGCCTGCCATCCTTGCCGCCATCCTGCCTGCCATCCTTGCTGCCATCCTGCCTGTCATCCTTGCTGCCATCCTGCCTGTCATCCTTGCTGCCATCCTGCCTGCCATCCTTGCCGCCATCCTGCCTGCCATCCTTGCTCCCATCCTGCCTGTCATCCTTGCTGCCTGCCCTCCTTGCTGCCATCCTGCCTGCCATCCTTGCCGCCATCCTGCCTGCCATCCTTGCTGCCATCCTGCCTGTCATCCTTGCTGCTATCCTGCCTGTCATCCTTGCTGCCATCTTGCCTGCCATCCTTGCTGCTATCCTGCCTGTCATCCTTGCTGCCTGCCCACCTTGCTGCCATCCTGCCTGCCATCCTTGCTGCCATCCTGCCTGCCATCCTTGCTGCCTGCCCTCCTTGCTGCCATCCTGCCTGCCATCCTTGCCGCCATCCTGCCTGCCCTCCTTGCTGCCATCTTGCCGGTCATCCTTGCTGCCATCCTGCCTGTCATCCTTGCTGCCATCCTGCCTGCCATCCTTGCCGCCATCCTGCCTGCCATCCTTGCTGCCATCCTGCCTGCCTGCCCTCCTTGCTGCCATCCTGCCTGCCATCCTTGCCGCCATCCTGCCTGCCATCCTTGCTGCCATCCTGCCTGTCATCCTTGCTGCCTGCCCTCCTTGCTGACATCCTGCCTGCCATCCTTGCCGCCATCCTGCCTGTCATCCTTGCTGCCATCCTGCCTGCCTGCCCTCCTTGCTGCCATCCTGCCTGCCATCCTTGCCGCCATCCTGCCTGCCATCCTTGCTGCCATCCTGCCTGTCATCCTTGCTGCCTGCCCTCCTTGCTGACATCCTGCCTGCCATCCTTGCTGCCATCCTGCCTGTCATCCTTGCAGCCATCCTGCCTGTCATCCTTGCTGCCTGCCCTCCTTGCTGCCATCCTGCCTGCCATCCTTGCCGCCATCCTGCCTGCCATCCTTGCTGCCATCCTGCCTCTCATCCTTGCTGCCTGCCCTCCTTGCTGCCATCCTGCCTGCCATCCTTGCTGCCATCCTGCCTGCCATCCTTGCTGCCATCCTGCCTGCCATCCTTGCTGCCATCCTGCCTGCCCTCCTTGCTGCCCTCCTTGCTGCCATCCTGCCTGCCCTCCTTGCTGCCATCTTGCCGGTCATCCTTGCTGCCATCCTGCCTGTCATCCTTGCCGCCATCCTGCCTGCCATCCTTGCTGCCATCCTGCCTGCCATCCTTGCTGCCATCCTGCCTGCCCACCTTGCTGCCATCCTGTCTGCCCTCCTTGCTGCCATCTTGCCGGTCATCCTTGCTGCCATCCTGCCTGTCATCCTTGCCGCCATCCTGCCTGCCATCCTTGCTGCCATCCTGCCTGCCATCCTTGCTGCCATCCTGCCTGCCCTCCTTGCTGCCATCTTGCCGGTCATCCTTGCTGCCATCCTGCCTGTCATCCTTGCCGCCATCCTGCCTGCCATCCTTGCTGCCATCCTGCCTGTCATCCTTGCTGCCATCCTGCCTGTCATCCTTGCTGCCATCCTGCCTGTCATCCTTGCTGCCCTCCTTGCTGCCATCCTGCCTGCCCTCCTTGCTGCCATCCTGCCTGCCCTCCTTGCTGCCATCTTGCCGGTCATCCTTGCTGCCATCCTGCCTGTCATCCTTGCCGCCATCCTGCCTGCCATTCTTGCTGCCATCCTGCCTGCCATCCTTGCTGCCATCCTGCCTGCCCACCTTGCTGCCATCCTGCCTGTCATCCTTGCTGCCATCCTGCCTGTCATCCTTGCTGCCATCCTGCCTGTCATCCTTGCTGCCATCCTGCCTGCCCTCCTTGCTGCCATCTTGCCGGTCATCCTTGCTGCCATCCTGCCTGTCATCCTTGCTGCCATCCTGCATGTCATCCTTGCTGCCTGCCCTCCTTGCTGCCATCCTGCCTGCCATCCTTGCCGCCATCCTGCCTGCCATCCTTGCTGCCATCCTGCCTGTCATCCTTGCTGCCTGCCCTCCTTGCTGCCATCCTGCCTGCCATCCTTGCCGCCATCCTGCCTGCCATCCTTGCTGCCATCCTGCCTGTCATCCTTGCTGCCTGCCCTCCTTGCTGCCATCCTGCCTGCCATCCTTGCTGCCATCCTGCCTGCCATCCTTGCTGCCATCCTGCCTGCCCTCCTTTCTGCCATCCTGCCTGTCATCCTTGCTGCCATCCTGCCTGTCATCCTTGCTGCCATCCTGCCTGCCCTCCTTGCTGCCATCCTGCCTGCCATCCTTGCTGCCATCCTGCCTGCCATCCTTGCTGCCATCCTGCCTGCCCTCCTTGCCGCCATCCTGCCTGCCATCCTTACTGCCATCCTGCCTGCCATCCTTGCTGCCATCCTGCCTGCCCACCTTGCTGCCATCCTGCCTGCCATCCTTGCTGCCATCATGCCTGCCCACCTTGCTGCCATCCTGCCTGTCATCCTTGCTGCCATCCTGCCTGCCATCCTTGCTGCCATCCTGCCTGTCATCCTTGCTGCCATCCTGCCTGCCAATCTTACTACCATCCTTGTGGCATAATGCCTGTCGTACTTGCTGCCATCTTGCCTGCCATCCTTGCCTGCCATCCTGCCGGTCATCCTTGCTGCCATCCTTGCTGCCATCCTTGCTGCCATCCTGCCTGCCATCCTTGCTACCATCATTTGCTGCCATCCATCTCATTAGCTACCTCTCCTGACGGAACACTTGCACTCAGCGGAAATTGTTGTTTAAAGAGGGCAGTTAGGTCACTAGCAGGGGCTTAGTGTTGTGTGAAGAGGTGTAGTTAGGCCACTAGGAGGGACATGCAGGCATTCGTCCACCCGCGGTGCCACGGCGCCAGCACCTGGCTCCCTCTTGGCACCAAACAAAGCAAAAATGGTCCAAAACTGTCGACAAAAATGTTGCGGGGAAGATCCTTAATAAATTACCGCACCACGTCCACACCTCTACCCACGCCCACACCTTCCCTACCACACACAGCAGGGTAACTCACCCCATACCGTAGCTAGGCTGCATTGTGTACTAACGTACCTGCACCCTTCAGCACTGGACTAACAAGTTACACTGTTGTTTAGTCTGACAAAAATAAAAAATGAAGGCAGAAGCTACTGACACATGCGGTAATTTTTATAATGTGTAATATTTTATTACACACAGTAAAAAAATTAAATATAGTAGAGGTCGCTCGCCTCAGAGCAAAGAGAGCGCCGTATGCTGGGGATTTTCTATATGCAACCCTCTATTCATTAATAGGCATGCATTCTAAGCAGCAAATCCTCTGTAATTCAATTTCCATTTGCCTTGCTGCCCCAATCCAAACTGGATTGTATATATACTAATATATATAGTATATATATATATAGCATACATACTAATATATATATTTATATATATATATATATATATATATATATATATATATATATATATATATATATATATATATTAGTATATATGCTATAAACATATATGCGTAAACATCCATGGATCTCCCCCCCTTTTAGCCAGGTCAGAGGTCAGTCACACACGTAATTAATAACTCCTCTCTTGAACAGTGTATGGTGAATGTCAAACAAGTGTAATGAAAATTCTTGAGGGTTTGTGCATGTGTGGCTGACCTCTTATTTCTTGGTGTAGGTAGCAACAGTAAATCTCCCCCTCACCCCTTTTTTGAGGTGTATATAAAGGTCCTGTAGAGACTTAGTGGACAGAGTGCGGGACACCGGGGTCGAGAGAGGGTCTGTGAAGAACATCCACAGCCAGGGAGAGACAGAGTGTCCACCGGATGGAGAGACAGAGGTCTTAAGGTAATGTGTGTGATCATTGAGGTTTTGTTCCATGTCTAAATTTGCTTAACTCTTGGTCAGTGTTAGTAGTAGTAGGCCAGTAGGATTTATAAGTGGTGATTAGCATA
This sequence comes from Procambarus virginalis, assembly GCA_020271785.1. Taxonomy (NCBI): domain Eukaryota; kingdom Metazoa; phylum Arthropoda; class Malacostraca; order Decapoda; family Cambaridae; genus Procambarus; species Procambarus virginalis. The sequence goes on along the minus strand of WNGS01165318.1, from coordinate 23,150,250 downwards.
ATTTTGGTTTCAATAAACTTTTGGTAAATTTCCCGTCTGTGTCAATTGTTGAATCCTCTTAGCCTTTTGGATATAGTGGCTGACAACCGTCCAATAATTAATGACAGTTATAGAAAGTACTCTCCAAATCAAGCAATGTTTCTTGTCTCGTTGCATGATATAGTCTCAATGGTCAAGGCAGATGGTGGCAGCGTTATTTAGTCCTGTGTAGTCCTTGTTGGCAGTGTACCTTTTGGTTCCGGTGTAACCATCATATGTCGGCTCATATTACAATATTCAACAACAGTGTTACCAAGTGCAACCGATAGGAAGTGTTACTCAGGATAAGAAGTAGTAGTATTTATATTATTAGTTTAGTATATACGATAGAGGTGTCACAATGGTGGCATTTTATGGAGGTGTTACCCTCTTACCACAACAGAAACATTACTTACAGTGTCCCAACACTCACCAGTACAGTGTCCCAACACTCACCAGTACAGTGTCACTGTACCCACCAGTACAGTGTCACTGCTCCCACCAGTACAGTGTCACAACACCCACCAGTACAGTGTCACAACACCCACCAGTACAGTGTCACAACACCCACCAGTATAGTGTCATAACACCCACCAGTATAGTGTCACAATGTAATGATCTGGCGCTCAGATCATTGGTTCTCCCTTCTCCCTTTCTCCCCTCCCCGTCCCATCATTTCTCACTCCCTTAACCCCCCCCCCTGTTGCCCATTTGTCAAGGTCCAAGAAGTTGACCTGAGGGTGGTCTTGGATACCTTTGGCTTCCCCCACTCAAATTTCCCCTCTCCATCCACCTCTCATTCCCTCTCTCCCCTCTCAATGGTCCCTTCCCCATACCAGACGAGTCAAATGTCCCTACCCGTTATCTGGCAGGAGACAGGCTTGAACATAATTTATCAGTTTTGTAAACATTGTTCGGGAGGTACACTAGACAAGGGTATCCAATACAGTGGTACCTTGTCCCCATCGCAAAGCTAGGGAGAACTGACTCAATCTTCAGGAATTCATGTAGCCCTCACGGCACCTCAGGGAAGATGATTGGCGGAAGATAAGGGCCAAGTCCTTATTGGCCCTAGAGAGCCAGACCTCAGGCCTAAGTGTAAAATGGTTGGCCATTGCCAAATAATGGGTGGAGCCCTGGGCTGTATTAGATGGTGGGAGGTGTAATCCTTCCCAGCAATAAGCTGGTAAAACAAAATTTCATTTAGTGTGTCTTGGGAGTGTTTCGGGACTGGAGGGCTGCCAGCCCGCATCCAAAGGGGATGAGGGCCGCCATCAACATCTTGGCCGTAGTGTGTTATTTAAGGTATGTACACTTGCTTCATGTCCTTAGTAGATATCCATCATGCCTCTAGGGGAATAGAATAGGGTATATGATCCCACCGCTGTACAATGATCCCACCGCTGCCACCATTGTAATGGCCTCTAAAATTCCTCTTTAGTAATGTCTACTACAACATTTTCTACTTAATATCTACTATGTCATCTACTACTGACTGCCGTGTACCATAATATTGTAATCATTCACTGTACTCTGTGATCGTCTCTCTGACCACTGTATAATTCTCTTTCTCTCTTCACTTAATAACCCAGCTCAACTCTGTTACAGTCCAGTATGACCCCTCACTGGACTGCCACGAATATAAAACTGAATATTAACTGAGGAAAGTACATCCANCACACACACACACACACACACACACGTTTTGGAGTTTGAGTACCTGATTGAAGAAGGGTTATTGAACTCGAGGAGAGATACTGAAACCAAAAGGTTAGCATAACGAAAGGGGACACATATGAGGAGATAAGAAAACTCCTAAAAGACATAGCATGGGAAACAGAGCTCAGGGAACAAGACGCCCAAGCACCAAGATATGATGGACTACATCACGCAAAGTGCAAGGAGCAACAAACAAGTTTGTCCCAGCCCAAAAGGAAAACAGTGAAATGAAGATGAGAAACCCATGGTTTAATCAGAGATGTAGACTAGCTAAGCAACAAAGTAAAAGGGCATGGAGAAACTATAGGAATAACAGGACACTGGAGAGCAGAGAAAGATACCAGAATGCCAGGAATGAATATGTCAGGATGAGAAGAGAGGCGGAAAGACAATACGAAAACGACATCGCAAGCAAGGCAAAGACTCAGCCTAAATTGCTGCATAGCCACATCAGGAGAAAAACAACAGTAAAGGAACCGGTTATGAAATTAAGGATAGGGGCAGAAGGATTTACTACAAACGACAAGGAAGTATGTGAGGAACTGAATAAGAAATTCCAAGAGGTCTTCACCCTAGAACAAGGAGAAATCCCAGAGTTAAGAGAGGGGATAGCTAACCAGGAACCACTGGAAGAGTTTGAGATTACAAGCGGGGAAGTAAGAAAGTGTTTACTAGAGTTGGATGTGACAAAGGCTATAGGCCCAGATGGAATCTCTCCTTGGATACTAAAGGAAGGAGCAGAAGCACTGTGCCTACCACTCTCCATAGTGTATAACAAATCTCTGGCAACAGGGGAACTGCCAGAAATTTGGAAAGCAGCTAATGTAGTCCCGATATACAAGAAAGGGGATAGACAGGAGGCACTGAATTACAGGCCAGTGTCTCTAACCTGCATACCATGCAAGCTGATGGAGAAGATTGTGCGAAGAAAGCTAGTGGAGCACCTGGAGCGAAAGAACTTTGTAACACAGCACCAACATGGATTCAGGGATGGCAGGTCCTGCCTCACAGGGTTACTTGAATTCTACGACCAGGCAACAAAAATAAGGCAAGAAAGAGAAGGGTGGGCAGACTGCATATTTTTGGATTGTCAGAAAGCCTTTGATACAGTGCCACACAAGAGACTAATGAAAAAGCTGGAGATGCAGGCTGGAGTGAAAGGGAAGGTACTACGTTGGATACAGGAGTATCTAAGCAACAGGAGACAAAGAGTCAGTGTGAGGGGTGAGGTCTCAGATTGGCGAGACGTTACGAGTGGAGTCCCGCAGGGGTCAGTCCTTGGACCTATACTGTTTCTGATATATGTAAATGATCTCCCAGAGGGTATAGAATCGTTTCTCTCAATGTTTGCCGATTTTTTTTTTTATTGTTGCCGCCGAAGGCGGCTAGTTTATTGTGCACCCCCTACTCATCCTGTGAGCGGTAGCGCAAAACCATTACAGAGGGCACAAAAGGTCTTTATCAGACCTCATCTTAGATTATTACATTAACAATTACATCTATCATTTACACCTTATAGTTACAATGTCAGCTAGTTACAGAGTAAGTAAAAGAAAACTCACAGGACTAATGTTTGCCGATAATGCAAAAATTATGAGGAGGATTGAAACCGAGGACGATAGTAGGAGGCTACAAGACGACCTAGACAGACTGAGTGAATGGTCCAACAAATGGCTGTTGAAGTTCAACCCGAGTAAATGCAAAGTAATGAAACTAGGCAGTGGAAACAGGAGGCCAGACACAGGATACAGAATAGGAGATGAAGTACTTAATGAAACGGACAGAGAGAAAGATCTAGGAGTTGATATCACACCAAACCTGTCTCCTGAAGCCCACATAAAAAGGATAACATCTGCGGCATATGCGAGGCTGGCTAACATCAGAACAGCGTTCAGGAACCTGTGTAAGGAATCATTCAGAATCTTGTACACCACATACGTAAGACCAATCCTGGAGTATGCAGCCCCAGCATGGAGCCCGTACCTTGTCAAGCACAAGACGAAGCTGGAAAAAGTCCAAAGGTATGCCACTAGACTAGTCCCAGAACTAAGAGGCATGAGTTACGAGGAAAGGCTGCGGGAAATGCACCTAACGACACTGGAAGACAGAAGAGTAAGGGGAGATATGATCACAACCTACAAAATCCTCAGAGGAATCGACCGGGTAGACAAGGACAAACTATTCAACACTGGGGGGACGCGAACAAGGGGACACAGGTGGAAACTGAGTACCCGCACGAGCCACAGAGACGTTAGAAGGAACTTTTTCAGTGTCAGAGTAGTTAACGGATGGAATGCTTTAGGCAGTGATGTGGTGGAGGCTGACTCCATACACAGTTTCAAATGTAGATATGATAGAGCCCAGTAGGCTCAGGAACCTGTACACCAGTTGATTGACAGTTGAGAGGCGGGACCAAAGAGCCAGAGCTCAACCCCCGCAAGCACAAATAGGTGAGTACAAATAGGTGAGTACACACACACACACACACCACAATCCCTTTGGCATTGCTCGCCAATTAGCTACTGCAGTAATGCGTCCTGATGAAACACGCAACACTTTTGCCACGCGTCTAGCTACGCTACAGGACTCACTGGAGAAAGCCTTGATGGGTTCTAGATGGGATGCTAGTGGAAGCCTCACTATACACAATGTGGGTAAACTATTGGCGTTCGGTGCCATGCAGAGTCATGCCCCCGAGGCCATACTGAAAGACATCGAGGATAGGAATTTTGGACCTACCCACACGCTATGGGACTTAATGGACGTCATGGTAGAGTCCACAGACAGGTTAAAGTCCAGGGATTCTGCCCAGCTTTCTGCTGTTTTTCATGCAAACAGTTCCCATACCACAGTGAACGTTGTCACGCGTTCTACCCCTAGACAAGTTCAGACTCGTGCTAGGTCTCCTCCGCCTTCGTATGGCCCCAGGTCATACTCCAGGACAGGTTCCCCTCAATACCCTCAGCGACCTCGAACGCCAGAATGTTTTAACTGTGGCAAACCAGGACACCGTAAAGCAGAGTGTACATCAACTAACACTCGTTACCAACAGCATGCTAAACATAACTACACAGGCCGATCACGTGATCACACCCGTTCTTATTGCACATATCACCGCCGACCTGGACATGACACTGCTGACTGTAGAGCCCGTCGCGGTACTAACCAGGCTAACCGTTCTAGTCCTACTCCTCCTTCCCGTAAGCAACCGCAGGCTGCAGCAAGTAACCAGCGCCGACCGAGCCCTACACGTAGCCCTGCAACCCGACCGACTGCCCATGTTAGGTTCGCAACCACTGACAGTCACGACACAGATGGACACAGTGACTCGCGCGTGACAAACGGCGCCACAACCGACAGGGATAATGCAGACATGACCTACGAACACACAGATCAGCCCTATGACTCTCAGTCGGGGGAAGGTATAACAGCCTGGGTAAACGGTATGACGTAGGGACGCGAGACGACCTCCCTGTATACTCAGTGCCTACCCGTAACAGGTACGGTACCTTAGCAGAGGAGGATAACATGGACGAACTACACACTGACGGTACTGGTGTACATGTACTCCAGACACCACATCGACCGTGTCAGTCTCGTAATAACATGTTTAACAGGATGCCTATCAACGACACAGAAGGTCCTCTGATTTCAGCCACTCTGAAGGGTCGACATGTTAAGATTTTCCTAGACACAGGAGCTAGAGTCAACATCATTAAACAAGATGCCCTTCATGGCCTACGCGACCGACTCGATATACGACAGTCGTCTGTTTCCAACCTTGGTGGACTTACTGGAGGAATGACTCCAACGTTAGGTGAAGCAGACATAGAGTTAATAGTTAATGACAGATCACTCACCGTGCCATGTGTGATAGCCGGTGCAGTACGATTCCCTGGAGATATTTTACTAGGATTAAACACCATGAGAGACTACCGAGTTACTATCGACGCTTACCGTTGGGAAGCAACAATTGGTGATACAGTGGTACCTCTTTGCAGTGTGTACACCATGGGACATGAGTTCACCAACCATTGGGACTATGTCAGGTACATACAAACCAGGGAAGACCAGGGTACACTTAACCAGTCACGCCCAAACAAACCCATCACTCAGCCACTTACTGACACCAGACCACCAGTCACGCCAAACAAACCTGTCACTCAGTCACTTACTGACACCAGACCAACGCACGATTCCACAGTCTCGCAGGTCGGTGAGGTCAATGAATCTTTGCAAGGGGCCCCAGCGATTGTTCATTACCTTACTTGCCTGGAGTCTAACATCAGTCAGGTCAGAGGCATCTTACACCAAGACACAGTACTACATTCTCATGCACTAACAAAGGTTATTGTCAAAATACCTGGTGTATCTGACCTAGAACACATAATAGCTGACAGTGACACATGTCAATTCAATGGTACCTACGTAGAACCGTCCTTACATCAGGTGCAGAATAACACTACCGCTGTTTATGTTGCCAACGTCACCAATGCCAACATTCACCTTGCATCAGGCACACACATTGTTGACTTTGCCCATTATTCGTTACCGGTGCGAGTAGTGGATGAGGTCTCTACTGACCAAATGGTACATGCACTCTCTCACACAACAAATCCAGATCAGATCGCGATCTCACCTGTGCATCTTAGTGCCACTGACTTCCCTGACGCCCAATCTCAGTTATTGGCCATCCTCAACAAGCATCGCAACGTTGTTGCACTGACAGGTGAACAACTTGGACTGACGCACCTCATTACTCACAAAATTCCACTGGAACCAGGTACTCGCCCAATTTTTGTACCCGCATACAGATTGCCTCATTCTCAACGAGCTGTTGCAGACCGACTCATTGACGAGATGTTACACGATGGCGTTATTGAAGAAAGTACTTCACCGTGGAATGCTCCATTAATCTTAGTACCCAAGAAGGATGGCTCTTGGCGTCCCGTCGTTGATTTCAGGAAACTTAATCAAGTTACGATTCCCGATCGATTTCCACTTCCTGTGCTTACTGACTTATTGCAGAACATAGGTCAGAATAAGGTTTTTTCCACACTTGATTTATTGCAAGGATTTTGGCAGATACCGCTCGACCCAGAAAGTCGAGAACTGACGGCGTTTTCCGTCCCTAATGGTCATTACCAGTACACTCGCATGCCTTTTGGCTTACGCAGCAGCCCTATTACCTTCTCAAGGCTTATGACAGACCTGTTCCGACGAATGATAGGAAATACCCTCATGGTCTACCTCGATGACCTCATTATCATGTCCAAGGATGTACCGTCACATCTCCAAAGTTTGGACCGAGTCCTTCAGAAACTAGCTGAAGCCAATCTGAAAATCAAACTCAGCAAATGCGCCTTCATGAGAGAAAAAATACAGTTTCTCGGCCATAGCGTCACCTCACAAGGCATCACCACTCTAGATTCAAGATAGAAGCTGTCAAGAACTTTCCAGTCCCTCATAATGCTGAAGCTGTACAAAAGTTCATAGGCCTAGCTGGATTCTACCGCCATTTCATTGCCGGTTATTCAGTGATTGCATCTCCTCTCACTCACCTCCTTAAGAAGGACGTTCCGTTCGTTTGGACAATGGATCAAGAGAAAGCATTTCAAACGCTCAAAGAAGCCCTGATATCTTCTCCCGTTCTCAAGTTCCCAGACTTCACCAAACCGTTCATTTTAGTTACTGACGCCAGTAACATTGGGTTAGGTGCCGTACTCGCTCAAACTAGCGACAGAAAAGAACATGCCATTGCATATGCGAGCCGAGTCCTCTCCAAAGCTGAAAAGAATTATTCGACAACCGAGCGTGAAGCGTTGGCTGTCGTGTGGGCACTCAAACATTTCAGAGATATCATCTATAACTACCTGTCCATGTCCTGACGGACCACCAAGCTATCATTCCCTTGTTCAGAGACAAGAACCCCATAGGCAAGTTTGCCCGTTGGTCGCTCACCATACAGAGTTCCTACCCACGTTTGGATACTTACCTGGCAAACACAATGTAGTTGCCGATGCTCTCTCTCGTTACGTCGCTTCTGTTCACGTTGAATACCCTTCATTAGACTTGCGAGATGTAGAACTCGCACAACGTCAAGACCCAATGTGGGCACCGATCATAAGCTTTCTCGTGGACCCGCACACGACTCTTACGGTCAAGCCACCCGTACCACTCAAGGAACTAGTACTCTTAGATCATGTGCTCCATCGCAAGTTATGCTTGGATCTCCTGCCAGACTGGTACATCAACTTGTTATTCCTGCGTCGATAGTTCCTACCGTGTTAAAACTTGTTCACGACGCCCCACACAGTGTTCACACGCCCCACACAGTGCGCATCCTGGCAAGGACCACCATCAAGCAAGCTCGTCTTACGTACTACTGGCCCAAAATGGCCAAACAGATTGAACGTCACGTGGATCAATGTCTAACCTGCCTAGCTCACAGAGGCCATGTTGCTGGCCCGAACCCGATTCAGTCTTACCCTACGACTAATGCACCTTGGGATCGTGTTTCTATGGATTTGTTAACAAATTTTGCTGAAACTTCCAGAGGAAATAAACATCTCCTAGTTATGGGAGATACTTCTCTAGATACTGTGAACTGGTTCCAATCCCAAACAAGACTGCAGAAACTATAGCTAGTGCCTTTCATGATCATATAATTTGCAGGTATGGTCCACCTAGGGTTATACTCTCTGACAACGGCCCGGAATTCAACAATTCTGTTCTGGAACAACTGGCTACATTGTACAACATNCAATAATTAAATTGAATAAATTAAGAAAAAAATGGGTCTTAGCTGTAAGACGATTTCTAACGCCAGTTCAACACTCGTCCTCGTGATCACAGAATCCCCATAGATAAATGACTCGAGGTAAATAACACGATGGAAGACAATCTTGCTGGCGTCTCAAATACACGCTGTAATACAAGAAATATAAAGTAGCAATTGACTAGGCTACAAAATGTGCTCATATATTCATGAAGCTGACTGAGTAATAAAATATTACTAAGTTCGGTTGTGATTAATCTCTCTTCCTAACGACAAACTACTCACTAAGGCTCTAAACTACTCTGATGCTATCCGATTAAGAAAAAAACCTGTGAGCGTACCGAGTACTAAGGTTGCCGAGAGGAGCGTCTGCTGGACTCAGTGTTCACTGCTGTGCACTTTATTCACGGCCCGGGTGGTAATTGTAGACGCTGGGTTCACTATTGAGGCACTAGAGAAACACTGGCAAGTAAATTCCACTTATTAATTGAGTGGTCGACGTAATTCTTATCGACAAGAATTCTCAATTAATGCCACGTGCCTCACCACGCTGTCTCGTGTGCGTGCCTTGTTGTTGTCGTAATGGCGTAATAGCGTCTCCCTCTCCCCGCTCTCGCATTCACCACGGAAATTATTAAACTCAATTATTTTTCCCGCACAATTATGGAGGAAAAGCGATAATATGAACTGGGTTGAAATTATAGGGAGTTAATAATTATAATATTTCGTTAAATAATCTCTAGCGAGAAATGGAGATAAATTTATACTTCTCCAGAGCATTCGATCGTAACAGAATAAAAACTGTTACTGAATAATTTCAATTAATAACTCTTGATTACATATCAGGAGTAATATTATCAGCAATATGCTCAGACTAATTTTATATAACACTATGGTTAGTGGTGTTAAGAGCTACTGCAATTAATAGGTTAATAGTAATTTATCATAACATAATAATGGATGATAAGTGTTGGAAATTTCCAACAGGACCATCGGGCCCTAAGTATTGGTGTTTCCCTGCGCCTTGCCGCCCCTATCTCCACCGAACACCGGTGTATTTGCGGCCATGCACGGATAGACCAATACGGCAGCCATGGTCTCATCTGTCGTAAGACACAGGGAAAGATTGCCAGACATGAAGCAGTCAATGACATCATCAAGAGAATTTTGGTTACTGTTGGGTGTCCAGCACAAAGGGAACCTCAGTTGTGCAGACCTGACAACAGCCAAAAACGCCCAGATGGAGTCACCCTGCAGCCAACGAGGGAAGGTAAACAGGTCGTATGGGATTACACACGTGCATCTACATTGGCTGATACCTATCTACGTTACAGCTCAGCAGAGGGAGGTGGGGCAGCCACCTTCAGGGAGACACAGAAAATCAACAAGTACAGAGACCTAGAACGTTGTTACAGGTTCGTGCCAATAGGCTCTGAGACTCTGGGCGCCTGGGGTAAATGTGCACTTAAATTTTTAAAGGAGGTTGGTGAGGAACTCATTGGGAAAACTAGAGACCCACGAGCGGCCAGTTTCCTGTTCCAGCGCCTCAGTGTCGCACTTTAGAGAGGAAATGCGTGCTGTATCCTGGGTACGCACCCAACCTCCGAGGAGCTGGACGAGGTTTTCGAACACTGATTGTTATATTGTTATATATATGTGTGTGTGTTCTCTGTAAACTGTAGTAATGTAATAAAATAAGATAAAATAAAATAAATAAAATAAAACAAAACATACAAAAAAACAATAGGGGTGGTAGGAGAAGAAAGGATTAAAGTGTTCAGCGAGAATCCACAAGGTCTTCTCTGAACACTTTTTGTTTTCTTCTTCGAGGATGTGGGTCCCTGCAATTACACCAGAGGTGGTACCCCTATATATATATATATATATATATATATATATATATATATATATATATATATATATATATATATATATATATATATATATATGTAATGCACAACTTGCCTAAACACGCAAGTGAAGTTTTTACAACATTAGAACACTTTCCCACCAGGAGACTCGAACCCTAGCCAGCACAGACGCCTCACAGCAACTTGTATAACAGGTACGCCTTTAACCCACTACACCAAACTCAGACCATTAAAAAGAGATGGTAATTTCGGGGGTATTTAAACCCCCCCCCTAAAGATCACCTCCTCCCAAGGGCAACTAGACCTAGTGAGGGGTTACTCACGTTCTTTCATCAAGTCCCTGTTAATATGGGAGAACTCAGTGTCTATGCTTAATGCACTAACTTGCCTAAACATGCAAAACAAAAAATCCCCTTCACCGTGCATGACTCGAACCCTAGCCAGCACAGACGCCTCACAGCAACTGGCATAACAGGTACACCTTTAATCCACTACACCAAACTCAGATCATTAAAAGAGATGGTAATTTCGGGGTATTTAACACATATGCGTACAGGAGGAGACGACTTCTGGCATCTCTTAGCTGGCTGAGAGCTTTCCCTTCCCATGGCTTATGGTAAGCCTCATGCACAAGTTTTTCCTGGAACAAGACCCGCCAATCGGTAACTATCCAGGTGCCTAATTACTGTTGGGTGAAAAGGGGCGAACAGTTATAGACTGGGCACAAGTGCCCAAGTGGTTGGGCATCGTGTACCTCGACACGATAAAAACCGGGCTGGAACCGGTATTTGCCCACGTGGCTAAATATGGCTGGGACTGGAGCTGGCTGGATGATGGATGGCTGGCAGCTGCGTGTGAGAATGACGTGTAATGCCACACATTGACAAGCATGAGCGCCACACACACACACACACATACACACGTGTGTATGTGTGTATGTGTGTGTGTGTGTGTGTGTGTGTGTGTGTGTGTGTGTGTGTGTGTGTGTGTGTGTGTGTGTGTGTGTGTGTGTGTGTGTGTGTGTGTGTGTGTGTGTGAGGAAGCGATGGTTACGGCGGATGACGGAGCGGATGTCATTCCCTGGGAGAGAGGGAAGAATATTAATCGCTCCTCCCTTCCCCTCCCATTTAACCCTCGTTTATCTCTCATCTCCGTTTCTCTCTTTTAACACTAACACTCACAGCTCCCTGACAAGAGAGAGCAAGCTTAGATACACCCACACATCGTGTCAGCAAGGCGGACAGCCCGCCTGATGTCAGCAAGGCGGACAGCCCGCCTGGTGTCAGCAAGGCGGAGGCGGACAGCCCGCCTGATGTCAGCAAGGCGGACAGCCCGCCTGGTGTCAGCAAGGCGGAGGCGGACAGCCCGCCTGGTGTCAGCAAGGCGGAGGCGGACAGCCCGCCTGGTGTCAGCAAGGCGGAGGCGGACAGCCCGCCTGGTGTCAGCAAGGCGGAGGCGGACAGCCCGCCTGGTGTCAGCAAGGCGGAGGCGGACAGCCCGCCTGGTGTCAGCAAGGCGGAGGCGGACAGCCCGCCTGGTGTCAGCAAGGCGGAGGCGGACAGCCCGCCTGGTGTCAGCAAGGCGGAGGCGGACAGCCCGCCTGGTGTCAGCAAGGCGGAGGCGGACAGCCCGCCTGGTGTCAGCAAGGCGGAGGCGGACCGCCCGCCTGGTGCCAGCAAGGTGGGCTGACATTCAGCCCGCTTCCTATCATAACTTTCACTATATTTCCCATTTCTAAACTTTCTCCTCACTTGTCCAACCACTTGGGCTGGCTGGAAGAACGATGGTCTCACATCACGCAGGTCGGTGTTCAATTCCCGATCGTCCAAGTGGTTGGGCACCATTCCTTCCCCCCCCCCCGTCCCATCCCAAATCCTTATCCCTCCAAGTGCTATATAATGGCTTGACACTTTCCCCTTCACTTGTGCCTCTTCACCCTCTTTACTCTCTGGAAGAACAAGTTGAGTTTAACCTTGGATTGTCAATGAGCAATCTGAGAGCAGCAGTACACCGAGAACTTCAACAAGATCTTGTAGATCTGAGGCAAAGTGAATTCGACTCCAGTAATTCCATCTATCATCATACTATCATGCAAGAGGAGCCACACATCTATGGATCATCCAATAAAATCAGCAAGCAGACTTCTAGATGTTACTGCTGCTCGGCTTAGACTCGGTTACAAGTATCTCTGGGAATTCTCATTATCTGCCGATGAAGACCTGACCAAATGTAAATTGTGTCAACAAAATTATTCGCACACCCTCCGTCACTATGTGATGGAGTGCGAAAAGATACTTGAAGTCAGAGAATTCTATAACAAATGATCAAGAGATGTGTAAATATTTCATTCAAAATGCTACCAGAAATCTTAGCCAAATATCCCCAGTTTGCTAACTGTAGGTAGTAACTAAGTGATTGTAACCTATCCACTGCTGCCCGCTGGATGGGGGGGGGGGTGTGCAGGACAAACATATAAATTTTGACACTAGCTCTCCACATATGTCAGTTGCTTAATTTAGAAACTGTACTTGTGGTCGATCTCGAACCCATTGTTGATGTGACGATGTGCATTGAATATTGTAACTATCTCATGAACATTGTAACTTGCTTAGCTAAATGAATTGTGGGGTTCAGTCCCTGAGCCCATTATGTGCCTCTGTAACCCGCCCACTACCGCCCACAAGATGGGTATGGGGTGCATAATAAATGAACTAAACTATCTCTCCCTCAACTGCCTTTCTCTTGTCTCTTCCATCTCTGTCTCACCTCTCCCCCTCTTCCAGGAAGGGAGTGCAGGGGAGGATGAGGGGTTGCTAAACAGAGGATTGGTGACTTGAGAAGGTATGGAACTTAAAAGGAGAAAGGAAAGGGTGGAAGGGGAGTATTAAGGAAGCAAAGAGTAGAGGGAAGGGGTGAGGGGGGTTGGCGAGGGGTCCCTCCCCCAGCTGGTGGTTTATATTAGTCAAGGGACCCCGCTGGTGCCGGTGTCACCATCACGCCGGAGTGTCGTAAATGTGTCACCAGTCAAAATTGATGTCATGCAAGTGATGACAGTGTTAGGCAAGTGATGACAGTGTCAGGCAAGTGATGACAGTGTCAGGCAAGTGATGACAGTGTCAGGCAAGTGATGACAGTGTCAGGCAAGTGATGACAGTGTCAGGCAAGTGATGACAGTGTCAGGCAAGTGATGACAGTGTCAGGCAAGTGATGACAGTGTCAGGCAAGTGTAAGGAGTGTGATGCATGGTGTCAAGTAGCACCATGAAGCAAATGAAATATGGACGGAATGCAAGAATTTCAGATGTTTTATCGCTACATGTGTTCTGTACGGTGGCCGGTGTCCCCTCCCTTACCTCTCCCTCTCTCCCCTCTCTCCTCCCTCTCTTTCTCTCTCCTCCCCCTCTTTCTCCCTCTCCCTCCCTCTCTCCCCCTATCCCTCCCTCTTTCTCCCTCTCTCTCCCTCTCCCTCCCTCTCTCTCTCTCCCTCCCTCTTTCTCCCTCTCCCTCCCTCTCTCCCCCTATCCCTCCTTCTCCCTCTCTCTCCCTCTCCCTCTCTCTCCCTCCCTCTCCCTCCCTCTCCCTCCCTCTCTCTCTCCCTCTCCCACCCTCCCTCTGAACATAAACAATATGTGTCCAGCAAAAACATATACACAACGGCAGTGTTACTATTGTTACTGTGATACAACGCTGTGTGTGTGATGATGAGCTCAAGAGCGGTAGTGAAAGTCTCTGGGAAACTAAATGTAGAACTTCATAGGAGTTGCTGGTTGTCGCAATAGGTCCCTGTTGAAGGGAGGGCAGTGGGGCCTACCCCGACCTCCCTATGACAGTCGTCTAGCTACCACCAAAAATTAAGCGCGACTTGCTTCAAGCGTCTGACTTCCAACTTCGGACACAGACAGACAGACACACAGACAAATATACACCCTGTATGTATTCGAACAATAAAGTGAATACAATGATTTGCTATTTCATGCAACGTAAGTTTAAATCTATCTCTAAAAGATCAAATATGCATATGGTATAAGATTTAATGGTTTATTGTGTCTCTTCCTCTGTGCATAAGTTATAACTTCATGTCATGTAGACCCACACACAAGCTGAACTGCCAGAGACACTTGTAGCCAAGTCGTATTCGAACTGTGTCGCTCCTGTCACTGTATATCTATGTCTGGCTTCAGAGATAAGTTACAATTTGATTAAAATCTATTTAGTGCAAGTAATGAGGAGCGGGAGTCGCAGATAATAAAGCTTTTCTGCTCTAGTGTTTCAATAATTTTGAACGCTGCAAGGACAACCAAGAGTTAAATTAAGGCGATGTTCAGTCACTTACTTACAGTCCTGTCGTTTGTGTTACTGTCTGGCTGATCAACAATGACTGGGGACAACCAGACACAGTCTACCTCCCAGGACATACACAAATACAATATCATCAGCAGCACATGCTAAGCTGGACAACGCCAAAACAGCCTTCAAGAGTCTAGACAACTTAAAACAAGTGCCTGAGTAGACTAAATAGCTACGGGGAAGTAAACTGAACCCTAATGATACTGAAAATAGTATAAACAAAGAGGACATGATCCAGACATACAAATCACAAATCTACATTAAGTTTAAGATAATATTTAGGTTGAAGGCAAGCTCAACGAGAGAAGAGGCACGGAAGCTGGGCTCCGGGATCAGCACGGAGATCTGAGGAAACATTTCATTGTCTGGTCAGTAAACACGATGATTAAACTAGAAGAGAAAACAGTAATGGCTTTAGACGAGTCACCGTTGGAAAGGAGGCTCGAGGCCCAGGAGCTAAAGCTCGCTCCTGTAGAGTACGTTAGGTAAGAGTACACGGTAGGTTACGGTAGGATGAGTGAGGTCCATCTGCATGTGGCAGTACATCACTCTCCCGGAGCTGCCCTGGGTCACGTCCCCTGGGGTGAGGAGAGTGCCAACCCACGCCGTCAGGAAGGTCGGTCCACCCGCGCTGGGGACATGGCACCAGTGCCCTCTGACCCCCCCCCCTCCCTGGTGGCACGCCCCCAGCCAGTAGCCGCGGGGCAGACGGAGATGGCCAATTGTGACAACGACCTCCCCGTCAATCACACAACAAAACCATCCAGCCACCCACCTCTCCTCTGGTCCCTAGAATAACCCTAACTCTGTTCCAGCTCTCAGCATGTCTCTAGAAGGATCCTGGCTCAGTATGTCTTGTCTGTCCTGCCCTCAGCCACCCTCAGCATGTCTCTAGAGTGCTCCTAGTTCAGCATGCTGCCCCCAGACAAGCAACATGTCTAGAACAAAGCTACTATCCCAACCCTCACAAAGTCCTTCCACCAGACA
>WNGS01165318.1:23112935-23133531 GCA_020271785.1 Procambarus virginalis | reverse complement strand
GGTTCCGGATATGAAGGAACTAGATGTGTGTTCCGCTTATACTACATAAATGACATATGAGAATAAAGAACAAGCAGTGTAGTGTGAAGACAATGATAAACAGCAGCTTCTTTATGGACCTGTCATACTCCCAAAGCTAGAACAGTTATGTATTAGCGAAAAGACCACCAATAATGTACTGTATATTGATTAATTGTAAATACAAAGCTACTGAAAGGAACAATCTCTGTAACTTGTTGACATTATAATTATTAGGTGTCAAGGATAGATGTAATAGTTAATGCAATAATCTCTATTGTGGTCTGATAAAGACCTTACGTGCCCTCTGTAATCCTTTTTGCGCTACCGCTCACACGATGAGTATAAGGTGCACAATAAACTAGACGCCTCCGGCGGCAACAACCAAACCGAAGACGCAGCACCGGTCACACAGCAGCCAGCGTCAGACGCTGGCCATCTACCAAGGTTCAAGGCAATGATGCAGACACGTGACTCCCACAGGTATGGAGTATGAACTATGAAAAAGGAACGCCCGGAAAGTCAAAAGGTACATCAAAAACCACCTGAAAGGAGAAACCTCCAGACCTTAATTAAGAGTTGGCAAATTAGAAAACGTAACAACCTGCAAGGGGTAACTCTTAAGATTAGGGAAACTAAACCCAGAATTTTATTTTTTTAATTTTGCCCCGAGGGGCGAGTTTATTGGGCATCGCCACTCATCTTGTGAGTGGACACACCGCCATAGCAGCATGTACAACACTCCCCAAAATAGACCCAGAACAAGATACACACGACTCGTACTGTTGGGGTTCCCTCTTGACCTCCCGCTGGATTAGCGAACACAACTCTACAACTGGTAACGACGCCACACAGAGATGTGTCAGGGTCTGGTGACCGTATTGGGACAAGTGGAACATTAAATCTTTGAAATATGAGACTATATAAACCCAGATATAAACAGTTAAAAAATCCAGTTTTGATCAGACACAGTGAAGAGGAGCGGAGTGGCAGCCTCATGCATCATACGATAGGCTGAAGAGCTAAGCACAAGACAAATGAGGCCATTACAAGGACTGCAACACTTGGGTAGAGTACTACACACACCACTGAACTGACCTATCAGTGTCAACGGAGGAGAGCGAGGTCTAGCTCTTCATAGCAGCCTTAATAGGCTTCTTCTATAATTTAACTATTCCGACGTTCAATTCTTTATCGAATGTGAACTTAAAAGATGTGGATGGAGGTGGCTCCCACAACTTCTTATCTTAGTGCATTTCACTTACTGACCACCCGTACAGGGCATTCTTCACCACCAAACATTTCACTTACTGACCACCCGTACAGGGCACTCTTCACCACCAAACATTTCACTTACTGACCACCCGTACAGGGCACTCTTCACCACCAAAAAACTCCAAAACAGACAAGACATAAACCTCAAAAGCACAACATGGTAAAAAATGCAAGCAATTTCAGAATTAAGAAGGCAGAAGTAGAGGTTCAGAGCGCACCAGCTGACACGCTGCCTCAAGGTCATGCCAGAGACCATTAACAATAGACAACCATCCACACACAAAGACCCAACAAAAGCCTCGAGAATAATGGATTAGATAACGCGTCCGTCCACAGTCACACATGCAACACGACACAAGAACACAACATGCAACACGACACAAGAGGTCTGGGGTCTGTGGGTGTAGGGGTCTGGGGTCTGTGAGTCTGGGGTCTGTGGAAGTAGGAGTCTGGGGTCTGTGAGTCTGGGGTCTGTGGGTGTAGGAGTCTGGGGTCTGTGAGTCTGGGGTCTGTGGAAGTAGGAGTCTGGGGTCTGTGAGTCTGGGGTCTGTGGGTGTAGGAGTCTGGGGTCTGTGAGTCTGGGGTCTGTGGGTGTAGGGGTCTGGGGTCTGTGAGTCTGGGGTCTGTGAGTGTAGGGGTCTGGGGTCTGTGAGTCTGGGGTCTGGGGTCTACTCTCACCCTACACCACAGAAGGGGATAAGCTCGCCGCTATTCACTAATCAGCAAGAGCTTCATATGTTAATATAAGTCTGAGGCAACACGAGGCGCACAAGTCTATTGCTGTGCTGAGTTCTATATTAAGATGAGAGTTGTGCGGGACAGACGGAGAGTCAACACAGGAGCAGGTCCATTAGCGCCCCTGATAACCCAGGGAGGCCGTAGTCACTCACACACACACACACACACACACACACACACACACACACACACACACACACACACACACACACACACACACACACACACACACACACACACACACACACACACAACACACACACACACACACACACACACACACACACACACACACACACACACACACAACACACACACACACACACACACACACACACACACACAGTTTTGGAGTTTGAGTACCTGATTGAAGAAGGGTTATTGAACTCGAGGAGAGATACTGAAACCAAAAGGTTAGCATACCGAAAGGGAAACTATGAGGAGATAAGAAAACTCCTAACAGACATAGCATGGGAAACAGAGCTCAGGGAAAAGACGGCCCAAGATATGATGGACTACATCACGCAAAAGTGCAAGGAAGCAGCAAACAAGTTTGTCCCAGCCCAAAAGGAAAACAGTGAAATGAAGATGAGAAACCCATGGTTTAATCAGAGATGTAGACTAGCTAAGCAACAAAGTAAAAGGGCATGGAGAAACTATAGGAATAACAGGACACTGGAGAGCAGAGAAAGATACCAGAATGCCAGGAATGAATATGTCAGGATGAGAAGAGAGGCGGAAAGACAATACGAAAACGACATCGCAAGCAAGGCAAAGACTCAGCCTAAATTGCTGCATAGCCACATCAGGAGAAAAACAACAGTAAAGGAACCGGTTATGAAATTAAGGATAGGGGCAGAAGGATTTACTACAAACGACAAGGAAGTATGTGAGGAACTGAATAAGAAATTCCAAGAGGTCTTCACCCTAGAACAAGGAGAAATCCCAGAGTTAAGAGAGGGGATAGCTAACCAGGAACCACTGGAAGAGTTTGAGATTACAAGCGGGGAAGTAAGAAAGTGTTTACTAGAGTTGGATGTGACAAAGGCTATAGGCCCAGATGGAATCTCTCCTTGGATACTAAAGGAAGGAGCAGAAGCACTGTGCCTACCACTCTCCATAGTGTATAACAAATCTCTGGCAACAGGGGAACTGCCAGAAATTTGGAAAGCAGCTAATGTAGTCCCGATATACAAGAAAGGGGATAGACAGGAGGCACTGAATTACAGGCCAGTGTCTCTAACCTGCATACCATGCAAGCTGATGGAGAAGATTGTGCGAAGAAAGCTAGTGGAGCACCTGGAGCGAAAGAACTTTGTAACACAGCACCAACATGGATTCAGGGATGGCAGGTCCTGCCTCACAGGGTTACTTGAATTCTACGACCAGGCAACAAAAATAAGGCAAGAAAGAGAAGGGTGGGCAGACTGCATATTTTTGGATTGTCAGAAAGCCTTTGATACAGTGCCACACAAGAGACTAATGAAAAAGCTGGAGATGCAGGCTGGAGTGAAAGGGAAGGTACTACGTTGGATACAGGAGTATCTAAGCAACAGGAGACAAAGAGTCAGTGTGAGGGGTGAGGTCTCAGATTGGCGAGACGTTACGAGTGGAGTCCCGCAGGGGTCAGTCCTTGGACCTATACTGTTTCTGATATATGTAAATGATCTCCCAGAGGGTATAGAATCGTTTCTCTCAATGTTTGCCGATTTTTTTTTTTATTGTTGCCGCCGAAGGCGGCTAGTTTATTGTGCACCCCCTACTCATCCTGTGAGCGGTAGCGCAAAACCATTACAGAGGGCACAAAAGGTCTTTATCAGACCTCATCTTAGATTATTACATTAACAATTACATCTATCATTTACACCTTATAGTTACAATGTCAGCTAGTTACAGAGTAAGTAAAAGAAAACTCACAGGACTAATGTTTGCCGATAATGCAAAAATTATGAGGAGGATTGAAACCGAGGACGATAGTAGGAGGCTACAAGACGACCTAGACAGACTGAGTGAATGGTCCAACAAATGGCTGTTGAAGTTCAACCCGAGTAAATGCAAAGTAATGAAACTAGGCAGTGGAAACAGGAGGCCAGACACAGGATACAGAATAGGAGATGAAGTACTTAATGAAACGGACAGAGAGAAAGATCTAGGAGTTGATATCACACCAAACCTGTCTCCTGAAGCCCACATAAAAAGGATAACATCTGCGGCATATGCGAGGCTGGCTAACATCAGAACAGCGTTCAGGAACCTGTGTAAGGAATCATTCAGAATCTTGTACACCACATACGTAAGACCAATCCTGGAGTATGCAGCCCCAGCATGGAGCCCGTACCTTGTCAAGCACAAGACGAAGCTGGAAAAAGTCCAAAGGTATGCCACTAGACTAGTCCCAGAACTAAGAGGCATGAGTTACGAGGAAAGGCTGCGGGAAATGCACCTAACGACACTGGAAGACAGAAGAGTAAGGGGAGATATGATCACAACCTACAAAATCCTCAGAGGAATCGACCGGGTAGACAAGGACAAACTATTCAACACTGGGGGACGCGAACAAGGGGACACAGGTGGAAACTGAGTACCCGCACGAGCCACAGAGACGTTAGAAGGAACTTTTTCAGTGTCAGAGTAGTTAACGGATGGAATGCTTTAGGCAGTGATGTGGTGGAGGCTGACTCCATACACAGTTTCAAATGTAGATATGATAGAGCCCAGTAGGCTCAGGAACCTGTACACCAGTTGATTGACAGTTGAGAGGCGGGACCAAAGAGCCAGAGCTCAACCCCCGCAAGCACAAATAGGTGAGTACAAATAGGTGAGTACACACACACACACACACCACAATCCCTTTGGCATTGCTCGCCAATTAGCTACTGCAGTAATGCGTCCTGATGAAACACGCAACACTTTTGCCACGCGTCTAGCTACGCTACAGGACTCACTGGAGAAAGCCTTGATGGGTTCTAGATGGGATGCTAGTGGAAGCCTCACTATACACAATGTGGGTAAACTATTGGCGTTCGGTGCCATGCAGAGTCATGCCCCCGAGGCCATACTGAAAGACATCGAGGATAGGAATTTTGGACCTACCCACACGCTATGGGACTTAATGGACGTCATGGTAGAGTCCACAGACAGGTTAAAGTCCAGGGATTCTGCCCAGCTTTCTGCTGTTTTTCATGCAAACAGTTCCCATACCACAGTGAACGTTGTCACGCGTTCTACCCCTAGACAAGTTCAGACTCGTGCTAGGTCTCCTCCGCCTTCGTATGGCCCCAGGTCATACTCCAGGACAGGTTCCCCTCAATACCCTCAGCGACCTCGAACGCCAGAATGTTTTAACTGTGGCAAACCAGGACACCGTAAAGCAGAGTGTACATCAACTAACACTCGTTACCAACAGCATGCTAAACATAACTACACAGGCCGATCACGTGATCACACCCGTTCTTATTGCACATATCACCGCCGACCTGGACATGACACTGCTGACTGTAGAGCCCGTCGCGGTACTAACCAGGCTAACCGTTCTAGTCCTACTCCTCCTTCCCGTAAGCAACCGCAGGCTGCAGCAAGTAACCAGCGCCGACCGAGCCCTACACGTAGCCCTGCAACCCGACCGACTGCCCATGTTAGGTTCGCAACCACTGACAGTCACGACACAGATGGACACAGTGACTCGCGCGTGACAAACGGCGCCACAACCGACAGGGATAATGCAGACATGACCTACGAACACACAGATCAGCCCTATGACTCTCAGTCGGGGGAAGGTATAACAGCCTGGGTAAACGGTATGACGTAGGGACGCGAGACGACCTCCCTGTATACTCAGTGCCTACCCGTAACAGGTACGGTACCTTAGCAGAGGAGGATAACATGGACGAACTACACACTGACGGTACTGGTGTACATGTACTCCAGACACCACATCGACCGTGTCAGTCTCGTAATAACATGTTTAACAGGATGCCTATCAACGACACAGAAGGTCCTCTGATTTCAGCCACTCTGAAGGGTCGACATGTTAAGATTTTCCTAGACACAGGAGCTAGAGTCAACATCATTAAACAAGATGCCCTTCATGGCCTACGCGACCGACTCGATATACGACAGTCGTCTGTTTCCAACCTTGGTGGACTTACTGGAGGAATGACTCCAACGTTAGGTGAAGCAGACATAGAGTTAATAGTTAATGACAGATCACTCACCGTGCCATGTGTGATAGCGGTGCAGTACGATTCCCTGGAGATATTTTACTAGGATTAAACACCATGAGAGACTACCGAGTTACTATCGACGCTTACCGTTGGAAGCAACAATTGGTGATACAGTGGTACCTCTTTGCAGTGTGTACACCATGGGACATGAGTTCACCAACCATTGGGACTATGTCAGGTACATACAAACCAGGGAAGACCAGGGTACACTTACCAGTCACGCCCAAACAAACCCATCACTCAGCCACTTACTGACACCAGACCACCAGTCACGCCAAACAAACCTGTCACTCAGTCACTTACTGACACCAGACCAACGCACGATTCCACAGTCTCGCAGGTCGGTGAGGTCAATGAATCTTTGCAAGGGGCCCCAGCGATTGTTCATACCTTACTTGCCTGGAGTCTAACATCAGTCAGGTCAGAGGCATCTTACACCAAGACACAGTACTACATTCTCATGCACTAACAAAGGTTATTGTCAAAATACCTGGTGTATCTGACCTAGAACACATAATAGCTGACAGTGACACATGTCAATTCAATGGTACCTACGTAGAACCGTCCTTACATCAGGTGCAGAATAACACTACCGCTGTTTATGTTGCCAACGTCACCAATGCCAACATTCACCTTGCATCAGGCACACATTGTTGACTTTGCCCATTATTCGTTACCGGTGCGAGTAGTGGATGAGGNCACGCCTATAAGTATAACCACATCTGTGAGGCAGTCAGAATTTATTTTGTAATCTGCTAGCCTCATGCGGTTTCGTTTAAGATATCTCGCAGTGCGAGCTAGTCCTGTGACCTGCAGGTCTGAAGGCAGTTTATCAACTACTACCGCTTGTATTGGACTAGTAGAAGATCCAAGTCTCACTAATACCTTGACTACTTGGTATTCACGAGGTCCACTATTAGTCAAGAACCCAGAAATGTTCAGTCTCACACTTTTGGCAGGTTTTAATTTTAACTGCTCCACTAATTGTTGCGTGATAAAGGTTTTCTGTGATCCCTGATCAAAGAGACCTCTAGTGTTGACTCTAGATTTCTTGTCTATTAGCTTAAGTTGAGCTGTAGGCAGAGTGGTATTATTGCCTGCCTCAGTAGCAAGTACACTTATTTCCTGATGTACTTTGCAATATTGTACCGTGGTAGAATTCATAGAATTCTTCCCAGGTGTCACAGATTGGGTAGAAATTGTTCTACATAAGGCATAATGATGTACACCTTTGTGGCATCTACTGCATAACCGTAGCTGCACAACACATTTACTGGGTTCATGAGAACCCATGCACTTGGTGCATCTGTGTAATTCTTGAAGTTGTTTAATCCTGGTGTTAAAGTTAGGATAAACCGTACATTTGTAGGTGAGATGTTCTTGATCGCAGAACAAGCACCTTCTCTCTCTGACTGAATTTGTCCTTTTAGTAGACACATCAGTTGCAGTGTCAGAGGGAGATACAGTATAAGTACCTACACTACTACTCCCCTTTCCAGTGGATGGAGTAGTCTTAGGCTTAGATTTATTGGATTTATTCAAAGTCAATTTAGGTTTGACTGAGATGTCAATGTTAGGTAATTTAGACTCAGGTTTAATCTTATCATGAGTCTTCAACCTGTTAACTGTTATTCTCAGCCCCTCGAATATTTGCTCGAGAGTGAGAAACTCAGTTTTATAATGTGAACATATTTCTGCTAGGATAATTTGAGGTAATTTCCTCTGCAAAAGTAACTTGATTGACCATTCTGAAGCTGGTACATCAACTTTAGTACCTAAGGCCTTCACTAGAGACTCTGCTTCTAGCCTGAAGCTTTGAAGTGAGTCTGGTCTGTTACTTGGTGCATTCAGATCTAGCAATTGGTAATAAAGGTTAGCTATACTTAACTCCTGATTGCAATAATTCAACTTCAGCAGTTTGATAGCTTCCACATAATTACTCTCAGTGAGAGCTAAGTTATTTATAACCTTTTTAGCTTCCCCTTTGAGAAGACTAATCAGGTATGAAAATTTAGAAATTGGGTCAAGATAAGACCTGTTATGGATATGAACTTCAAATGAAGTCCAAAATGTGTCCCAATTTTCTTCATCCAGCCCTGCAAATGTAGGTAAGTCTAAAGTAGGTAGACGAACCTCAGGTAATTGATTACTGGATTGAGACATAGTAGAATTTGTATTGGGTTGATGGTTTACTATACTGGATAGTACATCAAATTTATCTTGAGTCTCATCTTCGTGTTGTGAAATATTTGCTACAATTTGATCTAATTCCTCTAGATCAGTTTCAGTAGCATTCAGTGAGTTAAGATAAGACTGACTTGCTGATTTAACTTGATCAAACTTAAGATTAGCTACTCTCACTGATGATTCTAGTAGATAGTAATCAATGGGAGTTGCCTTGGACAAATCATCAGACTTATTGATTAGTCTAGTTAAATGGCCTTTGAGGCCAATATAGGTTCTCCTTAATTGCTCAGGAGTAGCCATGTTAGCTTTAAGTCCAAATTTCATAGGACTTGATTGAATATTACTAATGAAGCTGGGAAATTTGTTCATTAGTTGATAATTAATATTGAGTATAGCCTGAGTTCTGGCTAAATTAAACTCTACCTCACTTTGAGGTTAAATGTCCCTACCTAACAAGTATATAGCTAAAGATTTTGAGTGGTGTCTGCATGTCACCATTAACTTTCGTCCGGCTAGCCCATCATTATCACCATTAGATGTAATGGTGATCATACAGCAACACTCAAAACCACACACAAAATAATGAATACACAAATAATTGATATGGTACACTCTAATCAGAGTTACTGTAATGTTGAATCCCACCCTTGCTAGGGTCAGCACAAAAATGTATAATGTATGTACTACTCATTAGTACAGGACTAATTGTAAGAATTTCTTGGGTTGTATCCAGTTCTAAGAGACCAAAATGTTGTTTTGGTTTCTGAGAACAGATACAGTTTAATGGTAATTGGTATGTATCCAGTTCGATAAGACCAAAATGTTGTTTCAGTCTGAGAACTGATATAGATTAATTGATTAGTAATCATCCGGTTCGAAGGACCAAAATGTTGTTTTGGTGCTGAGAACCGATATAGTGAATATTAATTGGATCCGGTTCGAAGAGACCAAAATGTTGTTTTGTGCTTGAGAACCGATATAGTGAAATATTAATTGGCATCCGGTTCGAAGAGACCAAAATGTTGTTTGGTGCTCGAGAACCGATATAGTTAAATATTAATTGGTATCCGGTTCGAAGAGACCAAAATGTTGGGTATCTGGGGCTTGAACTCAGAAAATAAATGTTTAATTATTATATTAAAATAAATCGAAGGACCACCCGCTTTTGAGAAAAGAGGGAAAACAAATAAAATTGATCATTAGAATGACACCAGAGAACCAGTGTCTATGGAAAACATTCAATGGATATTCACTTGAAAATAATGAAGACTGTAATTATTAATTAAAGTCAAAGCCTCAAATATCAACATTGGGGGGTTATTTCTAGAAATTCATATATATCTAGGAACCAGTGTGGTTCGTCACTAGTTCATTATATCATTGGTATGGTAAATCTAACTACAACATATGTAAATATATGGTAATCAAATTATATTAATTTCAGATCATATTATAGAAACAATAATTAAATTGAATAAATTTATAAGAAAAAATGGGTCTTAGCTGTAAGACGATTTCTAACGCCAGTTCATCACTCGTCCTCGTGATCACAGAATCCCCATAGATAAATGACTCGAGGTAAATGACACGATGGAAGACAATCTTGCTGGCGTCTCAAATACACGCTGTAATACAAGAAATATAAAGTAGCAATTGACTAGGCTACAAAATTGTACTCATATATTCATGAAGCTGAACTGAGTGATAAATATTACTAACGTTTGGTTGTGATTATATATTCTTCCTAACGACAAACTACTCACTAAGGCTCTAAACTACTCAAATGCATTCGATCAGAAAGAAAACCTGTGAGCGTAACCGAGTACTAAGGTTTGCCGAGAGGAGCGTCTGCTGGACTCAGTGTTCACTGCTGTGCACACTTATTCACGGCCCGGGTGGTAATTGTAGACGCTGGGTTCACTATTGAGGCACTAGAGAACACTGGCAAGTAAATTCCACTTATTAATTGAGTGTCGACGTAATTCTTATCGACAAGAATTCTCAATTAATGCCACGTGCTCCACCACGCTGTCTCGTGTGCGTGCCTTGTTGTTGTCGTAATGGCGTCTCCCTCTCCCCGCTCTCGCATTCACCACGAAAATTATTAAACACAATTATTCTTTCCCGCGTAATTATGGATGAAAATGCGATAATATGAACTGGGTTGAAATTATAGGGAATTAATAATTATAATATTCTCGATAAACGATCTCTAGCGAGAAATGGAGATAATATTTATACTTCTCCAGAGCATTCGAACGTAACAGAATAAAAACTGTTACTGAATAATTTCAATTAATAACTCTTGATTTACATTATCAGGAGTAATATTATCAGCAATATGCTCAGATTAATTTATAATAACACTATGGTTAGTGGTGTTAAGAGCTACTGCAAATGTAAGTTAATAGTAATTTATCATAATATAATAATGGATGATAAGTGTTGGAAATTTCCAACAGCACTAGTACCAGTGTATTTAGTGAATCCACTGGTTAACTGGTTCATCCGGTACAAAGATGACCAAATAGTCATCATCCGGCTTGATGATGACCATATAATCTCGGTTCAAGGGACCAAATAATCCGGTTTCGAAGGACCAAATTATGTGGGAACCGACCAGTGAGATTTATACTTAATTTATATGAATTTATATAGAATTTATATTTACGTTAATTTATATATTTCGATAGAAATTGGTATGATGTTAAGTGGACTGTATTTCTGCAATAATCTCACAAATCGATCCTTACACATTAGGTGGGGGTTTATATTAAATTTATATATATGCAGCCAATCAAACTACAGTATAACTACACATTTTGGTATACATTGAGGAGGTTCCTTATCTTATTGCACAGCAAGGCTTAGTCCACCAGGTATAAGTAGGATGTAGACACCAAATTATCCTCGTTTGAGGCTAGCTTCCATCACCCAGTAACTGCGGTATCAAGTCTTGCTTCCTCTTCTTGTTCCCGTCTAATGGCGCTAGCTGTAAAGCCGGAATCCTAATATATGACAGCTATATCAGAGAAAACACTGTATATTATATCATAAGGACCAAGGCTTAATTACCTTTTTTATGAGGTGGGTTCGCATTCTAACCAGTTCGCCCTTACCAACCTAACATTTAACTGGCCAGAAATTATTAGATAAACGGGTTTCAGTAGGACACTTCCCTTGATTATGTTGACAGCGTGTTGATGATGGTAGAACACTATTCTAATCTCCATAACACTTCATCTAAGAGAAATAATAGGAGATGAATTTGCTCCCCTGCGCCTCTGGTCGTAACGACAATGGGTGACCACTTCTTCCACTGATGCCTCGGGACTTTGTCTAGATGTCAGTAACTGATAGAAGGTTCACATTTGCTGTATTTTGATACTGATAATTAAGTTAATTCAAATGAGATGTTTTTATGATAGTAAAAGTTCAAAGAATAATGTATTTAAGAATAATTCCCAACAGATTAGTTGGTGAATTTATAATAGTAT
Source organism: Procambarus virginalis (assembly GCA_020271785.1). Classification (NCBI taxonomy): domain Eukaryota; kingdom Metazoa; phylum Arthropoda; class Malacostraca; order Decapoda; family Cambaridae; genus Procambarus; species Procambarus virginalis. Next base: position 23,121,593 of record WNGS01165318.1, on the reverse strand, counting down.
GTGGCAATGATATCCCGTTTTCTATTGACGGAAAATTCCACTACACGCTAAATTTTCTATGGGTAACTTGTATACAACGGCAGCAATATTATCTGCCTGTTGAATGTAATATTATTAAATGGTGTCGGATTTTCCAACACAGTCAGCCAGAGTGGAGGCATCACCAGTCAGGCAGAGTGGGGGCATCACCAGTCAGCCAGAGTGGGGGCATCACCAGTGAGCCAGAGTGGGGGCATCACCAGTCAGCCAGAGTGGGGGCATCACCAGTGAGCCAGAGTGGGGGCATCACCAGTCAGCCAGAGTGGGGGCATCACCAGTCAGCCAGAGTGGGGGCATCACCAGTCAGCCAGAGTGGGGGCATCACCAGTCAGCCAGAGTGGGGGCATCACCAGTCAGCCAGAGTGGGGGCATCACCAGTCAGCCAGAGTGGGGGAATCACCAGTCAGTCAACCGGAGTGTGGGCATCACCAGTCAGTCAGAGTGGGGACATCACCAGCCAGCCAGAGTGTGGGCATCACCAGTCAGCCAGAGTGGGGGCATCACCAGTCAGCCAGAGTGGGGGCATCACTAATCAGCCAGAGTGGGGGCATCACCAGCCAGCCAGAGTGGAGGCATCACCAGACAGCCAGAGTGGGGGCATCACCAGTCAGCCAGAGTGGGGGCATCACCAGTCAGCCAGAGTGGGGGCATTACCAGTCAGCCAGAGTGTGGGCGTCACTAGCCAGCCAGAGTGGGGGCATCACCAGTCAGCCGGAGTGTGGGCGTCACTAGCCAGCCAGAGTGGGGGCATCACCAGTCAGCCAGAGTGGGGGCATCACCAGTCAGCCAGAGTGGGGGCATCAACAGTCAGCCAGAGTGGGGGCATCAACAGTCAGCCAGAGTGGGGGCATCACCAGTCAGCCAGAGTGGGGGCATCACCAGTCAGCCAGAGTGGGGGCATCAACAGTCAGGCAGAGTGGGGGCATCACCAGTCAGCCAGAGTGGGGGCATCACCAGTCAGCCAGAGTGGGGGCATCACCAGACATGCCAGTGTTGTGGCATCACCAGTCAGCCATAGTGTGGGCATCACCATTCAGTCAGCCAGAGTGGGGGCATCACCAGTCAGTCAGCCAGAGTGTGGGAATCACCAGTCAGTCAGAGTGGGGGCATCACCAGTCAGTCAGCCAGAGTGTGGGCATCACAAGTCAGCCAGAGTGGGGGCATCACCAGCCAGCCAGAGTGGGGGCATCACCAGTCAGCCAGAGTGGGGGCATCACCAGTCAGCCAGAGTGTGGGCATCACCAGTCAGCCAGAGTGTGGGCATCACTAGCCAGCCAGAGTGGGGGCATCACCAGTCAGCCAGAGTGTGGGCATCACTAGCCAGCCAGAGTGGGGGCATCACCAGTCAGCCAGAGTGGGGGCATCACCAGTCAGCCAGAGTGGGGGCATTACCAGTCAGCCAGAGTGTGGGCGTCACTAGCCAGCCAGAGTGGGGGCATCACCAGTCAGCCAGAGTGGGGGCATCACCAGTCAGCCAGAGTGGGGGCATTACCAGTCAGCCAGAGTTTGGGCGTCACTAGCCAGCCAGAGTGGGGGCATCACCAGTCAGCCAGAGTGTGGGCGTCACTAGCCAGCCAGAGTGGGGGCATCACCAGTCAGCCAGAGTGTGGGCGTCACTAGCCAGCCAGAGTGGGGGCATCACCAGTCAGCCAGAGTGGGGGCATCACCAGTCAGCCAGAGTGGGGGCATCAACAGTCAGCCAGAGTGGGGGCATCAACAGTCAGCCAGAGTGGGGGCATCACCAGTCAGCCAGAGTGGGGGCATCACCAGTCAGCCAGAGTGGGGGCATCAACAGTCAGGCAGAGTGGGGGCATCACCAGTCAGCAAGAGTGGGGGCATCACCAGTCAGCCAGAGTGGGGGCATCACCAGACTTGCCAGTGTTGTGGCATCACCAGTCAGCCATAGTGTGGGCATCACCATTCAGTCAGCCAGAGTGGGGGCATCACCAGTCAGTCAGCCAGAGTGTGAGAATCACCAGTCAGTCAGAGTGGGGGCATCACCAGTCAGTCAGCCAGAGTGTGGGCATCACAAGTCAGCCAGAGTGGGGGCATCACCAGCCAGCCAGAGTGGGGGCATCACCAGTCAGCCAGAGTGGGGGCATCACCAGTCAGCCAGAGTGTGGGCATCACCAGTCAGCCAGAGTGTGGGCATCACTAGCCAGCCAGAGTGGGGGCATCACCAGTCAGCCAGAGTGTGGGCATCACTAGCCAGCCAGAGTGGGGGCATCACCAGTCAGCCAGAGTGGGGGCATCACCAGTCAGCCAGAGTGGGGGCATCACCAGTCAGCCAGAGTGTGGGCATCACTAGCCAGCCAGAGTGGGGGCATCACCAGTCAGCCAGAGTGTGGGCATCACCAGTCAGCCAGAGTGGGGGAATCACCAGTCAGCCAGAGTTGGGGCATCACCAGTCAGCCAGAGTGGGGGCATCACCAGTCAGTCAGAGTGGGGGCATCACCAGTCAGCCAGAGTGGGGGCATCACCAGTCAGGCAGAGTGGGGGCATCACCAGTCAGCCAGAGTGGAGGCATCACCCAGCCAGTCAGAGTGCGGGCATCACCAGTCAGCCAGCGTTGGGGCATCACCAGTCAGCCAGAGTGTGGGCATTTCCAACCAGCCAGAGAATGGGCATCACCAGTCAGCCAGAGTGGGGGAATCACCAGTCAGCCAGAGTTGGGGCATCACCAGTCAGCCAGAGTGGGGGCATCACCAGTCAGTCAGAGTGGGGGCATCACCAGTCAGCCAGAGTGGGGGCATCACCAGTCAGGCAGAGTGGGGGCATCACCAGTCAGCCAGAGTGGAGGCATCACCCAGCCAGTCAGAGTGCGGGCATCACCAGTCAGCCAGCGTTGGGGCATCACCAGTCAGCCAGAGTGTGGGCATTTCCAACCAGCCAGAGAATGGGCATCACCAGTCAGTCAGCCAGAGTGTGGGCGTCTCCAGTCTGTCAGCCGGAGTGGAGGCATCACCAGTCAGTCAGCCAGCATGGGATCATCGCCAGCCATGCCAGACTTGTGGCATCACCAGTCAGCCAGAGTGGGGGCATCACCAGTCAGTCAGCCAGAGTGTGGGCATCACCAGTCAGTCAGCCAGAGTGGGGGCATCACCAGTCAGTCAGGCTGAGTTGGGGCATCACCAGTCAGTCAGCCAGAGTTGTGGCATCACCAGTCAGCCATAGTGTGGGCATCACCATTCAGTCAGCCAGAGTGGGGGCATCACCAGTCAGCCAGAGTTTGGGCATCACCAGTCAGCCAGAGTGAAGGCATCACCAGTCAGCTAGAGTGTGGGCATCAACAGTCAGCCAGAGTGGGGGCATCACCAGTCAGCCAGAGTGTGGGCATCACTAGCCAGCCAGAGTGGAGGCATCACCAGTCAGCCAGAGTGAAGGCATCACCAGTCAGCTAGAGTGAAGGCATCACCAGTCAGCTAGAGTGTGGGCATCACCAGTCAGCCAGAGTGTGGGCATCACCAGTCAGCCAGAGTGGAGGCATCACCAGTCAGGCAGATTGGGGGCACCACCAGTCAACCAGAGTGTGGGCATCGTCAACCAACCAGAGTGGGGGCATCACCAATCAGCCAGAGTGGGGGCATCACCTGCCAGCCAGAGTGGGGGCATCACCAGTCAGCCTGAGTGGGGGCATCACCAGTCAGCCAGAGTGGAGGCATCACCAGTCAGCCAGATTGGGGGCTTCACCAGTCAACCAGAGTGTGGGCATCACCAGTCAGTCAGAGTGTGGGCATCACCAGGCAACCAGAGTTGGGGGCATCACCAGCCAGCCCGAGTGGTGGCATCACCAATCAGCCAAAGTGGGGGCATCACCAGTCAGCCAGAGTGTGGGCATCACCAGTCAGCCAGAGTGGGGGCATCACCAGTCAGCCAGAGTGGGGGCATCACCAGTCAGCCAGAGTGTGGGGCATCACCAGCCAGCCAGAGTGGGGACATCACCAGCCAGCCAGAGTGGGGGCATCACCAGCCGGCCAGAGTGGGGGCATCACCAGTCAGCCTGAGTGGGGGCATAACCAGTCAGCCAGAGTGAGGGCATCTCCAGTCAGCCAGAGTGAGGGCATCTCCAGCCAGCCAGAGTGGGGGCATCACCAGCCAGCCAGAGTGGGGGCATCACCAGCCGGCCAGAGTGGGGGCATCACCAGTCAGTCAGAGTGGGGGCATCACCAGTCAGCCAGAGTGGGGGCATCACCAGCCGGCCAGAGTGGGGGCATCACCAGTCAGTCAGAGTGGGGGCTTCACCAGTCAACCAGAGTGTGGGTGTGAGAGTTGGTCTTTCAAAATTTTCCCACAGCTGACTTGAATGGCTCATTGCAGTACACAGTGCACCGATTTCGTGTACAAGCCCTATCTCTGTTAACCCTGGATTGTAATCTGTCCTGTTGGGTGTCCCCATGATGCCCACTTAACCAGGAATACGTTTATAATACTGAGGCTGCCGTATGTCCAGGCAGGAAGTAGATACAGGAAAGTTAAGCATACGTGCCACAAAGGGTCAGTGAGTACATAGGAGGTGCCAGCGTGAGAGAGGGAGAGGGGACGCCAGCGTGAGAGAGGGAGAGGGGACGCCAGCGTGAGAGAGGGAGAGGGGACGCCAGCGAGGCGCATGACTTCTGGGGTCAGCCTCAACCGGAGCGATGGAGAATAGCAACTGTGACGTGGTCGTGACATGTTCATGACGTCACCTCTGCTACTGATCAGGGAATGATCAATATGATTGGTTCCTGCTCTTTTGCTACAATGCCATTGGTCAAATTGTAATCCGTTGTGTTGTGTCCCACGAGATGCGTTACAGCCCCTGGCAAGAGCATTCACGTGAGGGAGCTTTTACATAGAAGACGTGTCCTGTTCTGTCTCTCGGCCAGTAAACAGAACAACACCGTCTATTCCTCACCATCAAGTTAAACTCAGCGTCTTTTCGATATACCAACGCTCGCCTGGAGTCGCGACTGTGAATATATTGTTTAGAAGCCTTGTGACAAATCACCAGAGCAAAACAGACTGGTACCAGGTAACCCCTGTTGACAAACTAAGGTCATCTGTGAGGGACCTAGAGTGAACTAAGGCAGTGCCGCCGCCTAAGTAATCTGTGTATGAATTTTACCACAGTGTACCTGCTTGGAACCATATAACCTGCAGCCGCCAGCCGCCACTGTCCAGAGCATATAGCTAGTATCTCAGTACCTCAGTACCTCGAGCCGCCAGCCGCCCTGCCTCACACAACGTGACGTCACCACCCTTACTCACCGCGAGTGCCATAAAGTGTGTGTGCGTGTATCTGTATGACATACAGCGCACCCTCCTGCGAGTACCCTCCATGTCCAGTACGGTTTGTGGGAAAGCCTGTCGACGAACGGAACCAGCTGTCAGGCCACCTACGAGTTCTTGCATAAATGTGCCTGAGTAAGTGATAGAATAAGAGAGGTATCCAACCTGTAAGTACAAGATCTTGTCATTGTTTTATTGTGTATGTTTGTGTTGATCTGAGGTATCAACCACAGTTCTCACCTTCTCTTACCTGACATAGGTATAGGTGAAGACACCCGACAGTGTAAGCGTGTTTATCTGTGTGGTACCATGACATTACACTCGTCTCTGAATGTGAGCTTCACATACACCACACATTTAATATTGTGTGATATTATTATTGTGCATGATTATTGCCTGTCCCATTGACAATGTATTTGTGATTTATTGCATATCATCATTACCCGAGTATCCGATTGGAACTCTTGTGATCCTTTTGCATACCGGCAGTTAGGTTTGCTGTGTAAATGATTAGCTGCCAACTGTGGTAAGTTAGGTGTTTTGCCACGAGTTGATCCGAATTGATTAACCAGACGTCAAGAGTCTCGCTAATGCAACCATAGCCTTTTTAATGCCAATCTAAAGTAATCAAGCACCCTTTGTATTAGTGGTTATGTTAGTAAATAAACTACTGTTAAGCTTTATGCGGTGTTTACGTTGAACCACTTCTGAATACTGCCAACTATTTACTCAAGCCTTCAGCTCCAGGTGTCTCCAACACCGAGTTGCCTATTATTCACAAATCTATAAATGTGATGAGGACCCTAGGAGTCCCTTAAAGTGTTAAATCATTGAAGAGATTTCAACGATCAACGTGGACCAGGACCAGGTTAGGCTAGTCTGAGAAGAGACCCCTCAAGTTCTTTACCTCGACCTTGCTCCCAGGCCGGACGGCCGAGCAGACAGCATGCGGGACTTGTAATCCTGTGGTCCTGGGTTCGATCCCAGGCGCCGGCGAGAAACAATGGGCAGAGTTTCTTTCACCCTATGCCCCTGTTACCTAGCAGTAAAATAGGTACCTGGGTGTTATTCAGCTGTCACGGTCTGCTTCCTGGGAGTGGATGCCTGGTCAAGGACCGGGCCGTGGGGACACTAAAAAAAAAACGAAATCATCTCAAGATAACCTCAAGAAGGCCCTGTACGGTTGCTCTCGTACTTTCTCTGCTGATTCCGAGAGCTCAGTGAAGCGTCTGGCACATGTACATTGGCGACGTACGCACTGCAGTCGTGAAAGCAAAATAGAAAACCCCCACAGTGGGCATCACCAGGCATCCAGAGTGTGGGCATCACCAACCAGCCAGAGTGTGGGCATCACCAGTCAGCCAGAATGGGGGCATTACCAGCCAGCCAGAGTGGAGGCATCACCAGCCAGCCAGAGGAGGGGCATCACCAGCCAGCCAGAGTGGGTGCATCACCAGTCAGCCAGAGTGGGGGCATTACCAACCAGCCAGAGTGGGGCATCACCAGTCAGCCAAAGTGGGGGCATCGCAGTAGTGGGAAACGGGTCAATGACCGTGCGTTTTGCTCTTTCGGCACACGGTCATTGCACCCCGGTTTCACGAACTTTTTTCCGGCGCACGGTCATTGCACCCGGGTTTCACGAACTTTTTTCCGGCGCACGGTCATTGCACCCCGGTTTCACGAACTTTTTTCCGGCGCACGGTCATTGCACCCCCGGTTTCACGAACTTTTTTCCGGCGCACGGTCATTGCACCCCGGGTTTCACGAAATTTTTTCCAGCGCACAGTCATTGCACCCCGGTTTCACAAACTTTTTTCTGGCGCACGGTCATATCATCAGGGGTGTTTTCACTTTTTTCAACGATTGCATCTAGCCCAGGGTATGTTTTTGAATTTCTATTCATTAGTACCTCGTAGTCTTTTAATATTTCCATTCATTTATCAGTCCTTCATAGTCATACACATTTTTCGTTACACCGGTGGTCCATGCACAGGCATTGCTAATGGTCAATGACGTCATCAGCTAGCCAGTCACCCCGTCTTCATCTTCCCTGAATAAGTCCGCTTTTTGTTATAGTGTATTTACTCCCATTTTCAATATTTATAACAAAGGGGGTTAAAAATGCAGCCTTCTGTCAAGCCGAATGTGCAATGGCGTTAAGGGGCATTTCCCTAGTGGGCAAAGAGTTGTTCAATGTCAACCAATATTTTTTGACTAGTTGTATATAAAAAGGGCTGCAATTGTCTCAAGTTTCAGTAATGCAGCTTAAATAGAAAGGGAGATTTTTTTTGTTTTTTGTTTTTTCAGCGAATTTTACACATTTTCAAGTGTGAATAAAAAATCACACCTTTCAGATATACTCATTATATGACACTTTTCTGAAACATTAGCATATAATAAAGGATCGGGACTTATAACGGTTTCCAAACATCTTTATTTTTCGTAATACAAATATTCAAAGTTCCCCCCAAAAATTATGCAAATATGTCATGTTTATTGCTATTATAAAATCAAAAAATTAACTTAGGAAAACACCATAAGTACCGATTGTAGAGACATACACTTTACATATAAGATATAGGCTTATATGTAAATTGAATGAAAAATGGAAAAGTTGTTCAAATTTTGAAATTTAAAAAAAAAAAATCAAAATTTTGAGAATAATATAGTCTAAGGTGCTGCCATCCGTAGCTGAGGTTGACATCAACTAATTTTCTCCAAAATTGGCATCCTTACAGATATGCTTATGCGCAGTCAGGTGTATAAGTTTCATGCAAATCGTCCGATAAAAAAAATAATTAAAAAAAATATATATTTTTTTTAACTTATTTTTTTTCTAATAAAACTAACTTTAATATTTTTTTTAATATATCCTATTGTGATAGCCGAGAGTCATAGATATGATTTCAGTTGACACTTGTGTTTGATAATCGTTTTTGACCATTTTGGAATAATTCTGACACCTACTTCAATATTTTTTTCTGCCTTCCTATTTATGCTACGATGCTGAGACTTGGGCCAGATGAAACTCTTTTCATATACAACTCCTCAAAAAAGTTTGAATGAAATCGAACCAGTTTTCATTTATTGAATATTTTGGCCAAATTTGGAGGTAATGCCCCCTTTTTTTAACCATTATAAGCTCGTTTTTCTCGATAAGGTATTACCATACTGTTTCCTATTGTCTAAGATCATATTATAGCTAAGATTTCATATTAACATAAGAAATGAGTTCACCCCTGTTACCAAACCAGTATTTACCCAGGTCTTTTTCCAAAATCTAAAACTTATTCCAATTTATGCCCATTGTTTCATGTTCTGTCTAGTGTTGATCATTTTAATAGCCTATTA
>WNGS01165318.1:23097847-23111935 GCA_020271785.1 Procambarus virginalis | reverse complement strand
CCCCACATCACCCCAGCCTCCCCTCATCACCCCTAGCCTCCCCACATCACCCCCAGCCTCACCCACATCACCCCCAGCCTCCCCATATCACCCCAGCCTCCCCCTCATCACCCCCAGCCTCCCCATCATCACCCCCAGCCTCCCCATATCACCCCCAGCCTCCATATCCCCAGCCTCCCCTCATCACCCACCAGCCTCCCCATATCACCCCAGCCTCCCCACATCACCCCAGCCTCCCCATATCACCCCAGCCTCCCCTCATCACCCCCAGCCTCCCCACATCACCCCCCAGCCTCCCCTCATCACCCCCAGCCTCCCCACATCACCCCCCAGCCTCCCCACATCACCCCAGCCTCCCCACATCACCCCGAGCCTCCCCACATCACCACCAGCCTCCCCACATCACCCCCAGCCTCCCCACATCACCCCCAGCCTCCCCACATCACCCCAGCCTCCCCTCATCACCCCCAGCCTCCCCACATCACCCCCAGCCTCCCCACATCACCCCGAGCCTCCCAACATCACCAGCCTCCCCACATCACCCCAGCCTCCCCACATCACCCCGAGCCTCCCCACATCACCCACAGCCTCCCCACATCACCACCAGCCTCCCCACATCACCCCAGCCTCCCCACATCATCCCAGCCTACCCACATCACCCCAGCCTCCCCACATCACCCCCAGCCTCCCTACATCACCCCCAGCCTCCCTACATCACCCCAGCCTCCCCACATCACCCCAGCCTCCCTACATCACCCCCAGCCTCCCACATCACCCAGCCTCCCTACATCACCCCCAGCCTCCCTACATCACCCCCAGCCTCCCTACATCACCACCAGCCTCCCCACATCATCCAGCCTACCCACATCACCCCAGCCTCCCACATCACCACCAGCCTCCCCACATCACCCCCAGCCTCCCCACATCACCCCCAGCCTCCCTACATCACCCCCAGCCTCCCTACATCACCCCCAGCCTCCCTACATCACCCCCAGCCTCCCTACATCACCCCCAGCCTCCCCACATCACCCAGCCTCCCCACATCATTAATAATGTGACAGTTGTCTGTATTGTGGTCCCAGCAGATATATTTAGCCAAGAGAATTCTTCATCACCTTTTTCTTTTCGTGCTGCTCCGTAATGAGTGGTGAAGGAGGAGGTGAGGGAAGTGGTGAGGGGGACAAGGAGGAAGTGAGAGGGTCAGGGTAGGTAAGGAGGCCACAAGAGCCGCCATAAGACCCGCTTGTTCTCACCAGACGACGTCTAAACTCTGTTTATCAGACGAAGGCATCCATGCCCCGCTACCGATGCCACTGCCGGGGCACGGGGTGTGTTGGGGCACGGAGGTGGTGATGCTGCCCCGTACACCGGGGCATGGTGTACTGGGGGGCACTCACCAGTAGCCTCACAAAACGGTGAAATCTGAGGGTAATGGTCACCACCCTCACTACCGCCTCGTGCACAAGCTGCTCAGCAACCACCTTCCTCGCAAGAGGAGCCAGCCTACCCCACCTCTGCCTAACTACCCAACCACTGGACAATTAACATAAACAGTATGCTTATCGTCTCATCCCTCCTCCAAAATCATTGCAGTAAATTATAAATAATCTCTGGTTTCTCAGGCCAGAGCTGGCTTGCGTCCTCTTCAACATAACTACCCAGCATAATGAATGGTTGTACACGAGGGGAACAAGCCATGACGTTAACCCAGGATAAAATATTAGTAATGGTGGGGTGTGTCGAGCACGTTGAGAGGGGCAGAGTGGAGGGTAGTCATCATGCCCCACTATACCCACCCCAAGTGAACCTCCCCCCACCCCATCACTACCCAACCACTCCCCCCGCCAAGACACATCTCCCTGGCCTCAGCCGGCAAGCAAAGGAGAGGACAGAAGAAGCGTGGAAATAGAAGAGAGAGGCAGGAACGGAGGACATTATAGAGGCACTACACACAGCAAGAAATTAACACCCATGAGTCACGAAGGAAACTGACAAGCAATTTGAAAATATCATTGTTGTGAAAGCTAAGGACCAACCACAGCTGTTCTATAGTCATATAAAGAGGAAGAACAGTAAGAGACCACGTGATCAGCTGGAAGAAACTGGGTGGAAGTCTCACGGAAAACGACAAGGAGGTTTGTGAAGAACTTAACAAAAGATTCCAGGAGGCCTTTATAAAAGAACCAGCGTGGAGGCCATAGAGATAAAAGGCCGGAGGAAACACTGGATGTCATAGTAGTAGTTCTGGAGGAGGTTAAGAAACACCTGGAGGACTTAGATGCAACAAAATCATCAGGACCAGACATAACATCACCAGGACCAGGCTCTTGAGAAGGGCTGCACAGGTACTGTCTCCCCTGGTAACTCAAGTTCTCAATAAAACACTTGAGACTGGATGCTTCCAAGAATTTTTGAAAAGGTAAATGTAGTTCCGATACTTAAAAAAAGGTGAGAACCAGGAGGTACTGAATTACAGATCAATGTCACTGACAGAAAATCACAGAGATAAGGCTTCAAGATGGAGAAAGGTAACAAGCTTGAAGGAGGATTAATTCAAGGTGGAGGAAGGTAAGAAGGAGGGTTCCCCAAGGGTGGGCGCTGTAAACGACCTGCCCGAGCAAGGGAGCTCGAACATGCCAATGTTTGCTGACGACGCCAAGTTAACAAGTGAAGTAAACACCGCGGACGGCTGCTAAGGGTTACGGGTCCACCTGACGACCTCCTGGAGTGGAAACAAAAGGATGCTAGAATTCAGTTCCAAAAAGTGTAAAATAATATAGATGTAAAAGAAAGAAAGAAGAATATATTGTATCTACATCTTAAGTGGGAGACAGAAAAGGATTTTAGAGTAGATATAATACTAGCACTATCTACAGAGGCACACATACACAGGGTGACACCAGCAGCAGGTGGGACGCTTGCAAACTAAGACGTCAGAGAACTCTAATCTAGTACTCGTACTCTAATCGATGTCAGAGTACATCGATTAGAAACCAAAGTCAGGGCATTGTCAAGGCAATCAGTATTTCTAGACCAATGCTGGAATATTCAGCACCGACCTGGAACCCGCACCTGGAGAAGCATAAACATTGAAAAAATACAAAGGTTGCAACAAAATAAGTGCCAGAGATGAGAGAATTAAACTACGGGGATCGGTTACAAGAATTAGACGTCACAACCCTAGAGGAGAGAAGAAACAGAGGGAACATGGTCGCAACGTACAAGATACTGAGGATAATTGACAAGGTAGACAAGTACAGTCTCATAAAAGTGGGACCCAGGAAGACGAGAGTACACATGTGGAAGCTGGAAACACAAATGAGTAAGAAATGTAAAGAAGTGTTCGTTCCTTGTACAGGAGGTCAACAGGTTGAATGCACTGGAAGAAGTTGTGGAAGCCACCTCCATCCACAACCTTAAAGGTAGATTCGACAAAAACATTTCGAATGTCAGAATAGTTAAATTATCACGCAACATATACAAGGCTATTAGGAAAAATATACAAGGTTATGAAGAGAGACCTCACCTCCCCGAAGACACTGAAAGGTAAGTATTGATAGGTAAGGACACACACACACACACACACACACACACACACACACACACACACACACACACACACACACATACACACAGACAATTATACACCTGGTCACACAATTAGGTGAGCACACACACATTAGGCAGTGATGTGGTGGAGGCTGACTCCATACACAGTTTCAAATGTAGATATGATAGAGCCCAGTAGGCTCAGGAATCTGTACACCTGTTGATTGACAGTTGAGAGGCGGGACCAAAGAGCCAAAGCTCAACCCTCGAAAGCACAAATAGGTGAGTACAAATAGGTGAGTACACACACACACACACACACACACACACACACACACACACACACACACACACACACACACACACACACACACACACACACAACGTCAAGCGTCACACCCCGGCACAGAGAGAGAGAGAGAGAAGACACTATAGCCAACTGCAGCAGTATTAGGTAACACAGTCGACCCAGAAGGTCCTTACCACATTATAACTAGGAGGACATAGTAACAAGGTCTGGTTGTCGCTGGATGAACACCCGCCATGTCTCCTACACAGCCCCAGCTGCCCTCTCACCCCCTCCTTCACCCACCCACCACAAACTTCATGGAGGTAAATTATTTTATTTATTTACATAGGTATACGGACATTTAGACAGCTGCCCTAGACTATATGAAGGGTTATACAGTGTGGTCATTTATACAGTCGAGGCGTATATTATGGCAAATAACTCATTTATTGAAGCGTACAATTAGCTTATTGTGGCGTATAATGTGTAAAATCCAGCACTGAACCACAGCCAGAAGTAAAGAGGAAGGTCCTGCCTGTCCACTCAGGTAAGGGGGAGGTCCTGCCTCTCCGCTCAGGTAAGGGAAAGGTCCTGCCTCTCCCCTCAGGTAAGGGGAAGGTCCTGCCTCTCCCCTCAGGTAAGGGGAAGGTCCTGCCTCTCCCCTCAGGTTAGGGGAAGGTTCTGCCTTTCCCCTCAGGTAAGGGGAAGGTCCTGCCTCTCCCCTCAGGTTAGGGGAAGGTCCTGCCTCTCCCCTCAGGTTAGGGGAAGGTCCTGCCTTTCCCGTCAGGTAAGGGGAAGGTCCTACCTCTCCCCTTAGGTAAGGGGAAGGTCCTGCCTCTCCCCTCAGGTAAGGGGAAGGTCCTGCCTCTCCCCTTAGGTAAGGGGAAGGTCCTGCCTCTCCCCTCAGGTAAGGGGAAGGTCCTGCCTCTCCCCTTAGGTAAGGGGAAGGTCCTGCCTCTCCCCTCAGGTAAGGGGGAGGTCCTGCCTCTCCCCTCAGGTAAGGGGAAGGTCTTACCTCTCCCCTCAGGTAAGGGGAAGGTCCTACCTCTCCCCTCAGGTAAGGGGGAGGTCCTGCCTCTCCCCTCAGGTAGAGGGAAGGTCCTGCCTGCCCCCTCAGGTAGGGGGAAGGTCCTGCCTCTCCCCTCAGGTAAGGGGGAGGTCCTGTCTCTCCCCTCAGGTAAGGGGGAGGTCCTGCCTCTCCCCTCAGGTAGGGGGAAGGTCCTGCCTCTCCCCTCAGGTAGGGGGAAGGTCCTGCCTCTCCCCTCAGGTAGGGGGAAGGTCCTGCCTCTCCCCTCAGGTAAGGGGAGGTCCTGCCTCTCCCCTCAGGTAAGGGGAAGGTCCTGCCTGCCCCCTCACCGGGTTGGTCCACACGTTAGTCATCACCGCACGCCCCCTGATCGAACCCCTTCTTGGAAGTCCTTCCATAAGACTGTGAGACTCCTTCCAACAATTAAAAAGTGAAAGAGAGGATTCAGGTGCGGGACTGGGAGGTGGGTGTGGAGCTCACCACTCCCGGGGACAAGCTGCTCCACCTACTGGGAGGTGGGTGTGGAGCTCACCACTCCCGGGGACACGCTGCTCCACCTACTGGGAGGTGGGTGTGGAGCTCACCACTCCCGGGGACACGCTGCTCCACCTACTGGGATGTGGGTGTGGAGCTCACCACTCCCGGGGACAAGCTGCTCCACCTACTGGGAGGTGGGTGTGGAGCTCACCACTCCCGGGGACAAGCTGCTCCACCTACCATACACCACAACACACGCTGGATATAATACTATAACAATATATAAAATCGTACATGACTATTAATTGCAACAAGTAATCTTAAATGTTATAATTACACACACACTTAAACATTCTTAAGCCAAAGAACAGTAATGACTTCAACCCTCTTGAATAGTACATCGTATTCAGACGTATAAATTCCCTAAGGTCAAAAACTAATGTTCTAATAATCATAGCGGCTCGGAAAATTTACGTGCTGTCCCGTTTTCTATTCATGGATCCTGTGTTAGGTTAGGTTCGGGCCATTTAGCACTTCAGTTTGGTGACGATGTGAACGCTCGAGAGGACGGGCTGATGAATTAAGTATATAAATATCGGGTCACACCCAAAGGAACCCAGGTTCGATTCCCGCGGCAGGACAGATGTTTGGGTAATGTTTCCTTTCACCTGATGCATGTTCGCCTAGCAGTAAATAGGAACCTGTTACACATGTATTGATTGCAATACGAGCTGCTCTCACGGACGGACCTACACCTTTCCTCTCTCTCTCTCTCTCTTCTCTCTCTCTCTCTCTCTCTCTCTCTCTCTCTCTCTCTCTCTCACCACTACTCTAGCCAAGGCACATTACCACAAGTCAGCCCCAGATATTGGGGCCCACTAGCTTCCCCAGTATTCTCGGCAGTACACGGAGGGCCTCCTTATGTAATGAGCATTGCCCGGTAAAGTACCAGAGAGCCTGATACCTTCCCATAAAACATCCGTTGCCACTGCGACCCATCGAGAGGGAGGACACAGTGGCCCCTTGACGGTCGTGCTGTTGGAAAAAGCGACATCCTGCAGATCCTCAAGGACGGGGCCGGCATTACACCCATTGACATTAGTCAGGAAGATGAAGATATCGTGCTTTTCTTCTCACGTGAGGAGGACCTAGGAAAACTCCAGATCCACGAATGCCCAATTCGCGAGGAGCACCACCTCGATACTTACTGCCCACGTCACTACCTAGCTGAAAGAACTTTTTTATTGGCAGAACCAGCCGATAGATCGCTGACCGAATAGGACGTAAGATCATTTCTAATATTGAAGACGAAACCCGAACGTGAGCGTATTCGCAATAGAGTTTAGCAGCACCAATAAAACAACAATGAAGATATTTTTTACCTCCTTAGCTGCGACCACCCAGGCTGCCACACAAGTTTTCTACTGCTCCGGGATCAAGATACCGCCCTACTAAATGAAAAAGGAACGATATCATGAGCTCCAACAGTACTTCAAGTGCTACAAGCTCTCCCACTCCACCACCAAGTGTCAGCACACCGCCCAGAAGTGCAGCCTCTGTGCCCTGGACCATCATTACTCCATCTGTAAAACAACAACCCCTCGCTGCCTGTTCTGCCACGGCAGTCACCCGGCAATCTTCTACCGCTGCCCCCGTAGACAGGATTTTTTTTATTTATTTATTTTTTAATTTTGACCCGAGGGGCGAGTTTATTGGGCAGTCACATATCCTGAGTGGACATACCACCATAGCAGCATGTACAACACTCCCCAATAGGAACAAAACCCGCTGGGTTGTTCATCCTGTCACTTGTACCCAGACACAGCTGGAACTTGCTTAACTGTCTCAAGTGAACAGCTTCTCAAACAAGAAGATTAAAATCTGTTAACCCTTAAAATCTTACATTATCTTGGGGGTGCAAAATGTGGGAATCTTTTAAGAACAGTATCAATATTTGACAAATAGTGTCTCTCAGGTGTTCACATTCTTTCAGGTAGTGGTCAAGGCGGTGTCCGTCACTCTCATCACAGATTCTGTAACTCCGTTGCTCAAGGCCCAGGTCGAAGCCAAGAAAGCCAACCCCTCTTAACCCCACCACTAGAGCCCCTGGCGCTAAACAGAGCACCTCAGCTCTTACCAACCAACGAGAAGACTCTCAGTCTTATCATACAACCAAACAGTAGCTCCTCCCACCAGGCGACCCAGCCTTCACACTGGGGACCCAAGGCCCAACCAGCACCTTCACAGCCCCCTGCACCACGTGCAGGCGTTATCCCTGGTCTTATACGATTAGCGAAGAGGCTTGCCGGACCAGACAACCATCGATTTATCAGGGAAATGAACGTGTTGTACCTAGCCAATGGCCTGGACCGCATCATAGCCCCTGATGCAAGTCTCACTACCTTCCCTGCCACACAGGGACTTTCCACAAGGTCGATCTCAACTCAGACTCCAGCTCTGCCAAAGACCCAGGCTGCACAAACAGCAGCATCCTACAGTCCAGCCCCCAAAGCTCCCACCATCACCATCACCAAAGCGCCTGACAGCTGGGTGGACAGCGCTTCAGATTTGTAGTGCTGAGATTCCGGGTTCGGTCCCCGGTGGAGGCGGAGACAAATGGGCAAAATGTTTCTTTCACCCTGATGCCCCTGTTACCAAGCAGTAAATAGGTATGTGGGAATTAGACAGCTGCTATAGGTTGCTTCCTGGGGAGGGGGGGGTGCAACAAGTATCTTAATGTTATAATTACACACACACTTAAACATTCTTAGCCAAAGAACAGTAATGACTTCAACCCTCTTGAATAGTACATCGTATTCAGACGTATAAATTCCCTAAGGTCAAAAACTAATGTTCTAATAATCATAGCGGCTCGAAAATTTACGTGTGTCCCGTTTTCTATTCATGGATCCTGTGTTAAGGTTAGGTTCGGGCCATTTAGCACTCAGTTTGGTGACGATGTGAACGCTCGAGAGGACGGGCTGATGAATTAAGTATATAAATATCGGGTCACACCCAAAGGAACCCAGGTTCGATTCCCGGGCAGGAACAGATTTGGTAATGTTTCCTTTCACCTGATGCATGTCGCCTAGCAGTAAATAGGAACCTGTTACACATGTATTGTTGCAATACGAGCTGGCCCTCTCACGGACGGACCTAACCTTCCTCTCCTCTCTCTCTCTTTCTCTGTCTCTCTCTCTCTCTCTTCTCTCTCTCTCTCTCTCATCCCACTATCTAGCCAAGGCACATTACCACAAGTCAGCCCCAGATATTGGGGCCCACTGAGCTTCCCCAGTATTCTCGGCAGTACACGGAGGGCCTCCTTATGTAATGAGCATTGCCCGGTAAGACCAGAGAGCCTGATACCTTCCCATAAAACATCCGTTGCCACTGCGACCCATCGAGAGGGAGGACACAGTGGCCCCTTGACGGTCGTGCTGTTGGAAAAAGCGACATCCTGCAGACCTCAAGGACGGGGCCGGCAACACCCTTGACATTAGTCAGGGAAGATGAAGATATCGTGCTTTTCTTCTCACGTGAGGAGGACCTAGGAAAACTCCAGATCCACGAATGCCCAATTCGCGAGGAGCACCACCTCGATACTTACTGCCCACGTCACTACCTAGCTGAAAGAACTTTTTTATTGGCAGAACCAGCCGATAGATCGCTGACCGAATAGGACGTAAGATCATTTCTAATATTGAAGACGAAACCCGAACGTGAGCGTATTCGCAATAGAGTTTAGCAGCACCAATAAAACAACAATGAAGATATTTTTACCTCCGTACGCTGCGACCACCCAGGCTGCCACACAAGTTTCTACTGCTCCGGGATCAAGATACCGCCCTACTAATGAAAAGAGACGACTATCATGAGCTCCAACAGTACTTCAAGTGCTACAAGCTCTCCCACTCCACCACCAAGTGTCAGCACACCGCCCAGAAGTGCAGCCTCTGTGCCCTGGACCATCATTACTCCATCTGTAAAACACAACCCCTCGCTGCCTGTTCTGCCACGGCAGTCACCCGGCAATCTTCTACCGCTGCCCCCGTAGACAGGATTTTTTTTATTTATTTATTTTTTTAATTTTGACCGAGGGGCGAGTTTATTGGGCAGTCACATATCCTGAGTGGACATACCACCATAGCAGCATGTACAACACTCCCCAATAGGAACAAAACCCGCGCTGGTTGTTCATCCTGTCATGTACCCAGACACAGCTGGTACTTGCTTAACTGTCTCAAGTGAACAGCTTCTCAAACAGAAGATTAAAATCTGTTAACCCTTAAAATCTTACATTATCTTGCGGGTGCAAAATGTGGGAATCTTTTAAGAACAGTATCAATATTTGCAAATATGTCTCTCAAGTGTGTTCACATTTCTTTCAGGTAGTGGTCAAGGGCGGTGTCCGTCACTTCATCACAGATTCTGTAACTCCGTTGCTCAAGGCCCAGGTCGAAGCCAAGAAAGCCACCCCTCTTAACCCCACCACTAGAGCCCCTGGCGCTAAACAGAGCACCTCAGCTCTTACCAACCAACGAGAAGACTTCTCAGTCTTGCCATACAACCAACAGTCTCCTCCAACCAGGCGACCCCAGCCTTCACACTGGGACCCAAGGCCCAACCAGCACCTTCACAGCCCCCTGCACCACGTGCCAGGCGTTATCCCTGGTCTTATACGATTAGCGAAGAGGCTTGCCGGACCAGACAACCACGATTTATCAGTGGAATGAACGTTTTACCTAGCCAATGGCCTGGACCGCATCATAGCCCCTGATGCAAGTCTCACTACCTTCCCTGCCACACAGGGACTTTCCACAAGGTCGATCTCAACTCAGACTCCAGCTCTGCCAAAGACCCAGCTGCACAAACAGCACTCCTACAGTCCAGCCCCCAAAGCTCCCACCATCACCATCACCAAAGCGCCTGACAGCTGGTGGACAGCGCTTCAGATTTGTAGTGCTGAGATCCGGGTTCGGTCCCCGGTGGAGGCGGAGACAAATGGGCAAAATGTTTCTTTCACCCTGATGCCCCTGTTACCAAGCAGTAAATAGGTACTTTGGGAATTAGACAGCTGCTATAGGTTGCTTCCTGGGGAGGGGGGGGGTTAACAAACAGGAGGCCTGGTCGAGGACCGCAGGCGGGACGCTAAGCCCCGAAATCATCTCAAGATAACCTCAAGATCTCAGCAGATGCGCTCGCAGACGTGCTGTCTCTGACGACCACAACAACATTATCGAAATGACTGAGCCAGCTTCTACCGCCACTCAGCCATTCCAGAGCCAACCTCAACCTCTGGTTGTGAGACCAAGTTAAACCCACCAACAACGGACTACGTCACGGACTTCTCAGACAAGGAACTCTCAGCAAGAGCTCCATCGCCGCAGCCCAATATCTACTCTACAAAAAGAGTTGCACATGGAGGCCACCTCACCTGAACTCCATGACAGCACGGCCGCCTCACTTGTAGCAAGGTTCAGACTAAGAAAAAACGGAAAACTTAGAAGTCATCACTAACTCACAAGCTCTATAATTGGTACAGCCAGCCCTCTGAGGCAACCGTCACCCCCCCCCCAAAAAAAAAAAAAAACATAGGTAAGGTAAAGTAAGGACTTGTGGCTACCACTCAGCCTTCTTCGCCTCCTGGAGCTTTGGATGGTGCGTTATCTACGACAACTACCCAAGAATCCTCGGCTGCTGCTGGTTGTCTTGGCTCTAGTCTTTACGAGTACAAAGTTTCTCTCCAGACTATTCTTCGTCTGTTCCCCCACTTCCCGCTCCACATTTACCTGTACAATCGATTGATTGATTATTCACATGAATTGGGTGGGTATCTTGAGAGGATCATAGTTAGCCTTAACTCACCTAGCTGAACGTGTTGTACAAGAAGCCTCAATTCACCTAGCAGGTACCAAAAGTTAACCAAGATTGTGGGAGCCTCCTGGAATTGGCCTAAGCCTAGGGGCTCCTCGATAAGTAAACGGGCTTCTTGTCCCCGACTACAGTAAAAAATGGGAAGATTTTAAGGAAACGTCCAGAATGAGGGCCAACTTACCTAGCTGTGGCGGCCTGACATTCTCTTCAGGTTCCTTCCTTTACCTGGAGTGAAAAAAAAAAATTAAAAACTAAAACCTAATTTGTTTAATTTTAATATAGTAATAGAATAGTAGTCTGATGATAGTAGTCTGATGTTGTGTAGTGGGTATAAGGCGTACTAGTTATGGCAGCTACTGGAAGGTGGTTGTGCTTTCTGGGTTCGAGTCCCACTGGTGGGTGTTGTCCAAAGATTGTTAACTTCACTTGTGGTTTTCAAGTAAGAGCATACACACACCACACACCACACATATATATATATATAAATATATATATATAAATATAAATATATATATATATATATATATAATATATATATTATTATAATATATATATCATATAATTATATAATGGATATATATAAATAATATATAATATATATTAATATATATATAGATAATATATAATATAATATAATATATATAGAATATAAAATATATATAGGTTAATATACTATATATGTACTATATATATATATATATTATTATATATATGATAGATATTAAATATAATATTATGTTTGGAAACATAATGCCTAGCTGTCCCTGCAAGGAGAGACAAATCACTAGCTTCCTCAGGTCATATGCGCATATAAATAGTTTTCCTAGAGAGGAACCAACCTGGCAGTCCCCTCCCCACCCGTGCCAAAAACATCCACCCGCAGGAAAGGTAATCAACAGTCAGAAACGCGAGGGAATCCAAAAATCAGAGCAACCAGTCCAGCAAGAAATAGAGAGAAGGAAACAATAAGGGGCAAATCAGAGTCTCACCAGTAAAGACACAGTTGCCACCGGGCTTGTGCTGTATCGGCATCCCTAGTGGCATCTGTGTCTTTACTGGTGATGACTCTGATTGCCCCTATTGTGTTTCCTTCTTCTATTTTCTTGCTGACTGTTGCTCTGATTTTGGATGCTTCGGTTCTTCTGTTGATACCTTTCCTGCGGTGGATGATTTTGGCACGGTGGGGAGGGGTGCCAGGTTGTCCTCTCTAGGAAACTATTTATAGCCATAATGACTGAGGAAGCTAGTGAATTGTCTCTCCTTGCAGGGACAGTTAGGCATATGTTTCCAAACATATATATATATATATATATATATATATATATATATATATATTATATATATATATATATATATATATATACATATATATATATATATATATATAGTATAGTATATATATATATCATATTGTATATATATATATATATATATATATATATATATATATATATATATTATAATATATATATATATATATATATATATAATATATATATATTTATATATATATATATAAATTTATATATACATACTAGATATATATATATATAGATTATATATATATTATATATATATATATATATCTATATAGATAATATATATATATATATATATATAGTGTGTTGTGTGTGTGTGGTGTGTATGCCTAGACTGGCATGAACCACAAGTGAAGATTAACAATCTTTGGACAACACCCACCATTGGGACTCGAACCCAGAAAGCCACCACCTTCCAGTAGCTGCCATAACTAGTACGCCTTAACCCACTACACAACATCAGACTACTATCATCAGACTACTATTCTATTACCTCATATCTAACAATTAAACAAATTAGTATTTTAGTTTTTAATTTTTTTTTTTCCTCCAGGTAAAGGAAGGAACCTGAAGAGAATGTCAGGCCGCCACAGTCTAGGTAAGTTGGCCCTCATTTCTGGACGTTTCCTTAAAATCTCCCATTTTTTACTGTAGTCGGGGACAAGAAGCCCGGTTTACTTATCGAGGAGCCCCTAGGCTTAGGCCAATTCCAGGAGGCCTCCCACAATACTTGGTTAACTTTTTGGTACCTGCTAGGTGAATTGAGGCTTCTTGTACAACACGTTCAGCTAGGTGAGTTAAGGCTAACTACTGACCTTCTCCAAGATACCACCCAATTCATGTGAATTAATCAATCATCGATTGTACAGGTAAATGTGGAGCGGGAAGTGGGAACAGACGAAGAATAGTCTGGAGAGGAAACTTTGTACTCGTAAAGACTAGAGCCAAGACTTAACCCAGCAGCAGGCTGAGGATTCTTGGGTAGTTGTCGTAGTATAGACGCACCATCCAAAGCTCCAGGAGCGAAGAAGGCTGAGTGGTAGCCACAAGTCCTTACTTTACCTTACCTATGTTTTTTTTTTTTTTGGGGGGGGGTGACGGTTGCCTCAGAGGGCTGGCTGTACCAATTATAGAGCTAGTGAGTTAGTGAATGACTCTAAGTTTCCGTTTTTCTTAGTCTGAACCTTGCTACAAGTTAGGCGGCCGTGCTGTCATTGGAGTTCGGTGAGGTGGCCTCCATGTGCAACTCTTTTTGTAGAGTAGATATTGGGCTGCGGCGATGGAGCTCTTGCTGAGAGTTCCTTGTCTGAGAAGTCCGTGACGTAGTCCGTTGTGTGTGGGTTTAACTTTGGTCTCACAACCAGAGGTTGAGGTTGGCTCTGGAATGGCTGAGTGGCGGTAGAAGCTGGCTCAGTCATTTCGATAATGTTGTTAGGGTCGTCAGAGACAGCACGTCTGCGAGCGCATCTGCTGAGATCTTGAGGTTATCTTGAGATGTTTACGGGGCTTAGCGTCCCCGCTGCGGTCCTCGACCAGAGCTCCTGTTTGTTAAC
>WNGS01165318.1:23085163-23097270 GCA_020271785.1 Procambarus virginalis | reverse complement strand
TGAGGGGTTTGCCAGTTATGTCCCTTATGTGTAGTGGAAGCGTGTTGAACAGTCTCGGGCCTCTGATGTTGATAGAGTTCTCTCTCAGAGTACCAGTTGCACCTCTGCTTTTCAACGGGGGTATTCTGCACATCCTGCCATGTCTTCTGGTCTCATGTGATGTTATTTCTGTGTGCAGGTTTGGGACCAGCCCCTCTAATATTTTCCACGTGTAAATTATTATGTATCTCTCCCGCCTGCGCTCAAGGGAATACAGATTTAGGCTCTTTAGGGAAGCAGCAATAACCACACAGCTGCATAACCTAAACCTCCCCCTCCCTCCCCCCCCCCCCCAAGATAAGAGGAGGAGAGGAAATGGAAAAGGGAAGTGAATGACCCAAGCAAGAGGTTCCCCTCCCCGTGTCTCCCCTCCCTCCCCCCCCCCTCCCCCTGGCGCCAGCTCAGCAACCACTCACCCTCACTACTACTCACCAACCACAACTACTCTTAACTACCGCAACCATACAGTCGGCAGGGAACTACCGGGACACGACCTGTCCTCTCACTTAATACGCCGTATTTCTTACGCAATCGACCAATCCGTTACAAATGCGACATTACATTAAAACGTTAAGCGTCGTAATATTGACGTTTTCTATGCATCGGCCTCGATAGGTTAGGTGGGTTGGTTGGGTTGGTAGGTTTGTTGTTAGGGGGAAACAGTTGTGTTGGTTACTGAGTGAACATAGAGAACTGTTCTAGAGAACTGAACGATGTAGAGAACTGCTTGAACAAGGAGGTGACTGGGCAGCAGTCACCACTAACAGTGGTCAACTACACTCTTAACTACCACTCACATTAATCACCCAGTCATCACCTGACCCACCGCTTGCCCCACTTCAATACTAGCAACCTGCACGTTTCATGTAACTGTGCTTTACCTGCTACATGTTTCTACAGTTGTATAATTATAACCTGGTTGATGGGGTTCTGGGAGTTGTTCTACTCCCCAAGCCCGGCCCGAGGCCAGGCTCGACTTGTGAGAGCTTGGTCCACCAGGCTGTTGCTTGGAGCGGCCCGCAGGCCCACATACCCACCACAGCCCGGCTGGTCCGGCACTCCTTAAGAAAACGATCTAGTTTTCTCTTGAAGATGTCCACGGACAATGTCCTAACGACCTGGGGTTAGGCTTTGCCATTAGCCAATGGATTAGCCAGGCTATAGCTGTTGGCACGGTGCACACACCCATCATCACTACTGATTACAAACTTCCTGTAGGAACTTGACAAGTTCGCTCTGGAAGTCATGAAACATTGACCACTAAGTCAGTATGAGTATATAGCACTGGGGGGGGGGGCACCAGAGAGACTAAGAGTTTGGATATGAGGACGGAGTGAAGGTGCCCCAACCACCTCGACCATCGGGAATCGAACGCCGACCCTGCAAGAAGGGATACCTGACCCGTCCACAAGCGGCAAGATAAACCTGCTTCAGTGTTGTGTCCGTAGTATGTGCTAATTGACCTCGTTAAGTAGGGTCGTTAGTGGTCGCTGGACGAGGTCATTAACCCTGCTCTTGTATACACAAGTGTCTGCGCTCTTGACCGCCAGACGGCCAGCAGCGACGCTAACAGTCTGCTTGATCACACCACCAACCATGGGAGACCGGGCCGTGGGGACATTGATCCCCGGAACCACCGTGAGGTGGGGGATATAGAGATTGAGGCCTAACGGTGTCTGTCCGGCCGCCCCAAGCACCAGCTGGAGTGTAACCGGCCGCACCAAGCACCAGCCTGTTGGGCCAAGTAATCACCAAACAACAGGCTTGGCCAGAACAACTCCAACAACCCAATTCAGGTCAACGATAAAGTTGAAATAATTTAGAATTTGAATTTGAAAACTCCTCCCTTGTAAAGAGAGCAGCGATAACGGCCGGGCACAAGTGCGCGCCAACGGCCCGTTAACGGTGCGTCTGGCGCCGCCCCCCACGTGGCGGGAATACTCATGAGCGGTGACAACGGAAACTGACTTAATAAACGCAGCAGGTAACAGTCCTCCATATTCTGAGTTACCGACAAAAACCCCACTCAGAAACTTTCGTGCGTTTCTGAATGTCTCGCAGCGATGTTTGGTTGGGATTGGGGTTACGGGGTTTGGTTGGATTGAGTTCGATTGCGTCTCATCAAGTTATTTGGTTGAATTGGTTAAACTTTGGTTTGGTTTAATTGATATATGTTTGGTTAAGTTTTGCAGGGTTAGGCTATTTTTATTTGGCTAGGTTAGTTTGGAGGAAGGGGGGGGGGCAAGGGTGGGGGGGTGTGGGTAGGGAGGGGGGATAAGGTGGGGGGGGGGGAATCTGTGCCTTGTGAGAGCAAAAATTTACCTAATTTGCATATTGGTGTATTGAACGGATGTCAGACCGGGTGATGGGGCACACCCCAGCTGAATTTTCTGTACACCTGGTGTGTGTACACCAGGTGTGTGTACACCTGGTGTGTGTACACCTGGTGTGTGTACACCAGGTGTGTGTACACCTGGTGTGTGTACACCTGGTGTGTGTACACCAGGTGTGTGTACACCAGGTGTGTGTACACCTGGTGTGTGTACACCTGGTGTGTGTACACCTGGTGTGTGTACATCAGGTGTGTGTACACCAGGTGTGTGTACACCAGGTGTGTACACCTGGTGTGTGTACACCTGGTGTGTGTACACCTGGTGTGTGTACATCAGGTGTGTGTACATCAGGTGTGCGCGTGTATTCACCTGTGGCCCATGAGAAATGGAGCCGGTCGGCCGAGCGGATAGCACCCTGGACTTGTGATCCTGTGGTGCTGCGCCCGGGTTCGATCCCGGGCGCCGGCGAGAAACAATGGGCAGAGTTTCTTTCACCCTATGCCTCTGTTACCTAGCAGTAAAATAGGTACCTGGGTGTTAGTCAGGTGTCACGTGCTGCTTCCTGGGGGTGGAGGCCTGGTCGAGGACAGGGCCTCGGGGACACTAAAGCCCCGAAATCATCTCAAGATAACCTAGTTGTGCGTACATCTCTCTCCCTACAAAACCCTGACTCACCTTCCTCCCTCCCTCCCACATCTCCCTGACTCACCCCTCCCTCCCTCCCTCCCTCCCTCTACCGATCGCTAATTCCCTCATCCGGATCAAATTACACTTCCCCCTGAAACAAACTGGTCTGCTCAGAGATCGGACCGCGAGGTCATTGATCCTCGGAACCACCGCAAGGAAACCGCAGGATAAGGTAACGCGGAATTCATAAAGAACTCTCCCTCTCTCCCTTTTTTATGGGGCGGCGGCGGGGGGCGGCGGGGGGGGGGGGGGGGCAGTAAAACAGAGGAGAGGCGAAGGGAAAAGTCTAGAAATGGGAAATTTAGTTAAGAGTTATAACACGACGCGAGCTGTCCGCCTTGCTGACACCACCAGGACCATACCTGGAGAGGGTTCTGGGAGTTCTTCTACTCCCCGAGCCCAGCCTGAGGTCAGGCTCATTTTGTGAGACCTGGCCCAACAGCCTGTTGCTTGGAGCGGCCCGCAGGCCCACAACAGCCTGGTTGGTCCGGCACTTCTTGCAAGAACCTGTCCAAGTGCCTCTCGAATACATCCACCTTTGTTCCGGCAATATTTCTAATGCTTGCTGGGAGGGTGTTGAACAGCTGTGGACCTCTGATGTTCAGTGTTCTCTGATTGTGCCTATGGCTCCTCTACTCTTCACTGGTTCTGTACTGCATTTCCTTCCATACCTTTCGCTCCAGTATGTTGTTATTCTACTGTACAAATTTGGGACCTGGCCCTCCAGCATCTTCCATGTATATATTATTTGACACCTTTCTCGTCTCCTTTCCAGAGAGTACATTTTGAGAGCTTTGAGACGGTCCCAATAATTTAGATATGTTATCGTGTCTATGTGTGCCGTATATGTTCTCTGTATTCCCTCTAATACAGAGATCTCTCTTACTCTGAAAGGGGAAGTGAGTACCGAGCAATACTCAAGACGGGACACCACCAGTGATATAAATAATATTAACATTGTTGTGAGGTCTCTGGACTTGAACGTTCTCATAATCCATCCTGTCATGTTCCTGGCCGCCGCTATATTTGCTCGGTTATGTTCACTAAATGTCAGGTCGTCAGACATCATAATTCCCAGATCTTTTACATGTTGCTTTCCTTCTATGAGTAGGTCTGATTGTGTCCTGTACCCTGTGTTTCCTTTAACTTCCTCGTTTCCACCATATTAAGTACCTGGAACTTGTCACCGTTAAACATCATGTTAGTTTCAGTTGTCCAATCGAAGACTTTTATTTATATCTGCTTGTAGTTTTTGAGTGTCTTCTACAGTGGCAAATTTCATGCTGATTTCTGTATCATCTGCGAAAGATGACACGAAGCCGGGCCTAGTGTTTTGTCTATATCCGAGACAGGAATGAGAAATATGAGTGGCGCAAGGACTGTGTCCTGGGGTACAGAGCTTTTCACTGCAGTGGGCTTTACGTTACTTGATTGACCGTCATTCTCTGCATTCTGTTTGACAGAAAGTTGAAAATCCAACGCCCTACTTTACCAGTTATTCCTAGTGATCTCATTTTATGGGTTATCACTCCATGGTCACATTTGTCGAATGCTTTTGCAAAATCTGTGTTTACAACATTTGCATTTTGCTTTTCCTCTAAGGCTTCTGTGATTCTGTCATAGTGGTTGAGTATCTGTGACAGACAGGATCTTCCCGCTCTAAATCCATGTTGTCCTGGGTTGCGTAGTTCATTATGTTCCATAAAACTGGAAATTTGATTCCTAATCACTCTTTGAAAGACTTATTATGTGTGATATTAGTGCAACTGGTCTATAATTTTTGCCAAAGCTTTACTACCCCCCTTGTGCAGAGGAGGTATATCCGCTGCTTTATGTGCTGCTGCTGCTGGTGTAGCTCGTGTATCCAGACTCTCCATATTACACTGAGCGCTCACGTTACTGGTAACCCGCTGACACGAGGTGTGGGTGTTGGCAGCTAATCTTGCTCTCTCTAGTGAGGCAGCTGTGAGTGTGTGAGAGGTTCTTCACATGTGTTTTAGCATTTATGGATGCCTAGAGATGAAAACTGTATAGTATGCATACATACATACATGCATACATACAAAGAGCTAGGGGAGACATGATCACCACTTACAAAATTCTCAGTTGAATTGACAGGGTGGACAAGGATGGATTATTAACACGAGTGGCACACGCACTATAGGGGACACAGGAGGAAACTGAGTACCCAAATGAGGCACAAAGACATTTGAAAGAACTTTTCAGTGTCAGAGTAGTTAGTAATGGAATGTGCTATGAAGTGATCTGGTGGAGGCTGACTCCATACACAGTTTCAAGTGTAGATATGATTGAGCCCAATAGGCTCAGGAACCTGTACACCAGTTGATTGACGGTTGAGAGGCGGGACCAAAGAGCCAGAGCTCAACCCCGCAAGCACAACTAGGTGAGTACGCACAGATGCTTTTACACATGTTTTGATCCCTATTGATTCTTTCCTTCCCCTACCCACATCCCCCCTCAAGTCTCCCCCCTCCCCTCCCCCTCACTCCCAAGTCCCCCTCCCCCCCAGACTCGACATGAGCGCCCCGCCATGTCGTATAACGTGAATAGTTATTTTACGCTCGCTTTACCACCAATTAACCTTAGGATGAACTAACCGAACATGGTCTATTACCCCTCGATCTGTTAGTGTTGGCAGAGGGCACGAGCACGCAACAATACATCTTCCCTCATCAACGGGGGATTCAGAGTAGGGTTCGAACCAAGCAACAGGAAGTGTTGTGTAGAGATGTAGTGCTAACTACGCCACGAGGTGTGGCACCAAACAAGTGTCATCCAGGCCTCGAGTGCCTTCATTACGCACCCTCGGGCCAGTCACGTGGCGTCCTGGTGACACGTGACACCACGTGGTCACGCTCCCCCCCCACACAGTCCACGTGTGACCGCTGCTTGAGGGGGGGGGGATACTGGGGTGGAGGCTCGTCCTTGGGCTCCCCAGGCTCGTCCTTGAACCCCAGGCTCGTCCTTGAGGTCCCCAGGCTCGTCCTTGAGGTCCCCAGGCTCGCCCTTGAGCTCCCCAGGCTCGTCCTTGGGCTCCCCAGGCTCGTCCTTGAACCCCAGGCTCGTCCTTGGGCTCCCCAGGCTCGTCCTTGGGCTCCCCAGTCTCGTCCTTGGACTCCCCAGGCTCGTCCTTGAGCTCCCCAGGCTCGTCCTTGAGCTCCCCAGGCTCGTCCTTGAGCTCCCCAGGCTCGTCCTTGAGCTCCCCAGGCTCGTCCTTGAGCTCCCCAGGCTCGTCCTTGAGCTCCCCAGGCTCGTCCTTGAGCTCCCCAGGCTCGTCCTTGAGCTCCCCAGGCTCGTCCTTGAGCTCCCCAGGCTCGTCCTTGAGCTCCCCAGGCTCGTCCTTGAGCTCCCCAGGCTCGTCCTTGAGCTCCCCAGGCTCGTCCTTGGGCTCCCCAGGCTCGTCCTTGGGCTCCCCAGGCTCGTCCTTGGGCTCCCCAGGTACACGAGCTAAGTCTGCTAGTACTTCTCGAGCAGAAGTCAAGGATTTACACCACTTACGAAACCTTTACATCTTCCCTCAATCCCTGGCGTCTTTGTTTACTTGTATTAAAGAGTGTGAACTGGGAAGCTCTACGAGGCTGTTTGTAACAATAATAACCTGGGGTTGTGGGGTTCCCAAGTTGGTAAACCTGTTTAATACATGTAAACAAAGCCGCCATGATTGTAGGAAGATGTACAGGTTTCGTAAAGTGGTTGTGTAAATGTTTGGGGACTGCTTGATACCTGGTTGATACCTGCTTGATGGGATTCTGGGAGTTCTTCTACTCCCCAAGCCCGGCCCGAGGCCAGGATTGACTTGTGAGAGTTTGGTCCACCAGGCTGTTGCTTGGAGTGGCCCGCAGGCCCACATACCCACCACAGCCCGGCTGGTCCGGCACTCCTTGGAGGAATAAATTTAGTTTTCTCTTGAAGATTCCTGGAGAGCTCATCATGGTTCAGTGGGTACTGCGTGTGCCTGGGGAGTCCTGGGGTGAGGGGGTGGGTCTACCCCACGGTATAACCTCAATATTTGGTCGACAGCTCTACCTGGTGTATATACCTGGTGTATATACCTGGTGTTTATAACTGGCGTATATACCTGGTGTTTATAACTGGCGTATATACCTGGTGTTTATAACTGGCGTATATACCTGGTGTTTATAACTGGCGTATATACCTGGTGTTTATATCTGGCGTATATACCGGGTGTTTATAACTGGCGTATATACCTGGCGTATATACCTGGCGTATGTCTGAAAGTTCTAGTTACCGAGTCCGGCCTGGAGTCAGGCAGGTGGTAGATAAACATTGAAAAACCACTCACCACGACTCATCACACACAGACAAACACCAAACACTCACCACGACTCATCACACACAGACAAACACCAAACACTCACCACGACTCATCACACACAGACAAACACCAAACACTCACCACGACTCATCACACACAGACAAACACCAAACACTCACCACGACTCATCACACACAGACAAACACCAAACACTCACCACGACTCATCACACACAGACAAACACCAAACACTCACCGCGACTCATCACACACAGACAAACACCAAACACTCACCACGACTCATCACACACAGACAAACACCAAACACTCACCACGACTCATCACACACAGACAAACACCAAACACTCACCGCGACTCATCACACACAGACAAACACCAAACACTCACCACGACTCATCACACACAGACAAACACCAAACACTCACCACGACTCATCACACAGACAAACACCAAACACTCACCGCGACTCATCACACACAGACAAACACCAAACACTCACCACGACTCATCACACACAGACAAACACCACTCACCGCGACTCATCACACACAAACACCAAACACTCACCACGACTCATCACACACAGACAAACACTCACCTGTTCGTTGTGCTTTTTCCCGTCTGGACTTGATGGTCCTGTCCCTCCTCCGCGTGGTTTCCTCCGTGTCGGAGTGGTCGGCGTCGTTGTCCTCTAGAGACTCCGCCGAGGCCAAGTACGAGGTTGTCACTCCTGTTGGGCCTCGAGGGAGGGAGTTGGAGGACGAGGACGACGACGACGATATGGACGACAGCGGCCGATACACATCCTTAAACTTGCGGGGATCGAAACCCGCCGCTGGTACGGCGATTTTGTCCGCTGTCGAGGTGGTGGTGGCAGAGGTGGTGGCAGAGGTGGTGGCAGAGGTGGTGGCAGAGGTGGCGGCAGAGGTGGCGGCAGAGGTGGCGGCAAAGGTGGTGGCAGAGGTGGCGGTGATGGTAGTGGAGGAGGAGTTCGCGGCTGCCTGAGTACTCTCTTTGGGCTTTAAGACAAACTGAGGTTCAGCATAGATGGGTTCCCTCCTCAATCTCTTATCTAAGCTATCGTAGAGCTGTTCTGAGGAGTCCAAACTCTTCTCTATGTCATCAAACATGGAGGTTATGGACTCTGCTAGGCTGACTTTTGCACTACATCTACACGTTCCCCTCTGAGTTCTCGCCACCCCACAACTGTCACACTTGTCACTACCCTCACTCTTCTTACTCAGCACTTGCTTCTCACTCTCTACATCACCCTCCACAATGAAGAGTCTCTCGCATGAAACAGTATTACCCGAAAATAACCCATTTTCTTTAACACTTTTGCACCAATTTTCTTTGACACATTCTAACCCATTTTCTATAGCACCACTATTTGCGTTTTCTTTGGTAGACACAATGTCTTCAACCCCATTACTTCTTAACTCTAAATTGCAGTTATAAAGAGGTGTCGAGCGCCCATCACCACCTCCACTCTCTTCTCCATCTCTGGCTCCTCCATCGGCTCCTCCGTCAGGGCTCCTGGAGGAGTGCCCGTCGGTGCCCTCGTTCAGTCGGGCATAGAGGGCATCGTACATGTTAAGTAGAGTGGGCACCAGGTCCGTCGAGATGCCTGTAGGAGAAAAATAGAGATGTTAGTTCTTTTGCTTGTTGAGAGAGAGAGAGAGAGAGAGAGAGAGATAACAATGCCACTAAAAGTAACACGGCAAAATCTAAGACATTCTCATATATCCAAAATTCAGTTTCCAGGTAAATAAAAACAGCGCGAAACAAACACCATACAAACAAAGAGGCCTAATAAAGGTGCCAAAAGACTTAAACCACTAATAAAACACATTATCAACAAAGAGTTATATGTCACCGTGTGCTTCACGTCTCCTTACACCGCTCCCCCGCCTCAGGAGAAGTTGTCCGTCGTGTCCCGCTCCTCTGACACCCACCGTGACACTCCTTGCCTATGCCAGTGATCGTGGTCACGGGTCTTCAAGACGCCAGTGCCTGTGATTGGCGCGGCCATCACTCACGGATTAAGTAAGTACCTCTTGTAAAATTGACTCGCTCAATCTTGTGGGTAGAAAACGGACCCACTCGCCAACCTTCCCTCAGGCCAGGCTCGTCCAAGCGGCGGCCGGACCCCAAGCACATATATCAATGATCAACGTTCTATGTATTCACAATATTTTTCTCAGACAAAAAAAAATATTATTTATTAGAACTTTGTCTCTAGTTAGGCCTAGATTAGATTAGGTGTTTAAGTTTTGTTGGCAATTATTTGTGTGGTATACGGTGAGTGAAGCATGTATGAGGACGTGTGTTGTGAGGACGGTGTGTTGTGAGGACGGTGTGTTGTGTGTTGTGAGGACGGTGTGTTGTGAGGACGGTGTGTTGTGAGGACGGGTTGGTGAGGAGCGGCCGTGATGAGGCCGGGCTGGTGAGGAGGGGCCGTGATAAGGCCGGGCTGGTGAGGAGGGGCCGTGATGAGGCCGGGCTGGTGAGGAGGGGCCGTGATGAGGCCGGGCTGGTGAGGAGGGGCCGTGATGAGGCCGGGCTGGTGAGGAGGGGCCGTGATGAGGCCGGGCTGGTGAGGAGGGGCCGTCATGAGGCCGGGTGGTGAGGAGGGGCCGTCATGAGGCCGGGCTGGTGAGGAGGGGCCGTGATGAGGCCGGGCTGGTGAGGAGGGGCCGTGATGAGGCCGGGCTGGTGAGGAGGGGCTGTGATGAAGCCGAGCTGGTGAGGAGGGGCCGTCATGAGGCCGGGCTGGTGAGGAGGGGCCGTCATGAGGCCGGGCTGGTGAGGAGGGGCCGTCATGAGGCCGGGCTGGTGAGGAGGGGCCGTCATGAGGCCGGGCTGGTGAGGAGGGGCCGTCATGAGGCCGGGCTGGTGAGGAGGGGCGTCAGAAGGGTTCGTGAGCACAAGGCACCAGCGGATTCACGCTGTAAGAACCACAACAACAGTGTTTACCATGTGGTCCTCCAGTATTACCAGCACCCCACTTCCTGCTTGTCCTGCTGCTGCTGCTGCTCCTGCTGCTGCTGCTGCTGCTGCTGTTGCTCCTACTGCTACTGCTGCTCTTGCTGCTGCTACTGCTGCTGCTGCTCTTGCTGCTGCTGCTGCTACTGCTGCTGCTCCTGCTGCTACTGCTGCCTCACGTCTCTGTTACTTCTGCCCCCTTGCTGCTGCCGTTACGTTTGTCTCCTGCTGCTGCTGCTGCTGCTGTTACACATCTTGTATATGAGAGGTGGCAGTGTGCCAACGGCTCTCGTGGTGCCAGATTACATATTACTCGAAATAGGTACAGGACACACACCGGTGCCTATGTCAGAGTGCCAGCTGTAAGCACTAATAGTCTGACAGATCAGGTCGTTAATCAGCAGGCAGGGTTAATGACCAGGGAGGGGTGTTGTGTGTGCGCCTGGGGTTCATTAGCAATGTCACTGAGGTTCTTTGTGCAACAGCAAGCACGAGCTGTTATCTTACACCAACTTATTAAGAATACTCGATAGAGCTTTGGACTCTCACGTGTGGGGTCGACGGTTCGAGTCTCCTAGAGCCCAGATCAATGGAATAAATTAGAGAGTCGCTGGTAACTATCATACGAGGGCGAGCCAGAAGCACCTGTGTGTCAGGGTCTTCATGTGATGGGTTGACCATGTGTCCCGTGTGTCACCCGTTGAGCCAACAAGTTCCAGATGCGTGTCAGCCTTGTAATGAATGACTAATGATGTAACAATGTTCTTAGGAGTGTATTGCCAGCATGAAGCTGCTGATGCCTGAACCTCGTGTTATGCGTGCCAAGTACTGGTTGTCCACCAAGTTGGGACAGGTGTGGAACTTTGAGAATATTAGTCCTAAACTTAATACAAAGTTCACCAACATCTTCAGCCCATCCTCCTCTTTTGGTAGTACTTATAGTAACGATGAGGATCATAGTACGTATATATAACTATATATGACAATTAACAAGTAGAAATCGACACCATTGAGTTGGACAAACCAAAAACTATTTTCTACTTTGGTGTAAAGATAAACTAAGCTAACCTTACTAGGCCTAATACACGCTATCTGAGGACTAACACAGTACATGTGTGTGTTATACTAAGCATAGGAATAGTTAAGTGTTTTTAAGTTCACTTTGGTGTAGTACACTCGGTATTAAAGAGTTGGGTGCCCTGACTAGAACAACAGTCCAGAGCATTTTAGCATAAATAGTCTGAATGTCTTGCCTTTGTTCATGAGAGTCTTACAAGCGTCGGGACCCAAACTCACTCGCTCTTCTCGTCTCTCTCGTTGTCTCTCTCTCTCCTCTCCTCTCTCTCTCTCCATCTCGTCTCTCTCTCTCACACACACACCACACACACACACACACACACACACACACACACACGGAGAGTCGCCAGGTAGCCTGGTGGATAGCCCGCAGGATTCGTAATTCTGTGGCGTGGGTTCGATTCCCGCACCCGGCAGAAACAAATGGGCAAGTTTCTTTCACCCTGAATGCCCCTGTTACCTAGCAGTAAATAGTGTACCTGGGAGTTAGTTCAGCTGTCACGGGGCTGCTTCCTGGGGTGTGTGTGTGTGGGGTGTGAAAAAAAAGTAGTTAGTGTAGTTAGTAAACAGTTGATTGACAGTTGAGAGGCGGGCCGAAAGAGCAAAGCTCAACCCCCGTAAAAATAACAATACAACTAGTGAATACACACACACCACACACACACACAC
>WNGS01165318.1:23045960-23059416 GCA_020271785.1 Procambarus virginalis | reverse complement strand
AGGGGGGAGGAGTGTCCCGCCCTGGGAGGGGGGAGGAGTGTCCCGCCCTGGGGGGGGGAGGAGTGTCCCGCCCTGGGAGGGGGAGGAGTGTCCCGCCCTGGGAGGGGGGGAGTGTCCCGCCCTGGGAGGGGGGGGAGTGTCCCGCCCTGGGAGGGGGGAGTGTCCCACCCTGGGAGGGGGGGGAGTGTCCCGCCCTGGGAGGGGGGAGGAGTGTCCCACCCTGGGAGGGGAGGAGTGTCCCACCCTGGGAGGGGGAGGAGTGTCCCAATAAATAAAAATAAATAAAATAAAAATGTGTATGAACAACTAGATAAATAATGTGTATGAACAACTCGATAAATAATAATAATAATAAAATAAAGAGCCTTAAACAGAACAACATGTGTGGAAGCATCAGGGAGTGTGTATATATGAATGCTACACAGTATTCATCTATAGACATCCATATATGGTGAAACACATGTGAAGAACCTCTCACACACTCACAGCTCCCTGACAAGAGGGAGCCAGCTTAGCTTAGCTGCCAACACCCACACATCGTGTCAGCAAGGCGGACAGCCCGCCTGCTTTCATACCTCTCACTGTACTTCCCACTTCTATACTTCCCTTCACCTATGCCTCTCCTTCCTCTTTACTCAAAAAAAAAAAAAAAAAAAAAAAAAAAAAAAAAAAAAAAAAAAGTGTCCCGCCCTGGGAGGGGGGGGAGTGTCCCGCCCTGGGAGGGGGAGGAGTGTCCCGCCCTGGGAGGGGGGGGAGTGTCCCGCCCTGGGAGGGGGGGAGTGTCCCACCCTGGGAGGGGGGGGAGTGTCCCGCCCTGGGAGGGGGAGGAGTGTCCCGCCTTGGGAGGGGGGAGGAGTGTCCCGCCCTGGGAGGGGGGGGGAAGTGTCCCGCCCTGGGAGGGGGGGGGAGTGTCCCGCCCTGGGAGGGGGGAGGAGTGTCCCGCCCTGGGAGGGGGGAGGAGTGTCCCGCCTTGGGAGGGGGGAGGAGTGTCCCGCCCTGGGAGGGGGGGGGAAGTGTCCCGCCCTGGGAGGGGGGGGGAGTGTCCCGCCCTGGGAGGGGGGGGGGAGTGTCCCGGCCTAGGAGGGAGGAATGTCCCACCCTGGGAGGGGGGGGAGTGTCTCACCCTGGGAGGGGGGGGAAGTGTCTCACCCTGGGAGGGGGAGAAGTGTCCCGCCCTGTGAGGGGGGGGGAACACTTCCTTCCTCCCTGGCTGGCTGGTTGACTCCCAGGCTGGCTGGTTGACTCCCAGGCTGGCTGGTTGACTCCCAGGCTGGCTGGTTGACTCCCTGGCTGGCTGGTTGACTCCCAGGCTGGCTGGTTGACTCCCAGGCTGGCTGGTTGACTCCCTGGCTGGCTGGTTGACTCCCTGGCTGGCTGGTTGACTCCCTGGCTGGCTGGTTGACTCCCTGGCTGGCTGGTTGGCTCCCTAGCTGGCTGGCTGGTTGACTCCCTGGCTGGTTCCCTGGTTGGTTGGCTCATTGGCTGGCTGGCTGGCTGGCTGGCAGGCTGGCTGGCTGGCTGGTTGGCTCCCTGGTTGGCTGGCTGGCTGGCTGGCTGGCTGGCTGGCTGGCTGGCTGGCTGGCTGGTTGGCTCCCTGGTTGGCTGGTTGGCTGGCTGGCTGGCTGGCTGTTGGCTGGTTGGCTGGTTGGCTGGTTGGCTGGTTGGCTGGCTGGCTGGCTGGCTGGCTGTTGGCTCATTGGCTGGCTGGCTGGCTGGCTGGCAGGCTGGCTGGCTGGCTGGTTGGCTCCCTGGTTGGCTGGCTGGCTGGCTCCCTGGTTGGCTGGTTGGCTCCCTGGTTGGCTGGTTGGCTGGCTGGCTGGCTGGCTGTTGGCTGGTTGGCTGGTTGGCTGGCTGGCTGGCTCCCTGGCTGGCTCCCTGGCTGGCTCCCTGGCAGGCTCCCTGGCTGGCACCTTGGCTGGCACCTTGGCTGGCACCCTTACTGGCACCCTGGCACCCTGGCTGGGTGGCACACCTACCGGCGGCGGCCACACACCCACACCCTGGCCGCTCACAAGGAAGTCAATGATGAGCCCGAGGCGCGCCACCGGCCCCTGGCCACACACACATTAATTGCTCATCAATCAAAGATTTCCTCCGAGCGAGTGTACAGCTTCCTTGTGCACTTCCCGCTGGTGCGCGCTGGCCCCCTCCTCCCATGGATCCTGTTTCGCTTGATCCCAGCCTTGCTAAATGTTGCAAGCATTACTCACAGCCTTGCTAACTATTGCATAGATTGCGCAGTCTTTTTAAGGGGGGCATATAGCTAGGATTTTAAAAGTTGTTCAATTGCAATCAATCTTTTTTGACTAGTTCTATATGCAAAGATAGAAAGCCTAAATAGAAAGTGAGATTTTTTCAACAATTTTTACACATTTTCAAACAAAAAATCCAACCACACGTTTCAAATTAAATCATTTCTATGACACTCTCCTACCACATTATCATATAATAAAGGATTGGTATGACCGGATTTTCTGAAATATGTTTAGTTTTTACTAATACAAACAGTCAAAGTGCCCCCATAAAAATAATGCAAATATATCACGTTCATTACTATTTATAAAATCAATAAATGAACTTAGGAAAAAATGTTTCTTACCAATTGTAGACATAAACTCTACATAACGGTGCAAGTGTCATGTAAACTGAAATTTTACATGACACTTGACACCTTACAGATAGGTTATGTGCCGTCAGGTGTCTTAAGTTTCATGCAAATCGCCTGAATCTAATTTTTTTAACTCAATTTTATTTGGATAAAACTAATTATTAATTTTTTTAATATATGCTATTGTGATAGCTGAGTGTCATAGACATAATTTCAGTTGACACTTGTGTCTGATGATAATTTTTGATAATTTTGGAAAATTGTTGACACATAATTAAATATTTTTTTCTCCTCTTTCTATTTATGCTAAGATGCTGAGACTTGGACCAGATGAAGCCCTTTTCATATACAACTCGTCAAAAAAGTTTGATTGAAATCGAACTAGTTTTGATTTATTACATATTTGAAAAGTATGCCCCTTTAGTTGATCAGAGCCTTGCTAAATATTGCAAATATTGATCAGAGCCTTGCTAAATATTGCAAATATTGATCAGAGCCTTGCTAAATATTGCAAATATTGATCAGAGCCTTGCTAAATATTGCAAAAGATTTCTCAGTCTTGCTAAATACTGCAACAACAGCTCAGTGTTGCGAATGTCACAAAGATTGCTGTAGCCTTGTCAGATGTTACAAACATTGCTCAGTATAGTGCAACATGTTGGAAAGATGGACCTTATCCTTGATCAACGTTGCACACATTGCCCAAAACCTTAGTAAATGTTGTAAAGATTGCTTTGGGAGATTAGAAATCTTGTTAAGATTGCTTTGAGCCTTGGTAAATGTTGAAAATATTGCTCGGAGCGTTGCTGAATGTTGCAAATATATCAAAAGAAGGCTAACTACTTCTGCAAGTATTTCAATTTGTCGCAGCCTTACTAGATGTTGCAAGGACGTGAGACGAGGGTAACCTGTCTCTGCAAGATTGATGGCAGTCCACGACGCTCTTGTAAACGACTGCATGTCTAAACTGCACTTTACTGTTGCGCTACAATAAACATTACAGGTAAAATATTGTTGGCTATTGCAATATTGCAGCACACAGATTGTTGATGTTAAGGCAGTTTTGTTCTTAGTTGTTCTGAAGGTGTGTGGCGTGTTGGCAATATTGCAAGGTTGATGACTTGTTGATCTGGAGAGTTGTTCTACTCGCACTGTGAGGGCTGTGACAAGCCTTCCCTCACACCTCGGGTCTCTCATTATGTTTGTCTTGCAACAGTTGTTTGAGTGTATCAACAAGACGCAGACTACTAGTGTAAAGGTGTCGTGCAACCCGTCCTCGCAAATTCGTATAGTCAATATTGACTTATTAGTTACCTGCATAGGTGACATACTAAACATAATAGTTTCCCTTGAAAATCTTCATAGAAAACACCGACCTTACCTAACCTACTTAGTATGTTAAAATAAGCATCTTATAGCTTCGTAACTACAATTGTTACTTAACCTATTATAGGTATAGGTTAGGTAATAATTGTAATTACGAAGCAATAAGATGCTTATCTTAACATACTAAGTAGGTTAGGTAAGGTCGGTGTTTTCTATGAAGATTTTCAAGGGAAACTATTGTTAAGTATGTCACCTATGCACTTATTTAATAAGTCAATATTGACTATACGAATTTGCGAGGACGGGTTGCCTCCCTACACAACGTCGCATTTGGACGTACGCGTTACCTACGACCAAAAACTGTCGTACAAGGAAATGGAGGCGACTTGTGAAATTGACAAAGTCCCGTTTTCTGTTCTTGGGTTCTGTGGTAGGTTAGGATAAGGCACTTTAGTACGACAGTTTCTAGACGTTGGGGACGTGGCGAAAATGGGCTGCTGTATAACTAGATCCTAAACGATACTCTTTTGTTAATTATCCGACGGTTTAGTAAAAATTAAAGCCTCGTAAAATTGACGTTTTCTATGCATCGGCCTCGATAAGTTAGGTGGGTTGGTTGGGTTTGTACGCTTCTGGTTAGACAATCAGTTGCCTTTGTTACGGAGTGGGGAACTGACCAGTGGCTGGACACATGGTGTAGTTGACCAGTGGCTGGACACATGGTGTAGTTGACCAGTGGCCGGACACATGGTGTAGTTGACCAGTGGCTGGACACATGGTGTAGTTGACCAGTGGCTGGACACATGGTGTAGTTGACCAGTGGCTGGACACATGGTGTAGTTGACCAGTGGCTGGACACATGGTGTAGTTGACCAGTGGCCGGACACTTGATGTAGTTCAGTGGCCGGACACATGGTGTAGTTGACCAGTGGCTGGACACATGGTGTAGTTGACCAGTGGCTGGACACATGGTGTAGTTGACCAGTGGCTGGACACATGGTGTAGTTGACCAGTGGCCGGACACTTGATGTAGTTGACCAGTGGCCGGACACATGGTGTAGTTGACCAGTGGCTGGACACATGGTGTAGTTGACCAGTGGCCGGACACATGGTGTAGTTGACCAGTGGCTGGACACATGGTGTAGTTGACCAGTGGCTGGACACATGGTGTAGTTGACCAGTGGCCGGACACTTGATGTAGTTGACCAGTGGCCGGACACATGGTGTAGTTGACCAGTGGCCGGACACATGGTGTAGTTGACCAGTGGCTGGACACATGGTGTAGTTGACCAGTGGCCGGACACATGGTGTAGTTGACCAGTGGCTGGACACATGGTGTAGTTGACCAGTGGCTGGACACATGGTGTAGTTGACCAGTGGCTGGACACATGGTGTAGTTGACCAGTGGCTGGACACATGGTGTAGTTGACCAGTGGCCGGACACATGGTGTAGTTGACCAGTGGCTGGACACATGGTGTAGTTGACCAGTGGCTGGACACATGGTGTAGTTGACCAGTGGCTGGACACATGGTGTAGTTGACCAGTGGCCGGACACATGGTGTAGTTGACCAGTGGCTGGACACATGGTGAAACCTGTGTGTCATTATGGTGAGATCTGGTGCATGACGTGTGGCTTGTTGGTGTGTATTGACCACACACACACACACACACACACACACACACACACACACACACACACACACACACACACACACACACACACACACACGTGTGGGGCCGTGGGTCAATGGACGGTGCTTGGAACTCGTAATCCTAGGGTCCAGGTTCGATACCGACCGCCGGCGGAAACAAATGTGCAGCGTTTCTTTCGCCCTGATGCCCCTGTTACCTAGCAGTAAATATAGGTACCTGGGAGTTAGTCAGCTGTCACGGGCTGCTTCCTGTGTGTACTCACCTATTTGTGCTTGCGGGGGTTGAGCTCTGGCTCTTTGGTCCCGCCTCTCAACTGTCAATCAACTGATGTACAGATTCCTGAGCCTATTGGGCTCTATCATATCTACATTTGAAACTGTGTATGGAGTCAGCCTCCACCACATCACTGCCTAATGCATTCCATCTGTTAACTACTCTGACACTGAAAACTTATTTCAAATGTCCCTGTGGCTCATGTGGGTACTCAGTCTCCACCTGTGTCCCCTTGTTTGCGTCCCACCAGTATTGAATAGTTGTCCTTGTTTACCGGTCGATTCCCTGAGGATTTTGTAGGTTGTGATCATGTCTTCTCTCACTCTTCTGTCTTCCAGTGTCGTAAGGTGTATTTCCCGCAGCCTTTCCTCGTAACTCATGCCTCTTAGTTCTGGGACTAGTCTAGTGTGTGTGTGTGTGTGTGTGTGTGTGTGTGTGTGTGGTGTGTGTGTGTGTGTGTGTGTGTGTACTCACCTAATTGTACTCACCTAATTGTGCTTGCGGGGGTTGAGCTTTGACTCTTTGGTCCCGCCTCTCAACTGTCAATCAACTGGTGTACAGTTTCCTGAGCCTACTGGGCTCTATAGCTGGGCTCTATATATAGTTATATATATATATATAACATAACATCGTGTGTGTGTGTGGTGTGTGTGTGTGTGTGTGGTGTGTGTGTGTGTGTGTGTGTGTGTGTGTGTGGTGGTGTGTGTGTGTAAAAGTCAGTAGTTAGTACAGTTGACTGACAGTTGAGAGGCGGGCCCAAAGACCGTGGTGTCTCCGGCAGCGGGGTCCCAGGACTCGCTCCTGGGACCACTGCTCTTCCTAACTCATGTGGACCACCTGCCCGAGGGAGTGAGCTCACACACGTGTCAATATTCACTCACCACGCAAATACAACGACGCACAACAAAAAAACAAACAAACAAACAAACAACGCTACGAGCATCAAGTGTAAACAAAACACACCGAGCACAAACGTTTACAAGACCCAGAAGGTAAACCTCCCTCCCCCACACTGTTAGGTAAGCACAACAAGGTATCTACAACTACAACAGCACGTGGCTACCCTACAACATACACAACCCGCCTAACATCACCTAATACTACGATAGGTTAGGTGGGTTGGTTGGGGTCGTGCGTGTCTGGTTAAGGGTTTAGGTAGAGCCCCAGAAGGAGGGAGGGGGGGAGGGGGGGAGGGGGTGTACCTACGAGGAAGGAGTACTAGGAGGCACAGTAGGCCTAGGGAGGGGGGGGGGTGAGACAAGCGGGGGGGGGGGGGAGGGTGTCTGTACCTGTGAGATCGCAGGTGAAGTCAAGATCCGGTGGCAAGACGAGACATCCTGAAGGAAGAATTAGAGAGAACACGTGATAAAGATGTCACCAGCATCCCCCCCCCTAAGTCTAACATCATCATAGACTTAGCTCAACTAAGCGTAAGGAATTTAGACTTAGCTCAACTAAGCGTAAGGAATATAAAATGCAAAATGGCCTCAGAGGAAATATTATTATATACATAATTTATTAGTGAATATATATATATATATATATATATATATAATATATATATATTATATATATATATATATATATATATATATATATATATATAATCTGCGTATATGTACAACACTTATAAAACATGTGATATTAAATACAGTATGAAATACACCATACACAAGTGGGAAATATTGTCAATGCCATACCAAATATATATACAAATACATACCCACATGTTGGCATGGCTATCTTACCTGTGGAGGGTCTCCAGAGTTGTTCTACTCCCCGAGCCCGGCCTGAGGCCAGGCTCCTCTTGTGATAACTTGGTCCACCAGGCTGTTGCTTGGAGCGGCCCGCAGGCCCACATATCCACTACAGCCTGGTTGGTCCGGCACTTCTGCAAGAACTTGTCTAAATACTTCAATACATCCACCTTTGTTCCAGCAATATTTCTAATGCTTGCTGGGAGGGTGTTGAACAGCTGTGGACCTCTAATGTTCAGTGTTCTCTGATTGTGCCTATGGCACCTCTGCTCTCACTGGTTCTCTTCTGCATTTCTTCCGTACCTTTCGCTCCAGTATTTGGGACCTGGCCCTCCAGTNAGCATAAGACTAAATTGGAGAAGATTCAGAGGTTTGCCACCAGAGTAGTACCCGAGCTGAGGGGTATGAGCTACGAGGAGTGACTATGGGAACTAAATCTCCCGTCGCCTGGAAGACAGAAGAGTTTGAGAGGGACATGATCACCACATGCAAGATTTTCAGAGGAATTGACAGGGTAAAGTTTTACACAAAGGCCTCACGCATCTTGCAACCGTCTCATGTTGCAAGCCAAGCCGTGGTATATTGCAAGCGCAATTGAACATGACGTCGGCGGAGAGAGATGTTGCAAAGACAACCACATTATTGCTGTCTACTGAAAGCTTAGGTAAGTCTAGGAGGCGGTGCGATGCAGTTTTACCAGCTGTTGGTGTTGGCACTCCGTTGCAAGTCACTACAATACACGAGTACTGGCCTCAACTTGTTCTTCCATCCGGTACAGCGTATTCTGACGCCGCTCAACAAATCTTTACAAATGCGATGTATTAGCTCAAAATAAAGCGCCCTAATATTGACGTTTTCTATGCATGGGCCTCAATAGGTTAGGTGGTTGCTTGGGTTGGTACTTAGCTGGTATACCTGATATAACCTGGTGTTAAGGTATACCTATAGAACACCTGACGTGACAGGTGTTGACGGTGAGTGCTCAGACGGGGGGGGACTAAGACGGGTGTACCCAGTGGCCCTGAGGGTGACAGTGCCAGTAGACGGTATCACAGGGTAGTGAGAGGGAGCTGGCACTGTGCCCTGGGGTGGGGGACCTCCACCGAGCTAAGGGTGCCAATTAAGATGGCTCTCTTTATGGTGTGTAGAGCTTGTTAGTGACCCTCCCTCACTGCTAGCCTCCAGCAACGTTCACATCACCACCAAAAATCCCCCACAATTTTTAATTCAAAAATTAACCAACAGCCTTATTTCTAATTCAAAATTCTATTTGGCCAAGAACAAGTCACAGTTCGAAAATCCCAGAGCGAGGGTTGAGGTGTGTGTCCTGTGATGAAGGCCAAGTATAGCGACTTCTGCCCCCCTGCGACAGGTGTTCCAGGGTTAGACAGGAGGCAAAACAGGCGCCGGACTGGTCGGCCTAGGCCTAGGTGGTTCTCCCGGGGGCCTACCTGCAAGGCCCCGGTAGTTAACACACGTCTTCAAGCCAATTCCCAACAACGACATTCACGATGAGCGAAATTAAGAGATTTGCAGATTCCTCCGTCTGTCTCTCACCCGTTGTTTCTACCTCTCTCACTCCCTTCTGTTTCCTCTCCCTCTCTCCTGTTTCCTCTGCCGCCTTTCCTCCCTCCCTCCTTCCCATTTTCCTTCCCAGTAGGTAAATATGTTCAAGTAACATTCAGTCAACGTTACTGAATTTTAATCAACGTTGAATTAACTTTATTGACGTCGATTTTTTTTACCACATTTAGGTACATGAGCATGGGTAGTTACCCTGGACTATATGAAGGGGAGTACAGTGTGTCAAAAAGCTAGCTACGTGATGCTCAAATTCCCCATCACACAGGATGGTTAGTCATACAGAGGCATGTGATTGGCAGTCTGCACTGGCAGACTCCGGGTGCATTA
Organism: Procambarus virginalis; assembly: GCA_020271785.1. Taxonomy (NCBI): domain Eukaryota; kingdom Metazoa; phylum Arthropoda; class Malacostraca; order Decapoda; family Cambaridae; genus Procambarus; species Procambarus virginalis. The sequence goes on along the minus strand of WNGS01165318.1, from coordinate 23,049,887 downwards.
TGAGGATATTATTAACACAAGATTGAATAAGGCAGCAGTGGTACTACAAGTCCCCATCTCGCAGGATGGTTAATCATACAGAGACATGTTTAGTACCCTGCACTGACAAATTTTGGGTGCAATATGAGGATATCTTCAAGAACTCGAGTGAATAAAGTAATTGCAAAGCTGCAGGTACCTCATAAAACTGGTCTGAAAGGTCTAATAACTGGGCATTCAGTGATGTAGTGTGGGATATCATGCCGCAGTTCCTGCTCACAGAGTTTGCACCTAGAGTGCTCAGGATTGGGAGATCCGTCACCTGTAGCCACCTGATACAGTTAACGGTACCTGCTTGATGGGGTTCTGGGAGGTCTTCTACTCCCCAAGCCCGCCCGAGGCCAGACTCGACTTGTGAGTTTGGTCCACCAGGCTGTTGCTTGGAGCGGCCCGCAGACCCACCACAGCCCGTTGGTCCGGAACTTCTTTTAGAAGACAGTCTAGTTTTCTCTTGAGATGTCCACGGTTGTTCCGGCAATATTTTTTATAGTCGCTGGGAGGATGTTGAACAGCCGAGGTGTTCAACGGAGAAAGGAGGACGACAGTCTCTCTCGTCTCCTTTCTAGTGAGTACATTTGGAGAGCTTTGAGACGATCCCAATAATTTAGGTGTTTTATCGCGTCTATGCGTGCCGTATATGTTCTCTGTATTCCCTCTGTTTCAGCAATCTTTCCTGCTCTGAAGGGGGAAGTGAGTACTGAGCAGTACTCGAGACGGGACAACACAAGTGACTTGAAGAGTACAACCATTGTGATGGGATCCCTGGATTTGAAAGTTCTCGTAATCCATCCGATCATTTTTCTGGCTGACGAAATATTTGCTTGGTTATGCTCCCTAAACGTTAGATCGTCGGACATCATTATTCCCAAATCCTTGACATGCTGTTTACCTATTATGGGCAGATTCGATTGTGTTTTATATCCTGTATTATGTTTCAGGTCCTCATTTTTGCCGTACCAGGTCAGGTCATCATGTTTAATTTGTACCTGGAATTTATCACTGTTAAACATCATGTTATTTTCTGCTGACCAATCGAAAACTTTGTTGATATCTGCTTGTAATTTTTCCATGTCTTCAGCAGAGGTAATTTTCATGCTGATCCCAATCAGGTAACCCAGGATCAGGTAATCCAGCCTGATCCTGGCAACCACTGTGTCGCACAGTCTGGTCCACGTTTTGTGCTGCTCACACACACACACACATATATATATATATATATATATATATATATATATATATATATATATATATATATATATATATATATATGTATGTTTAAGAACTGAACATATCATAGCTTTTTATATTAGTGCTTTCAGGTCGTTGGAAGTCAGTAATTTCTTTCCAATCAGACTGTGTGTTTGGACCAATATATTTTTAACAGCAGAGATAGGGATACCTAGATCTAATTCAACTTCATCTTTGTTACTCACTAATTTGGCTGCAATGTCTGTCTCATTATGATGGGTTATATTTATGTGTGATGGTATCCATACAAAGGAGATTCGAAACCCTTTACTCTGTGCAGACCTTAGCTAATACTATATATATTTTTTTTTATTAATTCCTTAGGTACATCTGCATTAGTGCAGCTACCCTAGACTATATGAAGTGGAGTACAGTGTGTCAAAAAAGCTAACTAGTTGATGCTAGAAAATCCCCATCACACAGGATGGTTAGTCATACAGAGGCATGTGATAAGCAGTCTGCACTGGCAGATTCCAGATGCATTTTGAGGATATCATCAACACAAGAATGAATAAGGTAGCAGTGGTAATAAAAGTCTCCATCTCGCAGGATGGTTAGTCATACAGGGCCATATGTTTAGTAGCCTGCACTGGCAAATTTTGGGTACATTGTGAGGATATCTTCAAGAATACGAGAGTGAATAAAGTAATTGCAAAGCTCCAGGTACCTCATGCCAACTGGTCTGAAAGGTCTAATAACTGGGCATTCAGTGATGTAGTGGGGGAGATCGTGCTAATACTATATAGCCCGTAAAAATGTGTTTAACACTCTACGGACAATCAACCCCACGTTTCATCATCCATAAGTCTCTCTGGGATTCAGAACAGTGCCCGAACCTTCGTAATGGGGGGCATGGGGTGGGCCCCAGCCTATGACACGGCAGACCGTCACTAACTGCTCGCTGGCGGCACGCCTCTAGACCTCCCCCTCAACACCCTCTCTTATAGTCACTATGTCCTTAATGTTCATAGTTTCTGCCCTTTCAGTAGAGTAGCAGTTAGGTGCTCCTGAGACCCTAACTGTAGGCATCATGGCCGCGCTCGCCCAAGCTGCCGCCGATCCTACAAACACATTTGCAAATTGTAACGCATTATGCAACCAAAAAAGGCATTTTCTTGAATGTAATGTTTGAAAGTTACAATTTTGTATATAACTAGGCCTGGGAGAGGTTGGGTAAGGTGTCAAGGTGTAAGTGTAACGGTGTGTGTGGGGGGGGGGGGGGCTGAGAGCGGTGCAAGCCCAGCAGACAAGAGATCTTAATGGTTCACGTGAATACTGTCTTTATTTTCCTTGTACAGTGAAAGTTTTTGTTTGCGATGATTTGAGTGTCCTGCCCTGGGAGGGGGGGAGTGTCCCGCCCTGGGAGGGGGGGTGTGTCCCGCCCTGGGAGGGGGGAGTGTCCCGCCCTGGGAGGGGGGGGGAGTGTCCCGCCCTGGGAGGGGGGGGAGTGTCCCGCCCTGGGAGGGGGGGGTGTGTCCCGCCCTGGGAGGGGGGGAGTGTCCCGCCCTGGGAGGGGGGGAGTGTCCTGCCCTGGGAGGGGGGGGGAGTGTCCCGCCCTGGGAGGGGGGAGTGTCCCGCCCTGGGAGGGGGGGGAGTGTCCCGCCCTGGGAGGGGAGTGCCCTGCCCTGGGAGGGGGGGGGAGTGTCCCGCCCTGGGAGGGAGGGAGTGTCCCGCCCTGGGAGGGGGGGGGAGTGTCCCGCCCTGGGAGGGAGAGTGTCCTGCCCTGGGAGGGGGAGTGTCCTGCCCTGGGAGGGGGGGTGTCCCGCCCTGGGAGGGGGGAGTGTCCCGCCCTGGGAGGGGGAGTGTCCCGCCCTGGGAGGGGGAGTGTCCTGCCCTGGGAGGGGGGGGGGTGTCCCGCCCTGGGAGGGGGGGAGTGTCCCGCCCTGGGAGGGGAGTGTCCCGCCCTGGGAGGGGGAGTGTCCTGCCCTGGGAGGGGGGGGTGTCCCGCCCTGGGAGGGGGGAGTGCCCCGCCCTGGGAGGGAGGGGAGTGCCCCGCCCTGGGAGGGAGGGGAGTGTCCCGCCCTGGGAGGGGGAGTGTCCCGCCCTGGAGGGGGGTGTCCCGCCCTGGGAGGGGGAGTGTTCTGCTCTGGGAGGGGGGGAGTGTCCCGCCCTGGGAGGGGGAGTGTCCTGCCCTGGGAGGGGGGGGGAGTGTCCTGCCCAGGGAAGGGGGAGTGTCCCGCCCTGGGAGGGGGAGTGTCCTGCCCTGGGAGGGGGGGAGTGTCCTGCCCTGGGAGGGGGGAGTGTCCTGCCCTGGGAGGGGGGGAGTGTCCTGCCCTGGGAGGGGGGGAGTGTCCCGCCCTGGGAAGGGGGGGTGTCCCGCCCTGGGAGGGGGGGAGTGTCCCGTCCTGGGAAGGGGGGAGTGTCCTGCCCTGGGAGGGGGGGAGTGTCCTGCCCTGGGAGGGGGGGAGTGTCCCGCCCTGGGAGGGGGAGTGTCCCGCCCTGGGAGGGGGGAGTGTCCCGCCCTGGGAGGGGGTGTGTCCTGCCCTGGGAGGGGGGGAGTGTCCCGCCCTGGGAGGGGGAGTGTCCTGCCCTGGGAAGGGGGGAGTGTCCCGCCCTGGGAGGGGGGAGTGTCCCGCCCTGGGAGGGGGGGAGTGTCCTGCCCTGGGAGGGGGAGTGTCCTGCCCTGGGAGGGGGGTGTCC
>WNGS01165318.1:22982458-23006889 GCA_020271785.1 Procambarus virginalis | reverse complement strand
CTCCTCTACGCCATCTAAAATTGTTCCTTAGTACAGTACTATTTCACGAAATAATTATAATATAATTACATTTTTTATCAAAATTAATAAATTTTGTTAAGAAAATATAATTCTCAAACGACTATTCTTAGCAATAAATACTTTTACAAATACATAAATACATATATTTGACTTGTACCTGGATGGGGTTTCCGGAGTTGTACTCCCCGAGGCCGGGCTGGGCCAGGCTGACTTGTGATAACTTGGTCCAACAGGCTGTTGCTTGGAGTGGCCCGCACGCCCACATATCCACTACAGCCTGGTTGGCCCGCACTTCTTGCAAGAACTTATCCAAGTGCCTCATGAAGACATCCACCTTTGTTCCAGGAATATTTCTAATGCTTGCTGGGAGGGTGTTGAACAGCTGTGGACCTCTGATGTTCAGTGTTCGCTGATTGTGCCTATGGCACCTCTACTCTACCTCACTGGTTCTATTCTGCATTTCCTTCCGTACCTTTTGCTCCAGTATGTTGTTATTCTACTGTACAAATTTGGGACCTGGCCCTCCAGTATCTGAACAAAGAACACTGTTCTCTGTTCACCTAAGACTAGGGCAGTAGGCGGGTGGAGAGAGCTGGAGCTCATACCCAGTAGACACTGATAAGTATGTACAGAATATAATGAACACTAAACGTTGAGTGATAGTCCACGGAGACCTTGTGTCTGTCGTAGGTACATGGCCTCCCTTCCCCATCTGGTGGCGGTACTTACCTATCACCACTTACCTAATCCTATCAGTGACTAGGGAAGACAGGGCTAGCACTCTGTGCCCCACCTCCATGTCTTGTTGTACCTGTCACGTTACACCTTAACAATTCTAACGTTCAAATTCTTTGTCGAATCTGGCCTTAGAGTTGTGGCTGGAGGCGGCTTCCACAACTTGCTCTTTCAGTGCATTCCGCGTGTTAACTCCCCGTACAGGGCACAGGGAGTTCCGTCCCTTCAGCTCTGCGTCTCCAGCTTCCACCTGTGTCCTCTTGTCCTGTTTTCTCTCGGTCTGGTGGTGGTGGCGACAGAGTAATATTGGTGGCAGTGATCAAGTAGTAATGGCGACAGGCAGGTAGACAGAGAGGTAGACAGGCAGGTAGACAGGCAGGTAGACAGACAGGTAGACAGACAGGTAGACAGGAACGCGTACACCGCACCTGCTAACTAATAATTAATTACCCTTCCGCTGCTAATTACACCTTCCCCTAGTAATGACGAAGGAAGGGGATTACTGGCCACCGTGGGAACTAGCTGGTCACCGAGCCAGAGGATCTTGCCGTATCTACATGGATCTTCTGTTCTTGTCCCACCTGCGATTAGCGATGCAATTTTGCATACAATTATAGCGATTCGCCGATAAGGATATCATGAATGATGTTTGTGATACGTGTGTTGTGTTTAGGGATGGGGTTATGCCGCTTGCTTGATGCCTGCTTGATGGGGTTCTGGGAGTTCTTCTACTCCCAAGCCCGGCCCGACTTGTGAGAGTTTGGTCAACCAAGCTGTGTAATGGTAAGTTGTATTCATGTGGGCCTGCGGGCCGCTTGGAGCGGCCCGCAGCCCACATACCCACCACAGCCTTGTTGGTCCGGCACTTTTTTTTTTTTAGAAAACAATCTAGTTCCCTCTTGAAGATGTCCACGGTTGTTCCGGCAATATTTCTTATGCTTGCTGGGAGGGTGTTGAACAACCGCGGACCTCTGATGTTTATACAGTGTTCTCTGATTGTGCCTATGGCGCCTCTTCTCTTCACTGGTTCTATTCTGCATTTTCTTCCATATCGTTCAATCCAGTACGTTGTTATTTTACTGTGTAGATTTGGGACCTGGCCCTCCAGAGTCAGGTCCCTGACTCTTTCAATGCAATCTACAGAGCTTTTGTTAGACCAATACTGGAATATGCAGCATTGGAATCCACACTTGTGAAGCATAACACTAAATAAAGTAAAGATTTGAACAAGACCGATGTGAACACTAAGAGGAGAGAACTATGGGCCGGCCTAAGGGGCCGGGCTCGGGGAGCAGAAGAACTCCAGAAACCATCTCCAGGTATGCTCCAGGTATGGTGATAATTTACGAGAACTTAACCTCACAATCCTGGACGACGGGGAGTAGGGGGATATGATCGCAACATACAAGATACAGAAGGAAAAGAACAATGTGGGCAAGGACAGTCTCTTTAATCTGACAGAAAGCACGACAATAGAAGTTAAGGCTGGAAACTCAAATAGTGGAAGAAAGGTAAGGAAATAGTGGTTCGTTCTGGTCAACACGTGGAATGCTGTGGAAGCCTTGGGATCCATCCCAGTGTGGAACCCAGCGCCTTAAAGTTGTGAATGTGGAAGCCATTCACAACTCAACTCACAACTCAACTAGACGAAAACAAAAAATTGTGAGAGTATTTACATTACAACACAACAAGTACAAGGCCAGTAGGCGGGGCCATAGGCAGCTGCACCACCCTTTCTGCCCGTAGTCACTGATAGGTAACCACTACTACAGTTGACTGCTCCTCAATAGTCTCCTGTTGGCCCTAGCATTAACGACCATCCCTCCCCAACGACCAACATCCCTGACCATACCCACGTCTTGGAAGGAAGGTCAACGAGGTGCCAAGGTCTTCAGCTCTGGCACTGATCTGGCTCCAGTGTCTCCCTCCTCTCTCCCACCCCCCTTCCACGCTCACTCTCTCTCTCTCTCTCCACGGCATACATTGACCTGGTTCCTGAGGCGGGCAGGCCGGTGGACGGGCAGGCCGGTGGACGGGCAGGCCGGTGGACGGGCAGGCTGGTGAACGGGCTGGTAGGTAGCTAGGCTGGGTAGGCAGGCTGGTAGGCAGGCTCGTGGGCAGGCTGGTAGTCAAGCAGTCTCCTCTCACTGACTCAAGCAGTCAATCGCTCACCAGTGAGTACACCCACTCATTCACTCTCTCTCTCCTTCACTCTCTCCAATACCTCCTGCTTCTTGTGTGGTTCTCCGGGTCAAACCCCCCCCCCTCCGAGTATTTCCCTCACTGGAGGTCAACCTCGGGACCCAGTGAGTGTTCACGGTAGCACACTCGGGTTCCTTCTCGACCCACAATCGGGAATTCCGACTTCGAATCCTCAGTGGGGACAGAAATGGTTGGGCCTATCACCTAATACCCCTGTCCACCCTAGGAGTAAACTAGACTTACTCTACTACGCCATACTCTACTACTACTACTATGCTACTACGTACGCCCACTACGTTCAAAATAGTAACGGGAATTGACAAAATTGACGAAGAAGAATTCTTGAAACTTGGAACTTCAAGAACAAGAGGTCAAGGAGTCAAGCCAAGGAAACACAGATGTCGAAGCCGTCGGTAGTTCCACGGTGTTATAGGGCAGAGTGCTGGGAAGACGGGACACCACGAGCGTAGCTCTCAACCTCCATCACAATCAGTCACACACACACGGACCAAAGAGCCGAAGCTCAACCCCGGCAAGCACAACTAGGTGAGCATACACTGGTAGTCGAGAACAACCACTCAATTACAGACCCATATCATTAACAAGCGTGGTAGTCAAATCATTGGAAAAAATATTTAAATCCAAATGGATATAATAACGGGCAGATAGTATGGTTTTTCAAACAGGAAGATCCTGTGTAACAAATCTACTTAGCGTTTGTGATTAGAGTTTTGAGCCACAGAGATACCACAGAGCCACTTAGAGCCACAGAGATACTACAGAAAAAGAGCTGGTTGAGTTGACTGTGTCTATCTGGACCTAAAATAAAGTTTTTGAAAAAATTTTGATCGAGTCCCACACATCAACACATCAGGCTGTTCTGGAAACTGGAACATGCTGGAAGGGTGACAGGGAGACTTCTGACATGGATGAACATTTTTCTGACAGCCAGATGAGGGCAGTAATCAGAGACAATGTATCTGACTGGAGGAGTGCTACCAGCGGAGTACCACAGGGTTCAGTTCTTGCACCAGTAATGTTCATCGTCTACATAAACCATCTACCAGAAGTACGAAGGGACTTATCAGGGGAAAGCCCCAAGCCATTACGACTGTATAGCACTTAGAAGGGGTCGGGATAAGGATTTGGAATGGGACGGGGGGGGGAAGGAATGGTGCCCAACCACTTGGACGGTCGGGAATTGAACGCCGACCTGCATGAAACGAGACCGTCGCTCTACCGTCCAGTCCGAGTGTGTTCTACCAGAAAGAATACAGAATTATATGAATATGCGGATGATGCTAAGATACTGGGGAAGATAGAAGTCTCAGACGATTGTCATGCCCTTCAAACTGATCGGGATAAAATAAGTGTTTGGAGCGTCAAGTGGCAAATGGAAGGGATTTTATGACAGAGATACCATAAAAATATTAGAACATTTTCTTTTGCAAAGTGGTAGACGGTTGGAGCAAACTAAGAATGTGGTGGAGGCCAAAACCGTCAGTAGTTTCAAAGTGTTATACGACAAAGAGTACTGGGAAGAACGAGCATAGTTCTCATCCTGTAACTACACTTGGATAATTATACTTAGGTATACACACTTTCTTTTAGTAGGCATCCTGAGACTGATGGATGCCTACTACTACTACTACACACACATTCCAGTAGACAGCCGGCGGCTAGAAAGGTGGGGTCCAAGAGCTAACGTGGTGCTGGACTCGAGCCGGTGGTACGCTTCTTGTTTACATTTATGGTGGGAGTTGTGGCAGGGATAAGCTGGTGTTGGTGCCCTCCGGCCGGCGTGTCAGAAGGGGGGGACACTTGGGAGGATGTTGTCAGGCCGCGGGTGTTGTGGGGCCGCAGGAACAGGTGTTGACGGGAAGTGGTTTGAGGAGACTGAATCAAATGAGACGCTAGTGAAGAGGCAGGACTCAAGAGTCAGAAAGGACTTGGATGCAGAGGACCCGGACAGATGGTGGACTGAGTGTGGGCTGTACAGCTGGTTGCTGCGCTCACCCACGCCCACCCACGCTCACCCACGCCCACACACGCCCACCCACGCCCACACACTTCCCTGCTCACTTTAGCATGTGTGAGTATAGTTTGTTGTTTTAGATTCAGCAACTGGGAACAAAAAGTTCCAGTAGCACAGGCTATGGTGAGCCCGTAGTGGACTTACCTGGCACAGGAGCGGTGCTGGTAAGTATAGGAATGGTGAGAATATGTGAGTACTAACACTGGTAATTTGAGAGAGAGTTAAGGCAGGTCGCCGCAGATTAGACACGTAGAGATAAGATTAATTGATTTAGGATGTGAACAGCGGTTGGTGTGGTGGCATATGGTTGGTGACCTATTGTGGGCGGGTGTGTGTATATATGTGAACCATATTGTATATATGTAGTTATATTGTGAATATAGTTATGTTTACTAACGGGGTTTATTTACCCCCTCACCTGGTGTTGCTGTCATCTGGGTGGTCTGTGTGGGAGGCTAGTGCATGCGAATGACAATATAATTATCATTGGTATATTGACATACTGATATACTAGCATACTGAGATACAACAGTGGTGTATTAAGCACTATACTAACAGCTGGACCCTGCAAGCTTAAATACCTCAACACACACACATATTGACCAATAAATCCCTCAAGAAGATGACCATCGACCTTGAAAATCTCCAGATTTTCCTCAATTTTTTTTCTGAAAAATGCGAAGGGAAGGTGAACAAAGACTGATCCAGAAAACTGTTGTGTGTGTAACTAGTTTAAGTCTGTCAGAGCTATCGGGCAAATATTGTGACGTCATCAACCACTGTAATCCTCCCCCCCCCTCCTCACAACCGACAACCAACTAGGATTGTTAGGTACAGCGACGACCTCACATCTTGCCGGGTCCGCGTTCGATCCTCGATGATCCAAGTGGTTTGCCACTCCTGTTTAGACGGCGCTGACAGTAACCATGTGAACCATCCTACATATACTGACCAATTAGAAAGTAGAATTCGATACTATTCAATTTGGACAAACTGGAAAAGGTTTTGTATTTATGTTGCTAATATGACCTAACCTAACCATCCAAGGCCTAATACACACTATCTGAGGCCTAGTATAGTATATATATCTGCTATACTAGGCCTAGGAATATTTAAGTTTGGGTTTTCCGGTCTCTGTAAAGTGAATATAGCACCAAATTGTAATTGTCTGTTACATCAGAATATGTACGATGGTGAACATAGTAACAAAAATATACTATCTAAACAGGAGGATGGGTTGAAGTGTTTTGGGACTATCCCTTTACTCTGGCCTCATACCTCAGCTCCTGGTCCTCATACCCCAGCTCCTGGTCCTCATACCCCAGCTCCTTGGCCTCATACCTCAGCTCCTGGTCCTCATATCCTAGCACCTTGTCCTCATATCCCGGCTCCTTGGCCTCATACCCTAGCTCTTTGTCCTCATTCCCCAGATCCTTATCCTCATACCCCAGCTCCTTGGCCTCATACCCCAGCTCCTTGGCCTCATACCCCAGCTCCTTGTCCTCATACCCCAGCTCCTTGTCCTCATTCCCCAGATCCTTATCCTCATACCCCAGCTCCTGGTCCTCATACCCCAGCTCCTGGTCCTCATACCCCAGCTCCTTGGCCTCATACCCCAACTCCTGGTCCTCATACCCCAGCTCCTGGTCCTCATACCCCAGCTCCTGGTCCTCATACCCCAGCTCTTGGTCCTCATACCCCAGCTCCTGGTCCTCATACCCCAGCTCCTGGTCCTCATACCCCAGCTCCTGGTCCTCATACCCCAGCTCCTGGTCCTCATACCCCAGCTCCTGGTCCTCATACCCCAGCTCCTGGTCCTCATGTCCCAGCTCCTGGTCCTCATGTCCCAGCTCCTGGTCCTCATACCCCAGCTCCTGGTCCTCATACCCCAGCTCCTGGTCCTCATACCCCAGCTTCTGGTCCTCATATCCAGCTCCTGGTCCTCATGTCCCAGCTCCTGGTCCTCATGTCCCAGCTCCTGGTCCTCATGTCCCAGCTCCTGGTCCTCATGTCCCAGCTCCTGGTCCTCATGTCCCAGCTCCTGGTCCTCATGTCCCAGCTCCTGGTCCTCATGTCCCAGCTCCTGGTCCTCATACCCCAGCTCCTGGTCCTCATACCCCAGCTCCTTGGCCTCATACCCCAACTCCTGGTCCTCATACCCCAGCTCCTGGTCCTCATACCCCAGCTCCTGGTCCTCATACCCCAGCTCCTGGTCCTCATACCCCAGCTCCTGGTCCTCATACCCCAGCTCCTGGTCCTCATACCCCAGCTCCTGGTCCTCATATCCCAGCTCCTGGTCCTCATATCCCAGCTCCTGGTCCTCATATCCCAGCTCCTGGTCCTCATACCCCAGCTCCTGGTCCTCATACCCCAGCTCCTGGTCCTCATACCCCAGCACACACACACGCGCGCACACACACACACACACACACACACACACACACACACACACACACACACACACACACACACACACACACACACACGCGCGCACACACAGTAGCCTGGGGGATAGCACGTAGTAGTCGTAATTCTGTGGCGTGGGTTCGATTCCCGCACCAGGCAGAAACAAATGGGCAAAGTGTCTTTCATCCTGAATGCCCCTGTTACCTAGCAGTAAATAGGTACCTGGGAGTTAGTCAGCTGTCACGGGCAGCTTCCTGGGGTATGTGTGTGTGGTGTGTGAAAAAAAGTAGTTAGTAAAAATAGTTGATTGACAGTTAAAGAGGCGAGCCGATAGAGCAGAGCTCAAGCCCCGCAAACACGACTAGGTGAATACAACTAGGTGAATACAACTAGGTGAATACACAGAGCTCCTCGTGTGTGGAGCTGCACGGCCACGGTGGAGCATGGTACCTGAGTGTAGATATGACAGAGCCCAGTAGGCTCAGGAGTCTGTACACCAGTTGATTGACAGTTGAGAGGCGGGACCAAGGAACCACAACTCAACCCCCGCAAGCACAACTAGGTGAGTGCACACACACACACACACACTTTATTATTTTATTTATATATATACAGGTTTTACTGAACGGGACGACAACAGGTTAAGCTGCCTCATCCCTTTGTGTGTACTTATTCCTAAATAAACCTTTTTTCATTTTTAATTTCCTTGTAACTGGTGTACGTGAACCGGATCAACCGGATCTTAAGTTCGATGATGTGAATATTGAACATCAGATCCTACGGCCTCTGAGGTGCTTGTTCTTAATGTTCTTGGCTCTGATGTTCTTCAATTTCTTGCAGTTCTCCAGGAACAGCATTTTGTGCTGCATAAAATTTCTAGCGATGAATTTATGGTAGACACATTTCTTTTGGGTGTTTAAGCCAGGTGTGTGTAGTTGAGAGCGGAGCCAGGTGTTTTGCTGGAACAAGGCGGAGCAGCCACTGACGAATCTCTTCGCAGACAATCTTTTTTGTCTGCGGTGGTGCTCGAGGAGGAGTTCCCAGGCCACACTCTGCCGTGGCCTGCACACTATGTCTACCTAACTACCACATTCAGCGAGCAAGGCTCTGACGTGGTCCACCGCTATCAGGTCCGGAAGGTACTGGTTGTTAGGGTACCTGGTCAAGTCCATGGATGTTGGACTCGCTTCAGCTATCCAGGTAGGAAACGTGTTCATGTGCCTAAGGAACACATGAACAATGGCATCAGGGCGAGACATTCCCGTAGTTTTGATCAAAGACCGTATGTACTCGAGGTCCAAGTGTTTCCGGTAAGGTCGAAGAACGGGGTCGTGGTGAACAAAGGTGTCCAGCGACCAGATGTACTCACAGATGGTGGCCAGGTCTAGGAAGGTGAGGGCGTGGTAGGCACAAGTGCCACAGTCCACTTGCAGTGGCTCGTCCACCACCTTCACCCTACACATTGGGATGCCAAATTTCTTGACGAAGTCCACGAAACACTGATCGAGTCTTGCATTCCCAGAGTCACTGTAGATGAAGGTCCCGTCCTCACACCTGTACACGGCCACAGCGTGGGCCTCACTCTCCCCGTGGATTGACATACACAATCCTTTTCTGCCTGGAATCTCTGTCATTTTATTCAACATATAATTATTTACATATGAACAAGATTTGCGCATCAACCGAGATGTCGTCAATAAAATGGTACAGAGTTCTTCACAGAAAAGAGGGCGTGTGTTCCTGAGATAAGGGTGAAGGTTGTGCAGAAAGTTGACCATCTTGACCCAGGTCCGGCGCTCTCTGCTGGTCTGGCTGGTACGAGGCTTTACCTGTTCATATCCTACATGATCAATAATATAGTTACTTGAAACAAGTTCCTTGGGTATTGATAGTCTATATAATGGTTATAGCTGGGCAGTGTGTCGTGTGTGGCCAGCCTTCCCTGGTGACTGTGTGGTGTGTGGCCAGCCTTCCCTGGTGACTGTGTCGTGTGTGGCCAGCCTTCCCTGGTGATTGTGTGGTGTGTGGCCAGCCTTCCCTGGTGATTGTGTGGTGTGTGGCCAGCCTTCCCTGGTGATTGTCTGGTCTGTGGCCAGCCTTCCCTGGTGATTGTGTGGTGTGTGGCCAGCCTTCCCTGGTGATTGTCTGGTCTGTGGCCAGCCTTCCCTGGTGATTGTCTGGTCTGTGGCCAGCCTTCCCTGGTGATTGTGTGGTGTGTGGCCAGCCTTCCCTGGTGATTGTCTGGTCTGTGGCCAGCCTTCCCTGGTGATTGTCTGGTCTGTGGCCAGCCTTCCCTGGTGACTGTGTGGTGTGTGGCCAGCCTTCCCTGGTGACTGTGTCGTGTGTGGCCAGCCTTCCCTGGTGATTGTGTGGTGTGTGGCCAGCCTTCCCTGGTGATTGTGTGGTGTGTGGCCAGCCTTCCCTGGTGATTGTCTGGTCTGTGGCCAGCCTTCCCTGGTGATTGTGTGGTGTGTGGCCAGCCTTCCCTGGTGATTGTCTGGTCTGTGGCCAGCCTTCCCTGGTGATTGTCTGGTCTGTGGCCAGCCTTCCCTGGTGATTGTGTGGTGTGTGGCCAGCCTTCCCTGGTGATTGTCTGGTCTGTGGCCAGCCTTCCCTGGTGATTGTCTGGTCTGTGGCCAGCCTTCCCTGGTGATTGTCTGCTCTGTGGCCAGCCTTCCCTGGTGATTGTGTGGTGTGTGGCCAGCCTTCCCTGGTGATTGTGTGGTGTGTGGCCAGCCTTCCCTGGTGATTGTGTGTTGTGTGGCCAGCCTTCCCTGGTGATTGTGTGGTGTGTGGCCAGCCTTCCCTGGTGATTGTGTGGTGTGTGGCCAGCCTTCCCTGGTGATTGTGTGGTGTGTGGCCAGCCTTCCCTGGTGATTGTGTGGTGTGTGGCCAGCCTTCCCTGGTGATTGTGTGGTGTGTGGCCAGCCTTCCCTGGTGATTGTGTGGTGTGTGGCCAGCCTTCCCTGGTGATTGTGTGGTGTGTGGCCAGCCTTCCCTGGTGACTGTGTCGTGTGTGGCCAGCCTTCCCTGGTGACTGTGTGGTGTGTGGCCAGCCTTCCCTGGTGATTGTGTGGTGTGTGGCCAGCCTTCCCTGGTGATTGTGTGGTGTGTGGCCAGCCTTCCCTGGTGACTGTGTCGTGTGTGGCCAGCCTTCCCTGGTGATTGTATGGTGTGTGGCCAGCCTTCCCTGGTGATTGTATGGTGTGTGGCCAGCCTTCCCTGGTGATTGTGTCGTGTGTGGCCAGCCTTCCCTGGTGATTGTATGGTGTGTGGCCAGCCTTCCCTGGTGATTGTATGGTGTGTGGCCAGCCTTCCCTGGTGATTGTGTGGTGTGTGGCCAGCCTTCGTGATTGTGTGGTGTGTGGCCAGCCTTCCCTGGTGATTGTGTGGTGTGTGGCCAGCCTTCCCTGGTGATTGTGTGGTGTGTGGCCAGCCTTCGTGATTGTGTGGTGTGTGGCCAGCCTTCGTGATTGTGTGGTGTGTGGCCAGCCTTCCCTGGTGATTGTGTGGTGTGTGGCCAGCCTTCCCTGGTGATTGTGTGGTGTGTGGCCAGCCTTCCCTGGTGATTGTGTGGTGTGTGGCCAGCCTTCCCTGGTGACTGTGTGGTGTGTGGCCAGCCTTCCCTGGTGATTGTGTGGTGTGTGGCCAGCCTTCCCTGGTGACTGTGTGGTGTGTGGCCAGCCTTCCCTGGTGATTGTGTGGTGTGTGGCCAGCCTTCCCTGGTGATTGTGTGGTGTGTGGCCAGCCTTCCCTGGTGATTGTGTGGTGTGTGGCCAGCCTTCCCTGGTGATTGTGTGGTGTGTGGCCAGCCTTCCCTGGTGATTGTGTGGTGTGTGGCCAGCCTTCCCTGGTGATTGTGTGGTGTGTGGCCAGCCTTCCCTGGTGACTGTGGTGTGTGGCCAGCCTTCCCTGGTGATTGTGTGGTGTGTGGCCAGCCTTCCCTGGTGATTGTGTGGTGTGTGGCCAGCCTTCCCTGGTGATTGTGTGGTGTGTGGCCAGCCTTCCCTGGTGATTGTGTGGTCTGTGGCCAGCCTTCCCTGGTGATTGTGTGGTGTGTGGCCAGCCTTCCCTGGTGATTGTGTGGTGTGTGGCCAGCCTTCCCTGGTGATTGTGTGGTCTGTGGCCAGCCTTCCCTGGTGATTGTGTGGTCTGTGGCCAGCCTTCCCTGGTGATTGTGTGGTGTGTGGCCAGCCTTCCTGGTGATTGTGTGGTGTGTGGCCAGCCTTCCCTGGTGATTGTGTGGTCTGTGGCCAGCCTTCCCTGGTGATTGTGTGGTCTGTGGCCAGCCTTCCCTGGTGACTGTGTGGTGTGTGGCCAGCCTTCCCTGGTGACTGTGTGGTGTGTGGCCAGCCTTCCCTGGTGATTGTGTGGTGTGTGGCCAGCCTTCCCTGGTGATTGTGTGGTGTGTGGCCAGCCTTCCCTGGTGATTGTGTGGTGTGTGGCCAGCCTTCCCTGGTGACTGTGTGGTGTGTGGCCAGCCTTCCCTGGTGATTGTGTGGTGTGTGGCCAGCCTTCCCTGGTGATTGTGTGGTGTGTGGCCAGCCTTCCCTGGTGACTGTGTGGTGTGTGGCAAGCCTTCCCTGGTGATTGTGTCGTGTGTGGCCAGCCTTCCCTGGTGATTGTGTGGTGTGTGGCCAGCCTTCCCTGGTGATTGTGTGGTGTGTGGCCAGCCTTCCCTGGTGATTGTGTGGTGTGTGGCCAGCCTTCCCTGGTGATTGTGTGGTGTGTGGCCAGCCTTCCCTGGTGATTGTGTGGTGTGTGGCCAGCCTTCCCTGGTGATTGTGTGGTGTGTGGCCAGCCTTCCCTGGTGATTGTGTGGTGTGTGGCCAGCCTTCCCTGGTGATTGTGTGGTGTGTGGCCAGCCTTCCCTGGTGATTGTGTGACCAGCCTTCCTTGGTGATTGTGTGGTATTTGGCCAGCCTTCCCTGGTGATTGTGTGGTCTGTGGCCAGCCTTCCCTGGTGATTGTGTGGTCTGTGGCCAGCCTTCCCTGGTGATTGTGTGACCAGCCTTCCCTGGTGATTGTGTGACCAGCCTTCCCTGGTGATTGTGTGACCAGCCTTCCCTGGTGATTGTGTGGTGTGTGGCCAGCCTTCCCTGGTGATTGTGTGGTGTGTGGCCAGCCTTCCCTGGTGATTGTGTGGTCTGTGGCCAGCCTTCCCTGGTGATTGTGTGGTCTGTGGCCAGCCTTCCCTGGTGATTGTGTGGTGTGTGGCCAGCCTTCCCTGGTGATTGTGTGGTGTGTGGCCAGCCTTCCCTGGTGATTGTGGTGTGTGGCCAGCCTTCCCTGGTGATTGTGTGGTGTGTGGCCAGCCTTCCCTGGTGATTGTGTGGTGTGTGGCCAGCCTTCCCTGGTGATTGTGTGGTGTGTGGCCAGCCTTCCCTGGTGATTGTGTGGTGTGTGGCCAGCCTTCCCTGGTGATTGTGTGGTGTGTGGCCAGCCTTCGTGATTGTGTGGTGTGTGGCCAGCCTTCCCTGGTGATTGTGTGGTGTGTGGCCAGCCTTCCCTGGTGATTGTGTGGTGTGTGGCCAGCCTTCCCTGGTGATTGTGTGGTGTGTGGCCAGCCTTCCCTGTGATTGTGTGGTGTGTGGCCAGCCTTCCCTGGTGATTGTGTGGTGTGTGGCCAGCCTTCCCTGGTGATTGTGTGGTGTGTGGCCAGCCTTCCCTGGTGATTGTGTGGTGTGTGGCCAGCCTTCCCTGGTGACTGTGTGGTGTGTGGCCAGCCTTCCCTGGTGATTGTGTGGTGTGTGGCCAGCCTTCCCTGGTGACTGTGTGGTGTGTGGCCAGCCTTCCCTGGTGATTGTGTGGTGTGTGGCCAGCCTTCCCTGGTGATTGTGTGGTGTGTGGCCAGCCTTCCCTGGTGATTGTGTGGTGTGTGGCCAGCCTTCCCTGGTGATTGTGTGTGTGTGGCCAGCCTTCCCTGGTGATTGTGTGGTGTGTGGCCAGCCTTCCCTGGTGACTGTGTGGTGTGTGGCCAGCCTTCCCTGGTGACTGTGTGGTGTGTGGCCAGCCTTCCCTGGTGATTGTGTGGTGTGTGGCCAGCCTTCCCTGGTGATTGTGTGGTGTGTGGCCAGCCTTCCCTGGTGATTGTGTGGTGTGTGGCCAGCCTTCCCTGGTGATTGTGTGGTGTGTGGCCAGCCTTCCCTGGTGATTGTGTGGTGTGTGGCCAGCCTTCCCTGGTGATTGTGTGGTGTGTGGCCAGCCTTCCCTGGTGATTGTGTGGTCTGTGGCCAGCCTTCCCTGGTGATTGTGTGGTCTGTGGCCAGCCTTCCCTGGTGATTGTGTGGTGTGTGGCCAGCCTTCCTGGTGATTGTGTGGTGTGTGGCCAGCCTTCCCTGGTGATTGTGTGGTCTGTGGCCAGCCTTCCCTGGTGATTGTGTGGTCTGGGCCAGCCTTCCCTGGTGACTGTGTGGTGTGTGGCCAGCCTTCCCTGGTGACTGTGTGGTGTGTGTGCCAGCCTTCCCTGGTGATTGTGTGGTGTGTGGCCAGCCTTCCCTGGTGATTGTGTGGTGTGTGGCCAGCCTTCCCTGGTGACTGTGTGGTGTGTGGCCAGCCTTCCCTGGTGACTGTGTGGTGTGTGGCCAGCCTTCCCTGGTGATTGTGTGGTGTGTGGCCAGCCTTCCCTGGTGATTGTGTGGTGTGTGGCCAGCCTTCCCTGGTGACTGTGTGGTGTGTGGCAAGCCTTCCCTGGTGATTGTGTCGTGTGTGGCCAGCCTTCCCTGGTGATTGTGTGGTGTGTGGCCAGCCTTCCCTGGTGATTGTGTGGTGTGTGGCCAGCCTTCCTTGGTGATTGTGTGGTGTGTGGCCAGCCTTCCCTGGTGATTGTGTGGTGTGTGGCCAGCCTTCCCTGGTGATTGTGTGGTGTGTGGCCAGCCTTCCCTGGTGATTGTGTGGTGTGTGGCCAGCCTTCCCTGGTGATTGTGTGGTGTGTGACCAGCCTTCCCTGGTGATTGTGTGACCAACCTTCCTTGGTGATTGTGTGGTATTTGGCCAGCCTTCCCTGGTGATTGTGTGGTCTGTGGCCAGCCTTCCCTGGTGACTGTGTGGTCTGTGGCCAGCCTTCCCTGGTGATTGTGTGACCAGCCTTCCCTGGTGATTGTGTGACCAGCCTTCCCTGGTGATTGTGTGACCAGCCTTCCCTGGTGATTGTGTGGCGTGTGGCCAGCCTTCCCTGGTGATTGTGTGGTGTGTGACCAGCCTTCCCTGGTGATTGTGTGGTGTGTGACCAGCCTTCCCTGGTGATTGTGTGGTCTGTAGCCAGCCTTCCTTGGTGATTGTGTGGTCTGTGGCCAGCCTTCCCTGGTGATTGTGTGACCAGCTTTCCCTGGTGATTGTGTGACCAGCCTTCCCTGGTGATTGTGTGACCAGCCTTCCCTGGTGATTGTGTGACCAGCTTTCCCTGGTGATTGTGTGACCAGCCTTCCCTGGTGATTGTGTGACCAGCCTTCCCTGGTGATTGTGTGGCCAGCCTTCCCTGGTGATTGTGTGGTGTGTGGCTAGCCTTCCCTGGTGATTGTGTGGTGTGTGGCCAGCCTTCCCTGGTGATTGTGTGGTGTGTGGCCAGCCTTCCCTGGTGATTGTGTGGCCAGCCTTCCCTGGTGATTGTGTGGCGTGTGGCCAGCCTTCCCTGGTGATTGTGTAGTGTGTGGCCAGCCTTCCCTGGTGATTGTGTGGTGTGTGGCCAGCCTTCCCTGGTGATTGTGTGGTGTGTGGCCAGCCTTCCCTGGTGATTGTGTGGTCTGTGGCCAGCCTTCCCTGGTGATTGTGTGGTCTGTGGCCAGCCTTCCCTGGTGATTGTGTGGTGTGTGGCCAGCCTTTCCTGGTGATTGTGTGGTGTGTGGCCAGCCTTCCCTTGTGATTGTGTGGTCTGTGGCCAGCCTTCCCTGGTGATTGTGTGGTCTGTGGCCAGCCTTCCCTGGTGATTGTGTGGTCTGTGGCCAGCCTTCCACACCTTGTGGAAGGTCCACCTTGTGGGACCTCAATGCAAGCCTGAAGTTTATATATATACAGGCTTCCTGTCCCCCGATAAAACGAATTATCATTATTATTATCTCTCATTCCAGCATGTTGATATCTTATTGTATTGTGTATCTTTGATGCCAGGGATAGGACTCCTCAAGCCTTTACACAACCACTTTACGAAACCAGTACATCTTCCTACAATCATGGCAGCTTTGTTCACATGTATTAAACACTTTATCAACTTGGGAACCCCACAACCCGAGGTTATTATTGTTATAAACAACCTCGTAGAGCTTCCCGGCTCAAACATAATGGTGGAACAGTGACAAAGTCGCCGTGATGGAGGAAAGATGTACAGGTTTCGTAAGTGCTTGTGTAAATATTTAATGAATCCTCGTTCTATTCATGTGGATGGAGCCAAGTGGGTTACCTAGAAGTAGTTCCGAGGATCAATGTCCCCCGGCCCGGTCTCTCAATTCACCACTCGGGAATAAACACAACAGTTTTGTCTAGCCAGAAACGCACCAACCCAAGCAACCCGCCTTACCTATCGAGGCCCAGGTGATGAAAACGTCAGTATTACGGTGCTTTATTGTTTCTAACACGTCGCATTTTTAACGAGAAGGACGGATTACGTCCAAAAGGCGACGTATAAAGTGGGAGGACAGGCGGAGGACCCTGTGGCCCACACTGCGCCTCTCCACACACTGCCTCTAACTTACAACGATTCCTACGAGAAAACCTTACAGGAGACATGATCCTGATATATAAATACTAAAGAGGCACAGAGAGCCAGAGTAGACAAAGACAGTTATGGGTAGTCCGTCTAATTACCCAAACCTTCCCAGCAGTAAATAAGTAGTCAAGAAATTCAGCACCACCATTATAGTGAGTAAATATATCAAAGTTCTTCATTACTTACGTTATGGTAGGAAGCTTTGGGTAATTAGACGGACACGTTATTGGCACAGGAACAAGCATGCGTAGGTAAGCACTATTACCCAAAACACATACATGCACAACCACACGAGCACACACACACACACACACACACACACACACACACACACACACACACACACACACACACACACACACACACACACACACACACACACGAACACACACACACGAACACACAAAGGAGCCAAAGAGCTACGGTAAGGGGCGAGAAGTCGGACTGGCCAACAGTAACAAGTGGAGTACCACAAGGATCGGTACTGGGACCAATTCTATTTCTTGTATATGTTAACGATATGTTTACGGGTGTAGAGTCCTACATGTCGATGTTTGCGGATGACGCAAAGTTGATGAGAAGAGTTGTGACAGATGAGGATTGCAGGATCCTCCAAGAAGACCTGAACAGGTTGCAGAGATGGTCAGAGAAATGGCTATTGGAATTCAACACGAGCAAATGTAAAGTTATGGAAATGGGACTAGGAGATAGGAGACCAAAGGGTCAGTACACAATGAAGGGGAACAGTCTACCTGTGACGACGCGCGAGAGAGACCTGGGTGTGGACGTAACACCTAATCTGTCTCCTGAGGCACATATAAATAGGATAACGACAGCAGCGTACTCGACACTGGCAAAAGTTAGAACATCATTCAGAAACCTAAGCAAGGAGGCATTTAGGGCGCTTTACACTGCCTACGTGAGGCCAGTCTTAGAGTATGCCGCCTCATCATGGAGTCCCCATCTGAAGAAGCATATAATGAAACTGGAAAAGGTTCAGAGGTTTGCAACGAGACTCGTCCCTGAGCTACGAGGGATGGGTATGAGGAGCGCCTGAGGGAACTGTGCCTTACGACACTAGAAAGAAGAAGGGAGAGAGGGGACATGATAGGAACGTATAAAATACTCAGAGGGATTGACAGAGTGGACATAGACGAAATGTTCACACGGAATAGTAACAGAACGAGGGGACATGGATGGAAGTTGGAAACTCAGATGAGTCACAGAGATGTTAGGAAGTTTTCTTTTAGCGTGAGAGTAGTGGGAAAATGGAATGCACTCAAGGAACAGGTTGTGGAAGCAAATACTATTCATAATTTTAAAACCAGGTATGATAGGGAAATGGGACAGGAGTCATTGCTGTAAACAACTGATGCTCGAAAGGCGGGATCCAAGAGTCAATGCTCGATCCTGCAGACACATATAGGTGAGTACATATAGGTGAGTACAAANTGGCACTCTTATTGTGGCACTGTCTGGCACTCTTATTATGGCACTGTCTGGCACTCTTATTATGGCACTGTCTGGCACTCTTATTATGGCACTGTCTGGCACTCTTATTATGGCACTGTCTGGCACTCTTATTATGGCACTTAGAGGTACATAATAATTTACACGTGGACAATAGTAGAGGGGCTGGTCCCAAACCTGCAAACAGAAATAACATCACATGAGACCAGGAGGCATGGCAGGATGTGCAGAATACCCCCGTTGAAGAGCCGAGGTGTAACGGGTACTCTGAGAGAGAACTCTATCAACATCAGAGGCCCGAGACTGTTCGAACCCTGCTGTAGAGAGACCACAGGAAGATGGCCTCTCCAGCAGAGGCCACTGGAACCCTGCTGTACAGAGACCACAGGAAGATGGCCTCTCCAGCAGAGGCCACTGGAACCCTGCTGTACAGAGACCACAGGAAGATGGCCTCTCCAGCAGAGGCCACTGGAACCCTGCTGTACAGAGACCACAGGAAGATGGCCTCTCTGCAGAGGCCACTGGAACCCTGCTGTACAGAGACCACAGGAAGATGGCCTCTCCAGCAGAGGCCACTGGAACCCTGCTGTAGAGAGACCACAGGAAGATGGCCTCTCATGCAGAGGCCACTGGAACCCTGCTGTACAGAGACCACAGGAAGATGGCCTCTCCTGCAGAGGCCACTGGAACCCTGCTGTACAGAGACCACAGGAAGATGGCCTCTTCTGCAGAGGCCACTGGAACCCTGCTGTAGAGAGACCACAGGAAGATGGCCTCTCACAGCAGAGGCCACTGGAGCCCTGCCAACCCAAAAAAGACACACTAGATCAAGAACTTCCCGACAGGTAATTCTCCTGACCATGACCTAGCCGACTGCCCCCCGCCCTCCCTCACACCTCACAAAGGGCCGCACCTCACAACTCCTCCTCCGTCGCTGCTCCTACATTGACAATGACTCATAAAATTAGTCGCCTGGCTCCGCATCATTATACGGGAGGGCGGAACCGCCCCTCGTACCTTCCTCACCTCTATGCCGTGGCTAACAACCAAAGTGCTACCCGAACCTTCATGTAACTAGGAGGATGGGGGGGGGGTCTCTCAAGGGTAACTAGGGACGCAGGGGGGTAACAAGGCTTTATATATATCTATATATATATATATATATATATATATATATATATATATATATATATATATATATATATATTATATATATATATCTAGGAGGCTCACATTTGTGAGTCTGGGACCCACTCACCAAACGCTGATGAGTAAGAAGGTGATGTGGTGGCAGGTGAGGCAGAGTGTACTCACCGCCCCTCACACCAGCCAGACGGACGTAGTGAGGATGCTGTCTCATAGACGAGATGAAGAGGAGAGAGAAGAGGGGTGCTGTGTAGCGGTACAGACAGACAGACAGGCAGACAGGGAGGGGTGAGAAACTGTCTTGGGGGCCGACCCACTTACCTGGAAAGACAAAGAAAATCTCATTAGTCCCTTGCGACACCTTGAAGGAGTACATTATATACAGTAAGGTTCAACCACAATATATAATTCGTCTACACTTCACACATTTGAATAGTTTACTAATTTGTAGGATTTTTTTTTTTTGCGGATTGGTGGATTAGGTACAGAAGTGAGGTATTAGGTGGAAGCATTGGACCACAAGGGGTAATACGAACCAGGGAATAACGAGCCTCAACCAGTGGGTATGTGGGGTATGTCGTGCCCTGACCCCCCCCCCACCCGCCCCCCCTCTCTTACGCCGTGTCTCGCCCCACCACTTATCCAATTATCACTCCCACCAGCCCGCTCGATTCCATCCACATCCGCTTATCCAACATCCCGAGATACTTTTAGCTATGAGATCAGAGGGGGATGTAGGGGGGAGGGGAGCGGGTGGGGGGAGGGGGTGGCAGCGATCCCCTACACGAGGAGGTTACATATCCAACATATTAGGTAGATATATGGTAGCCTCCTGCGTCGCATATACTGTAGTCCCTCCTTAACTCCCTCAGTTGTGGTGGGTGGGAATGTGGGTGTGGGTGGGAATGTGGGTGGGGGGTGTGGGTGGGGGTGTGGGTGGGGGTGTGGGTGGAGGTGTGGGTGGAGGTGTGGGGGGGTGTGGGTGAGAGGTGTAGGGTGTAGGACTGACCCATAAGGAAGGTCACGTCTTGTGAGACAGGAGCCGAGACAGCTGGCCTCTACCTTCACCCAACCAATGACTGACACACACATACACAAGGTATACACACCACAATAACTTCACATTACTTTACATTTAAACAAACAGCTTTTCGTAAAATAAAATACTCCTCTACGCCATCTAAAAATTGTTCCTTAGTACAGTACTATTTCACGAAATAATTATAATATAGTTACATTTTTTATCAAAATTAATAAATTTTGTTTAGAAAATATAATTCTCAAACGACTATTCTTAGCAATACTTTTACAAATACATAAATACATATATTTGACTTGTACCTGGATGGGGTTTCCGGAGTTGTACTCCCCGAGGCCGGGCTGGGCCAGGCTGACTTGTGATAACTTGGTCCAACAGGCTGTTGCTTGGAGTGGCCCGCACGCCCACATATCCACTACAGCCTGGTTGGTCCGGCACTTCTTGCAAGAACTTATCCAAGTGCCTCATGAAGACATCCACCTTTGTTCCAGCAATATTTCTAATGCTTGCTGGGAGGGTGTTGAACAGCTGTGGACCTCTGATGTTCAGTGTTCGCTGATTGTGTCTATGGCACCTCTACTCCTCACTGGTTCTATTCTGCATTTCCTTCCGTACCTTTCGCTCCAGTATGTTGTTATTCTACTGTACAAATTTGGGACCTGGCCCTCCAGTATCTGAACAAAGAACACTGTTCTCTGTTCACCTAAGACTAGGGCAGTAGGCGGGGTGGAGAGAGCTGGAGCTCATACCCAGTAGACACTGATAAGTAAGTACAGAATATAATGAACACTAAACGTTGAGTGATAGTCCACGGAGACCTTGTGTCTGTCGTAGGTACATGGCCCACTCCCTTCCCCATCTGGTGGCGGTACTTACCTATCACCACTTACCTAATCCTATCAGTGACTAGGGAAGACAGGGCTAGCACTCCGTGCCCCACCTCCTTGTCTTGTTGTACCTGTCACGTTACACCTTAACAATTCTAACGTTCAAATTCTTTGTCGAATCTGGCCTTAGAGTTGTGGCTGGAGGCGGCTTCCACAACTTGTTCTTTCAGTGCATTCCGCGTGTTAACTCCCCGTACAGGGCACGGGGAGTTCCGTCCCTTCAGCTCTGCGTCTCCAGCTTCCACCTGTGTCCTCTTGTCCTGTTTTCTCTCGGTCTGGTGGTGGTGGTGACAGAGTAATATTGGTGGCAGTGTAGTAATGGCGACAGGCAGGTAGACAGACAGGTAGACAGGCAGGTAGACAGGCAGGTAGACAGACAGGTAGACAGACAGGTAGACAGACAGGTAGACAGGAACGCGTACACCGCACCTGCTAACTAATAATTAATTACCCTTCCGCTGCTAATTACACCTTCCCCCTAGTAATGATGAAGGAAGGGGATTACTGGCCACCGTGGGAACTAGCTGGTCACCGAGCCAGAGGATCTTGCCGTATCTACATGGATCTTCTGTTCTTGTCCCACCTGCGATTAGCGATGCAATTTTGCATACAATTATAGCGATTCGCCGATAAAATATCATGAATGATGTTTGGTGATACGTGTGTTGTGTTTAGGGATGGGGTTATGCCGCTTGCTTGATGCCTGCTTGATGGGGTTCTGGGAGTTCTTCTACTCCCCAAGCCCGGCCCGACTTGTGAGAGTTTGGTCAACCAGGCTGTGTAATGGTAAGTTGTACTCATGTGGGCCTGCGGGCCGCTTGGAGCAGCCCGCAGGCCCACATACCCACCACAGCCTTGTTGGTCCGGCACTTTTTTTTTTAGAAAACAATCTAGTTTCCTCTTGAAGATGTCCACGGTTGTTCCGGCAATATTTCTTATGCTCGCTGGAAGGGTGTTGAACAACCGCGGACCTCTGATGTTTATACAGTGTTCTCTGATTGTGCCTATGGCGCCTCTGCTCTTCACTGGTTCTATTCTGCATTTTCTTCCATATCGTTCAATCCAGTACGTTGTTATTTTACTGTGTAGATTTGGGGACATGTCCCTCCAGAGTCAGGTCCCTGACTCTTTCAATGCAATCTACAGAGCTTTTGTTAGACCAATACTGGAATATGCAGCATTGGAATCCACACTTGTGAAGCATAACACTAAATAAAGTAAAGATTTGAACAAAACTGATGTGAACACTAAGAGGACAGAACTATGGGCCGGCCTAAGGGGCCGGGCTCGGGGAGGTTATCTTGAGATGAGGCTATCTTGAGATGATTTCGGGGCTATTTAATGTCCCGCGGCCCGGTCCTCGACCAGGCCTCCACCCCCAGGAAGCAGCCCGTGACAGATGACTAACACCCAGGTACCTATTTTACTGCTAGGTAACAGGGGCATAGGGTGAAAGAAACTCTGCCCAATGTTTCTCGCCGGCGCCCGGGATCGAATCCGGGACTACAGGATCACAAGTCCAGGGTGCTGTCCGCTCGGCCGACCGGCTCCCTATGAGCAGAAGCAGAAGGACAGAAGAAGGGAGCAGAAGAACTCCAGAAACCATCTCCAGGTATGCTCCAGGTATGGTGATAATTAACGAGAACTTAACCTCACAATCCTGGACGACAGAAGAAACGGGGAGTGGGGGGATATGATCGCAACATACAAGATACAGACGGAAAAGAACAATGTGGGCAAGGACAGTCTCTTTAATCTGACAGAAAGCACGACAATAGAAGTTAAGGCTGGAAACTCAAATAGTGGAAGAAAGGTAAGGAAATAGTGGTTCGTTCTGGTCAACACGTGGAATGCTGTGGAAGCCTTGGGATCCATCCCAGTGTGGAACCCAGCGCCTTAAAGTTGTGAATGTGGAAGCCATTCACAACTCAACTAGACGAAAACAAAAATTGTGAGAGTATTTACATTACAACACAACAAGTACAAGGCCAGTAGGCGGGGCCATAGGCAGCTGCACCACCCTTTCTGCCCGTAGTCACTGATAGGTAACCACTACTACAGTTGACTGCTCCTCAATAGTCTCCTGTTGGCCCTAGCATTAACGACCATCCCTCCCCAACGGCCAACATCCCTGACCATACCCACGTCTTGGAAGGAAGGTCAACGAGGCAGCACGAGGTGCCAAGGTCTTCAGCTCTGGCACTGATCTGGCTCCAGTGTCTCCCTCCTCTCTCCCCCCCCCTTCCACGCTCACTCTCTCTCTCTCTCCACGGCATACATTGACCTGGTTCCTGAGGCGGGCAGGCCGGTGGACGGGCAGGCCGGTGGACGGGCAGGCCGGTGGACGGGCAGGCCGGTGGACGGGCAGGCCGGTGGACGGGCAGGCTGGTGAACGGGCTGGTAGGTAGCTAGGCTGGGTAGGCAGGCTGGTAAGCAGGCTCGTGGGCAGGCTGGTAGTCAAGCAGTCTCCTCTCACTGACTCAAGCAGTCAATCGCTCACCAGTGAGTACACCCACTCATTCACTCTCTCTCTCCTTCACTCTCTCCAATACCTCCTGCTCCTTGTGTGGTTCTCCGGGTCAACCCCCCCCCCTCCGAGTATTTCCCTCACTGGAGGTCAACCTCGGGACCCAGCGAGTGTTCACGACTGCTCGGGTTAGCGCACTCGATAGCTCGTGTGCTATCACGGTAGCACACTCGGGTTCCTTCTCGACCCACAATCGGGAATTCCGACTTCGAATCCTCAGTGGGGACAGAAATGGTTGGGCCTATCAACTAATGCCCCTGTCCACCCTAGGAGTAAACTACGCTTACTCTACTACGCCATACTCTACTACTACTACTACGCTACTACGTACGCCCACTACGTTCAAAATAGTAACGGGAATTGACAAAATTGACGAAGAAGAATTCTTGAAACTTGGAACTTCAAGAACAAGAGGTCAAGGAGTCAAGCCAAGGAAACACAGATGTCGAAGCCGTCGGTAGTTCCACGGTGTTATAGGGCAGAGTGCTGGGAAGACGGGACACCACGAGCGTAGCTCTCAACCTCCATCACAGTCAGTCACACACACACGGACCAAAGAGCCGAAGCTCAACCCCGGCAAGCACAACTAGGTGAGCATACACTGGTAGTCGAGAGCAACCACTCAATTATAGACCCATATCATTAACAAGCGTGGTAGTCAAATCATTGGAAAAAATATTTAAATCCAAATGGATATAATAACGGGCAGATAGTATGGTTTTTCAAACAGAAAGATCCTGTGTAACAAATCTACTTAGCGTTTGTGATTAGAGTTAGAGCCACAGAGGTACTACAGGAAAGCCACAGAGCCAATTAGAGCCACAGAGATACTACAGGAAAGCCACAGAGTCAATTAGAGCCACAGAGATACTACAGGAAAGCCACAGAGCCAATTAGAGCCACAGAGATACTACAGGAAAGCCACAGAGTCAATTAGAGCCACAGAGATACTACAGAAAAGAGTTGGTTGGTTGACTGCGTCTATCTGGACCTAAAAGAGGCTTTTGACCGAGTCCCACACAACAGCCTGTTCTGGAAACTGGAACATGCTGGAAGGGTGACAGGGATGGATGAACATTTTTCTGACAGCCAGATGAGGACAGTAATCACAGACAATGTATCTGACTGGAGGAGAGTTACCAGCGGAGTACCACAGGGTTCAGTTCTTGCACCAGTAATGTTCATCATCTACATAAACCATCTACCAGAAGTATTAAGGGACTTATCAGGGGAAAGCCCCAAACCATTACGACTATATAGCA
>WNGS01165318.1:22968159-22978884 GCA_020271785.1 Procambarus virginalis | reverse complement strand
CATGATAAGGTAGGTACTTGCACAGTAGGTGAAGACAGGTGTGAACTTTGGAAGGGGAGACAGGTGTCGAGGAGTCACAGGTGTGGGCAAGACAGATGTGAGGGGAGAGACGTGTGTGGGAGACGCAGGTGTGTGGCATACGCTGGGAGGGAGGAGGGGTATGTGGGTATGAGCTGGGACATACCCGCATGCGGCGCCACTTAGATGGCAAACGGGTTACTGAGGCCAGCCTGCCGTCTGTCTAGGACCGCGCTCCCCCCCCCCCCCGCGCGCTCTGTCTGCGCGCGCGCGCGCCTTTACTAAGAGCTGCTGTCAGGTTAACAACCTCACGTTAGTGTCATTGTTACGGTCGACTTGGTAATGCTTCCGGTCTCCTAAACTATTTCGCAAATACCGTGTTAGGGAAGCTGTACAGGTGTCGTAAGTGGAGCGGCAAGTTGTCTGTGAATCACGCCCAGGAGGTTCATCTAAGATACCCCTACACACAGATGACCGCAAACAGGAGGGGACTAGGCCATGTGGTCTCACGCAGGTGAGTCCCCCTTCTCCCTAACAAATGGCGGCCAATAATCAAACGTGGATGCAACTCAGGGTGACAGTAGGGACGTGAATACTAGCATTATCTTCACTTTAATAAGACTTTATCAAAATCCTCAGATTAGGCAAAATTGTAATTAATTTTGTCAATAAAGATGTTAATAATAATAAAGTAGGGAGGGACGCGGAGGGAGTCAACTGACTCAGGACCAACAGAGTCGGTCCGGGCCAGTTGGGTCAAGAGAAACAAAATAACCCACAACTTGTCAGTATTATAAATTGGGTATATGTAAATATGGGATATCTGGATGAAGAAATGGAACACGCAAATATAACCACCCAAGAACGCATAGACATTCTTAGTACAGGTAAATGTTTCCGAAGTCTCACTTCTTTCCACCCAGTACTCGGTAAGAGCTCATTCAATAATAAAGAATGTTCAGAGACTGTCCAGCTTTTCATATAAGATGAACCAGGCGAATAAAACCAACAGAACGCCACTATTAAAACTGCGATAACTCCCCACATACCAGGAAGACTTGTTAGCAAGAGGAAGAGAAGAATGGCAAAAATATCCAGACTCTACCACCAACTCGGTCAAATGCTAGAGAGGACACAAACACAGTGGCCTCCATACCAGAACTCCAGATATTAACACCAAGTAAAACATGCAGCCTTCCACAAACACGATAACATCATTTGTATTGGCTAACATTCTGTGTATAAAACACACAAATCAAAGTTCACACAAACTGTCCTTCTAAATGAGGCAAATGCAATGTTTGAAGCTGTAATTTAAACTCACACAAAGGGCTATTGTGAAAGTGAAATATGGAAACCGGAGTACAATCTTTTCACAGATGTGACAGGAAACACAGGCTACAGGGTGGGGTCAAAGACACACTCATATAGGGTGTTTCTCACCTGCACTGAGCTGCTAAACACCACAAATGATATGGTGATGATGATCAAAATAGAGATCTTAAATGTGGTTATTGTCCTTGTATGTAAGTCACCGGAGGCAAATCCTCAGCAGTTTAAACCCTGGAAACACAAACCGAAACTGTCTCTATTTTCCGCTTGTTACAACTTGTAATAAAGTTGTTACAGCTTGGCTTAACGTATTTATGACGTATTACAACGTTGTTACAATTTGCTATATTGGTTGTTATAACTGGTTAGGTGTTAAAACTTGTTCGAACGTCGTATACCAACGTCGTAGTTTCGGTGTGTGTTTGCCGGGAAGACCAACCAATGAAAATAGAATTCTTAGAGAAATTCACAAACTCAGCCCCAAATATCATCCAGCTTGGGGACTTCAACCTGCGGCAAATAAAATGGAAGAAATAAAACTGCAAATACAAAAAAAGCTGAATCCGAGAGACTAGCGGGAAGTAGCCTAAATAACCACACAAATGACCTATTACGGATGAAGGAAAGACTAACAAATAGTAGGTTCAACTAGAAAAGAAAACACACTAGACCTTATTTTCACAAAATAACGATGAACTGCTCAGGAACATAATGATAACACCTGTTACTGAGATCACATGCTAACTGAAGGTCAGACAAGACCCGGACAAGACTTCACAGAAAGTCCCAGATTCTAGACGACAAGAATTCAGCAAATTCAATTTCAACAATGAACAGATTAACTGGGAACTAATAAACCAAGAACTCACAAAAATAAGCCGGGAAGAACAGGTAGGAAATACAAACCTGAACCAGTGCCTCGAGAAACTAAGCTCAGTGGCGCTAGAGATATGCTCAAGGCGCATTCCTCTAAGAAAAAAAAAGAGGAAGTTACACAGATTGGAACAAGAACGACGTTCCCTCTATAGACGAAGAAAACGAATCAGGGAACAATTTGAACGGCTCACCCTATCTCAAGAACGGCTCACCTATCTCAAGAACGGCTCACCCTATCTCAAGAATGGCTCACCCTATCTCAAGAATGGCTCACCCTATCTCAAGAATGGCTCACCCTATCTCAAGAATGGCTCACCCTATCTCAAGAATGGCTCACCCTATCTCAAGAATGGCTCACCCTATCTCAAGAATGGCTCACCCTATCTCAAGAATGGCTCACCCTATCTCAAGAATGGCTCACCCTATCTCAAGAACGGCTCACCCTATCTCAAGAACGGCTCACCCTATCTCAAGAACGGCTCACCCTATCTCAAGAACGGCTCACCCTATCTCAAGAACGGCTCACCCTGTCTCAAGAACGGCTCACCCTATCTCAAGAACGGCTCACCCTATCTCAAGAACGGCTCACCATATCTCAAGAACGGCTCACCCTGACTCAAGAACGGCTCACCCTATCTCAAGAACGGCTCACCGTCTCAAGAACGGCTCACCCTGTCTCAAGAACGGCTCACCCTGTCTCAAGAACGGCTCACCCTGTCTCAAGAACGGCTCGCCCTACCTCAAGAACGGCTCGCCCTATCTCAAGAACGGCTCACCCTATCTCAAGAACGGCTCACCCTATCTCAAGAACGGCAAGGAAGGATGAGCAGAGAAATATATAAGCTACAAGAATCATTCAGTCTACTACTACATATATTTCTCTTTAACAAAACACACATCCCCCCAGGAAGCAGCCCGTACCACCTGTCTAAATCTATTCTACTACTAGGTGAACAGAGGCATCAGGGTGAGAGGAACTCTGCCCATTTGTTTCTGCCTCGGCCGAGGATCGAACACAGGCCCTTAGAAATACGACCTCAGGGCGCTGACTCAGCCGCGAGGCACTGTGTGTGTGTGTGTGTGTGTGTGTGTGTGTGTGTGTGTGTGTGTGTGTGTGTGTGTGTTTTGGTGTGTGTGTGTGTGTGTGTGTGTGTTTGTGTGTGTGGTATGTGTGTGTGTGTGTGTGTGTGTGTGTGTGTGTGTGTGTGTGTGTGTGTATGTGTGTTTGTGTGTGTGTGTGTGTGGTGTGGTGTGTGTGTGTGTGTGTGTGTGTGTGTGTGTGTGTGTGTGTGTGTGTGCTGGTGCGAGCTCCTACACCCATGGGAATACAGAGGTAGGAGTGGGGTCACGTAGTTGCTCACTACACATTACACCTTGTGTACAACCCAGAATAGGGAGACAGTGTGACTTTCTGCCTCACACAACAGCCTGCTTGAGCGCGCTGCCACGTTATACACCATTCCGGCACCCCGCTCACACCACCTAACACACAACACCACCTAAACATAGAAAATCTAAAACGTACGTGTGGTGTGTGTGTGTGTGTGTGTGTGTATTCACTTAGTTGTATTTTACGGGGGTTGAGCTTTGCTCTTTCGGCCCGCCTCTCAACTGTCCATCAACTGTTTACTAACTACACTAACTACTTTTTTTTTTTTTTTTTTTTTTTTTTTTTTTTTTTTTTTTTTTTTTTTTTTTTTTTTTTGTTTTTTCACACCCACACACACACACCACACACCCCCCAGAACAGCCCGTGACAGCTGACTACTCCCAGGTACCTATTTACTGCTAGTGTAACAGGGGCTTCAGGGTGAAAGAAACTTTGCCCATTTGTTTCTGCGGTGCGGGAATCGAACCCGCGCCACAGAATTACGAAATCCTGCTCGCTATCCACCAGGCTACCTGGCCCTGTTGTGTGTGTGTGTGTGTGTGTGTGTGTTGTGTGTGTGTGTGTGTGTGTGTGGTGTGTGTGTGTGTGTACTCACCTAATTGTTACTCACCTAATTGTGCTTGCGGGGGTTGAGCTCTGGCTGGTCCCGCCTCTCAAATGTCAATTAACTATTGTACAGATTCCTGAGCCATTGGGCTCTATCATATCTACATTTGAAACTGTATATGGAGTCAGCCTCCACCACATCACTGCCTAATTGCATTCCATCCGTTAACTACTCTGACACTGTCAAAGTTCTTTCTAACGTCCCTGTGGCTCATGTGGGTACTCAGTTTCCACCTGTGTCCCCTTGTTCGCGTACCACCCGTGCTAAACAATTTGTCTTTGTCCACCCTGTCAATTCCCCGAGAATTTTGTAGGTGGTTATCATGTCTCCCCTTACTCTTCTGTTTTCCAGGGATGTGAGGCTCAGCTCCCCTTATCCTTTCCTCGTAGCTCATACCTCTCAGTTCTCCGGACTAGTCTGGTGGCATACCTCTGAATCTTCTCTAGCATTGTCTTATGTTTAACTAGGTATGGACTCCAGGCTGGAGCTGCGTATTCCAGGATTGGTCCGACATAAGTGGTAAACAAGGTTCTGAATGGTTTTTTTCACAAGTTTCTAAAGACAGTTCTTATGTTGCGAGTCTAGCATATGCCGCTGATAATTTCCTCTTGATATGGGCCTCTGGGACAGGTTCGGTGTCTCACACTGCCTCGCCACCACGACAAACATACACATAAATCTTTTATTAATATCAATCATCCTTAGATTGGCACTAAGGAAAACGTATGAACATCTTCATGCGAAAGATACACACACCACACACACACAGTGCTGAGTACATACACGCCACACCACGACACACACACACTACTGCTTACACACACACTGCTACGCACACACCACGCACACACATTCCTAAGCGCCATAAACGCACACAGACGAGCGGAGGAAGGCAGGAGTGGGCAACAAAGACATACCTCAGTATACTGTATACTCAGGAAATGGAAGCATTTTTCTACACAATCTGAGAGTGTTCCGGGACCTGTGGCAAGACGCCCCCGGCGGCCACGGCCACGCTTGGCTCGTGTCGAACTGTTATGGATTAAGTACTTTATACACGAACATGTACCTACACACACAACACACACACACACACACACACACACACACACACACACACACACACACACACACACACACACACACACACACACACCACACACGAGAAGGTGGTGGAGGCCAAAACCGTCAGTAGTTTTCAAAGCGTTATACGACAAGAGTACTGGGAAGACGGGACACCACGAGCATAGCTCTCATCCTGTAACTACACTTAGGTAATTACACACACACACACACACACACACACACAACACACACACACAACACACACCCACACACACACACACACACACCACAAGCAGCCAGAGACAAATATATGACTGCATCCATGTACCCAACACAGAGGCCCGCTGTATGATAATGTCCAATATTCATAAGGGTGGTGGGGAGGAGGGGTATGAAAGAGGGGGTTGTGTTGGGGGAGGGAGGGGTGTGATATACAGCAGGGGATCACCACCACTGTGAACGGCCCAAACGACACACACACCGACGCAAACAAAACATGTTTCGAATTCTCTCACGATTCTTGCATCATTCCCAAGGACAGGTTGCTGCTGGGTCCTTCCCTTCATCCCTCAGGCGGTGCCCGGGCAAGTTCACCCCTTATACCCAGTTATGTTCACTCACTGATGACTGACATCAAGGAGGAGGAGGGAGAGAGAGAGAAGGGGGTTCTGAGAGTTCTTCTACTCCCCAAGCCCGGCCCGAGGCCAGGCTTGACTTGTGAGAGCTTGGTCCACCAGGCTGTTGCTTGGAGCGGCCCGCAGGGCCACATACCCACCACAGTCCGGCTGGTCCGGCACTCCTTGAAGAAAATTATCCAATTTTTTGTTCGAGACTTTTGGAGTAGAAGAACTCCCAGAACCCCATCAAGCAGGTATTTGCTGGGAGGGTGTTGAACAGCTGTGGACCTCTGATGTTCAGTGTTCTCTGATTGTGCCTGGTTGATAACCTGGTTGATGGGGTTTTGGGAGTTCTTCTACTCCCCAAGCCCGGCCCGAGGCCAGGCTTGACTTGTGCCTATGGCACCTCTGCTCCTCACTGGTTCTATTCTGCATTTCTTTCCGTATTTTTCGCTCCAGTATGTTGTTATTCTACTGTACAAATTTGGGACCTGACCCTCGAGTATCTTCCATGTTATTTGATACCTTTCTCGTCTCCTTTCCAGAGAGTACATTTTGAGAGCTCTGAGTGGAGGTGGAGTTTGTCGTGTTTGTCAGGGGTTGAGGTGGAGTTTGTGAAGTGTTCCTTAATATTCCCACTATTGTTTTGCTTCTCTGATTCCGGTGTTTGTGTTTGTTTCTTGCGTTGTGGTGGAGGGAAGGTACGAAGGCCACGGCGATTGACAGGGAGGCGATGGGGTCGGAGATCTTGAGGGAGGGTGAGAGGCCTACTGGTTGAGGCGCAGCCCGTCCTCATAAACAAAAGCCAAAGTCCCTCCATGCACCCGCCAAACCCATTGTTTATGAATGAAAAACGGTTTGCTGTTGACGTCCGAACACTTCCGGAACAAGTGCTTCACTGACGACTGTTGTTCGAACCACAACGCTGTAAATGTTTCATGACGCACTACATAATACAAATAATCTCCAACAGAACCTCAACTAACCAATGCCAAATATGCACAGTATGCTTATATATAATAATATTAATTTATGTTTGAGAAAATTCCAGTTTTGAATGAAGAGCATGTTAATTAAAATTGATGAATGCGCCATTGGGGTCGACCCCTGGATGGAATGAACATGGCATGAGGACGGGTTGCGAGGCGAGGGGTTGGGGTCGACAAGGACGGGCAGGAGGGGGAATGTGGGGCTTGACCGAGTGGGGGTAAGGGGTCAACATCTAGGGGCTGTGGGCTGGAGGTCAACAGGGAGGATGTCGACATGGAGGGGGTGTGGGGACCTGACCCTGGGGGAGGGGGGGTGGAGGGGGCAGGCAGTGGTGGCCCACAAGAGAACACTGTGTGTAATAATAATCATTCTAAGAGGACCTGGATTGTGGCGCCACCTATCTCTTGTCTATTCTTAGGTGGAGTGAAGACCTCGAGTTGAATGATGGCTTTCATGTGGTTTACTCTGCCCAGTCCTGCCCTGACCTGCCCAGTCCTGCCCTGACCTGCCCAGTCCTGCCCTGACCTGCCCAGTCCTGCCCTGACCTGTCCTGTTCTGCCCTGACCTGTCATGTTCGGCCTTGACCTGCCCTGCCCTGAGCTGCTCTGTCCGGCCTTGACCTGCCCTGCTACTGCTTTGTTTAGGGCATGGAGCACCTCTGTACCACTACTACCAGCAGGCTGGGATAACTGTCCTCACCACCACTACTACTACTAGCAGGCAGGGATAACTGTCCTCACCACCACTACTACTAGCAGCAGGCTGGGAT
Source organism: Procambarus virginalis (assembly GCA_020271785.1). Lineage (NCBI taxonomy): Eukaryota > Metazoa > Arthropoda > Malacostraca > Decapoda > Cambaridae > Procambarus > Procambarus virginalis. The sequence goes on along the minus strand of WNGS01165318.1, from coordinate 22,971,220 downwards.
AACTGTCCTCACCACCACTACTACTAGCAGCAGGCTGGGATAACTGTCCTCACCACCACTACTACTAGCAGCAGGCTGGGATAACTGTCCTCACCACCACTACTACTAGCAGCAGGCTGGGATAACTGTCCTCACCACCACTACTATTTATTTATAAATATCAAAGTGTTCAGTGAGGATCCACAAGGTCTTCTCTGAGTACTCATTATTTTCTTCTGAGGCTATGGGTCCCTACACTTGCACCCATGGTGGTACCCCTTTTAGGTATTATATATATATATATATAATATATATATATATATATATATATATATATATATATATATATATATATATATATATATATATATATATAAAGCACTAACTTGCCTAACACGCAAGTGAATTTTTACAACTTTAGAACACTTTCCCACCAGGAGACTCGAACCCTAGCCAGCACAGACGCCTCACAGCAACTGGCATAACAGGTACGCCTTTAACCCACTACACCACACTCAGACCCTTAAAAGAGATGGTAATTTCGGGGTATTTAAACCCCCAAAGATCACCTCCCAAGGGCAACTAGACCTAGTGAGGGGTTACTCACGTTCTTTCAAGTCCCTGTTAATATGGGAGAACTCTGTGTCTATGCTTAATGCACTAACTTGCCTAAACATGCAAGTGAAGTTTTACAACTTTAGAACACTTTCCCCACCAGGAGACTCGAACCCTAGCCAGCACAGACGCCTCACAGCAACTTGCATAGCAAGTTGTATAGCATATATATATATATATATATATATATATATATATATATATATATATATATATATATATATATATATATGCAAACAAGCCTGAATGGTCCCCAGGACTAGATACAACTATATATATATATATATCCCTCAGGTGAACTGAATTTCCTACCACTCAAATGTAGCAATGATCTTGGCTAATCAGCGATTAGTAATTCGTCATACACGATGCCAGAACCAACAAAACCATAAACCACGGAGTACCTCTCGGTGTTGGTAGTACGGTGGGCTGCTATTTCCACCTCTTTGCATTCTAAAAATAAACAGCTTGTGTCGGAGGAACAACAAGGTGGTCTGAGGAGCTGGGAGAGCCCTTGTTTTGTTTTCTGTACCAGGGCGGACGAGCAGCGGGCACTGGGGTATTTATACTACCCGGAACTGCCCTCTTTAGTAACTGATGTATGCACCACACCTCTATATTGCGGCCGCTCACGAACTAGAAGGCCGCTCCAAGCGACAGCCTTCTGAGTTAGGCTGTCATAAGTCAAACTGTACCCCAGACCGAGCTTGGGGAGTAGAAGAACTCCCAGAACCCCATCAACCAGTATCAACCAGGTAACATGTTATCACAAGTCAAAGCGTGGACCCAGGACGGGTTTAGGGACCAGAACCCTGCAAACCCACTACAGGTAAACTACAGGTACGAACTAGAAATGTTAGATTGTATTTCATTTATTTGTTTTACGTGCAATGTATAGTAGCAAGTTGTCATAGATACTATCCAATGAGATGATAGAGACAAGGGAGGTACACCAGCAGGTGGTGACCTGCGCCAGACCCAGGCACCCCAGAGTCTGGTGTAACCACCGCTTTACCTCACGGAACACAAGAGCACCGGACCAACCAGACTATAGTGGATATGTGGGCCTGCGGGCCGCTCAAGCAACAGCCTGTTGGACCAAGTTATCACAAGTCGAGCCTGGCCTCCAGGCTGGGCTCGGGGAGTAGACAAACTCCTAGAACCCTCTCCAGTTATCCTCCAGGTATGTACTCACTAGTTTCAAAGGCCAGAGAACACGAGTATAAGGAGTTAGGATATGTTTAGACTGGAGGAGTATATGGAGGGGCAGCAGAGGATAGTACAATGTGGCACTGTAACTGGCTGGACAAGGCTGGACTAGGCTACTTAGGGCAGGTGGCCGCAGGTTAAGGCCCCAACAGTGACCACAACACATGAAAAATACAGAATACCCCCCCCCCCACCCCTCTTCAACGGGGTATTCTGCACATCCTGCCATGTCTCCTGGTCTCATGTGGTGTTATTTCTGTGTGCAGGTCTGGGTTCAGTTTTTCTAATATCCAACGAATCCCGTGATGAATGGGAGGGTCCCTTGATGAATGGGAGGGTCCCTTGATGGGAGGGTCCCTTGATGAATGGGAGGGTCCCTTGATGGGAGGGTCCCTTGATGAATGGGAGGGTCCCTTGATGAATGGGAGGGTCCCTTGATGAATGGGAGGGTCGCTTGATGAATGGGAGGGTCCCTTGATGAATGGAAGGGTCCCTTGATGAATGGGAGGGTCCTTGATGGGAGATTGGTGAAGGACGGGTCCCTTGGATGAATGGGAGGGTCCCTTGATGAATGGAAGGGTCCCTTGATGGAATGGGAGGGTCCCTTGATGGGAGGGTCCCTTGATGAATGGGAGGGTCCCTTGATGGGAGGGTCCCTTGATGGAATGGGAGGGTCCCTTGATGAATGGGAGGGTCCCTTGATGAATGGGAGGGTCCCTTGATGAATGGGAGGGTCCCTTGATGAATGGGAGGGTCCCTTGATGAATGGGAGGGTCCCTTGTTGAATGGAAGGTCCCTTGATGAATGGGAGGGTCCCTTGATGAATGGGAAGGGTCCCTTGATGAATGGGAGGGTCCCTTGATGAATGGGAGAGTTCCCTTGAGGAAGAGGAGGGTCCCTTGATGAATGGGAGGGTCCCTTGATGAATGGGAGGGGTCCCTTGATGAATGGGAGGGTCCCTTGATGAATGGGAGGGGGTCCCTTGATGAATGGGAGGGTCCCTTGATGATTGGGAGGGTCCCTTGATGAATGGGAGGGTCCCTTGATGAATGGGAGGGTCCCTTGATGAATGGGAGGGTCCCTTGATGAATGGGAGGGTCCTGATGAATGAGGGTCCCTTGATGAATGGGAGGGTCCCTTGATGAATGGGAGGGTCCCTTATGAATGGGAGGGTCCCTTGATGATGGGAGGGTCCCTTGATGAATGGGAGGGTCCCTTGATGAATGGGAGGGTCCCTTGATGAATGGGAGGGTCCCTT
>WNGS01165318.1:22946885-22964153 GCA_020271785.1 Procambarus virginalis | reverse complement strand
ATGACAGCCCCAGGAGGGAAAAGAAAACGCAGGACCAAAACCAAAATGCCACAAGCGTGCAAGTCCACCACCACAAGTGCAGCCGACAGGGAAGGAACCTGCATAAGGAGCCGCCCCCCACCAACCCCCGCAGAAGGGCAGGAGCGAAGACTCAGTAAAGGAGCAAAATCGCCCACAGGAAAACGAGGAGCGCCGAGACAGCGCGAAGAGGAGATATATGCACAAAAGAACCAGAAGGCCAAACATCCAGAACTGCCGGGAAGAGGACCCCACAGCCCTAGAAAGGACCGGAGGGAAGCTCAACCGAATGACGACAGACGTACCAGAAAACGGGAAAGAGCTGACTGGGGTTAGAAGACACAGAATTGCTCTTTCCCACTCTCTCATGATTCCTGCCCTTGCATTCTCCGCCGCCGTACATGTACGTTTTCAGGAGAGTGAAGGAGGAGGGGCCCACTGGGAAGTGGGTCAAGGAAAACCCAGCACAAAGACGCCGCCAGAGTAGCAGGCGCCGGCCCGTCAACGAGAGGAGCAGCAGTGTCATCGCCGGCTGCATTCTCTCTATGGTGTGGGTGCCAGAAGCCACGGAGCGACCGGGGACAAGGAAGAAAGATGTCGGTGACGGGTGTCACGAGCCCCAACAGATGACCAATGCAGTAAATGGCGCTAGGACTGACCTGCGCCGGTCGGACCGACTGACATGTCAACGACACACGGTGGGTGTTGAACTCCCCTCTGTTTATCCGCTTTCTCCTTTCCCACGGCAATTGGGTGCAGCTACCAAGGCTACCCCAAAACAGTTCCAAACCTTCGAAAACAAAAGAAGCAAACAAAGAACGAAGGCACAAAAACTCCGTCGCACCCGAGACCAAAAGTCATGCAGAACCCCAAGAAGAGGGGGACATGACTGAGAAGGCCCGTCCTGGAAAAAGGTGCGAAGACTGTAGAAAAACACCACCGACAGGACGGAAACAACGGGCACGCTGGACAAGGAAAACCGAGCCCAGGGAGGGACCGATGCCCACAAAGCACGTGCGGAGCGGGGGGACGGAAAAACCCCACACCACAAAACCGCAAGCCTGGCCCAGAGGGGTAGAAAAACCCCGGCGGGGACCAACGGGGCCGAAGGCCCCTTACGTTAGCACCACCCCAGCCCCGGGAACCCACCCTGCAGGCCCCGGGCCGAGCTGTCCCCTCAAAGCCCCAGCGTCAAGAAAACCCGGGGCAGCCGTGAAAAACACCAAGGAAGGGAGCCCACTAGGCTCCGGAACTTGAACGGAAACCGGAGGAAAAAGCGAGGGGCGAGACGAAGACCCCAAGCTCATCCCCAACCAGCACAATGAGGCAAGGACAAAACAGAATCCAAGGAACCTGGAAAACCAGGCCCAGCACAGCAAGACCGACAAGGAAGGAGGGCCCCAAAAGGAGCACGGAAGGGCCAACATAATGCCACAACCAACCCGACACGCAGCTGCAGTACCAAAACCGCAGCAAAACGTCCCCACACTCCCCGAGGGAGCGACAGAGAAGATAGATAAATCGTACACGAGCGGCACACAAGGGGGACACATTGGGCAGCCCAACATGGGCTGATCCCATACACAGCCCCAAGAGCAGAGACGAGAGCGCCCATGAAGCACAGAAACCGCTCAACAGGCAAACGACAGGGGAGAGGCGGAACTAAAAGCCAGAACCCAACCCCGCAAGCACACAACACCCTCGACACAGGAAACGTACCACCAAACAGGCACCCCCACCGTTGCACCGTGGAACAAGGTGGAGGCGGGGCCCCGAACTCAAGCCAGGTGAGACAAGCATAGGAGAGGGGCAGGAGTACAGGCAGGGGTCGCCTCGAAAGGGCCAAGAGGCCACCCGCAGACACCCGTGAACCGAGGAAGGAATCAGGTGGAGAGAACAAGAGCAGCCCAATATGGGCTAATAGCCCAGCAGCAGGCACCTCGGGCGATACGGACCACTGTCACAAGTACGTACGTACACCCATGCCTACGCCCAAAAACAGCGTCAGGACGAAGGAAACGCCAAACCGCACCAACTCACCTGCAGAACTGTTTGAGTGTCAGAGTGGGTGACAAACGGAATGCATGAGGAAGGGATGAGGTGGAGGCTGACTCCATACACAGAGTCAAGTGTAGAGATGATAGAGCCCAATAGGCTCAGGAATCGGTACACCTGTTGATTGACTGTTGAGAGGCGGGACCAGAGAGCCAGAGCTCAACCCCCGCAAACACAACTAGGAGAGTACAGCAGCACCCCAGACAACCCCCAAGCAACGGGGCACGGATGGGAGGAAGAGCGAGAGGCGAAGCCCCCCGAGAAAATGGAAGCACAACACAAGTGCACACCGCCCGGAACCAAAACAAACTCACGGCGCACAGGACGCGAAAGAAAAGTAGCCCAACAGGGCGAGAAGTAGCCCAATACTGCTACAAGTAGCCCAATACTGCTACAAGTAGCCCAATACTGCTACAAGTAGCCCAATACTGCTACAAGTAGCCCAATACTGCTACAAGTAGCCCAATACTGCTACAAGTAGCCTAATACTGCTACAAGTAGCCCAATACTGCTACAAGTAGCCTAAAACTGCTACAAGTTCCGGGACACGCAGGAGGTAAGCCGCAAAGGCCAACGGCACCGCAGACGAAGAGATGCGGTTAGCCGAAAAACTCCAGAAGACGGAACCGAAGGAACCACAGGGACACGGAACCGAACCCGGGGAGGAGCAGAACCCAAGCCCAATTCGTACGCAGAGGGGGGAAAGAAAACCCCACTCCTCGCAACAGTAAGCCCCGCTCAGAAGGACGGAATCCAGGCGGGGCGCAATGGAGCACAAAGCCCCCCAAGGTCGCTCCTCCCCAACCCCAGGAGCCTCTACACTAGGCCCCGGGGCCGAGTCGACCTCCAAAGCCCCGGCCCCACAAGAAAAAGCCGGGGCAGCCGAGAGAGCTGTAAGAGAAGGGGCCCACTGGTCAGACCCCGGAGCATCGGCAGGAGGAACAGACTCGAATGCCTCCGCAGCTACCCCGGACGGGGCAACCCCCGAAACTGCCCAAGTCTCAGAACCTCGAACCCTGCCCCGACCCCAAAGCCTACAGATGCGTAGGGGCCGGAAGTAGGAGGGGGAAAATCAAGGGGCGTGGAAGAACCAAGGCCGAAAACGACCAAAAACCCCAAATGTGTCCCTACACAAGCGGGGCAGCATCGGGGCGTCCGGGGAAGCAACAAACCTGAGCGCGTTGCAACCAACCTACCCTGCAACGCGCGAGCTGCCTGCACCCACGGGAATTCATCAGCAGACTGGGTGACTGGAGTCACGAACAAGCAACAAAGCTCGCAGGACTCAGGGTCGAATGTGTCACCGACCCAACAGGCAGCATGACGGAAGCAAAAAAACAAGAGTCACCCTGAGACAAGGGGACAGAGCAACCCTCAAACTCGCACACAGCGAGAGGGGACACAAGGGACTCCTCCATCGAACCCGAGAGCCCCCGCGGGGTTTTCCAGGGCCCCTAGACTGGGTCTGCTAAGGGTTATCCCAGGCAGGGCACTGCTAACCGGCTACCCAAACTACCAAACAATCTGCTAAAAGCTGAACCCACGGGACGTGTCCACTCGCGAGGGCGAAGCAGGGGGTGCCACCACACAAACAATCCTAATATAAGGGGAAAAAGGCAGACCCCCCTACCAGGCAAAAACAAAAAGAAAAGAAAAACCTCCCAAGTGGACAACGGACCCAGAGGGAACAGAACCGGCCGCTGTAATAGGTGAAAACTAGCAACGCAGTGCCCTGCGCCCCACCAGTGCTATAACTACCACTTACCCCAAGGTAACAAGGGAGGAAAACCCCCAAACCTCAGGGCGGCCAAACGCCAAGCAGCGAAAAGCCAACAGAGGTAGACCCAAGGCGACTTGTGGAAGGTAACCCCAAGCCCCAAGGGGGGTACTTACAGGGCACTCAGGGAAGGTGACCCTAAGCACATGCAGCCCGAGTACCTGAGAATACTACTCCCAGCTCACACGACCACCGTAAGAGCAGCACTGAAAAACAATTCACAGCACTGAGACAAGACTGGAGCTAGAGCCACACGACCATGCACGATCCCATCAGCCGAGGAACTGGGGTGTGGATAGCCGGCGCGGGGGTCTGGGGCTCCCCCTTCCCCCTCCCGGGGAGGGGGGAGCTGCGCAGACATGCGGCGCGGCTGGTGTGACGTCATGCTAGTTTACTTGTTTTTCTTTTGGGGAGTTCTGTCCACTCGTTTGTTAATTTTTGTTGTTAACCAGAATAGGGGTTTGTTTTGTGGCGCTTACCTTTCTGGGTGCCTGTCCCGGTCGATGGCAGAGATAGAATGCTCCAAATCACATGTGCATTCTATGGGCCATTGCTCCCCGTGCCTCTCTGAGGGGGCCAGGTTCTGGCTCGTGGTCCCCGGTAGGCTAGAACTCCACCCACAGCGACTGATGCAAAGTAGTTAGAATATCCATATCAGCCATGGATAGCTCCGGGGAGCCGTAGGGGCTCCCCCCAGAAAATGTATTATACCAAAGAACTCAAACAAAAGGAGTAGGTGTTCTCTCATGTAGGATTCTTGCACACTCTTTGCTTAAGTCCTCATGTTTATAAAGTATTGCATGGTGCTGTACCTCCAACTTGTCAAACATATGTGAACTGCTGTTTCCCACTAACTTCATTAGAATAGACATATACAGTATGCTGGTAAAAAAATTGCAGTTATGGTTCATAATTCAAGGCAATTCAGTTCTTACTTTATAAGCAGCAAAATGTAGTGGAGTGCGATTATGAGAATCGGTAGCATCGGGTCTAGCTCCAGCACGGAGAAGTGCTTCCACAGCTTCTTGGTGGTTACCCATTACTGCATACACGAGAGCAACCCGTCCCCACCGGTCACGAGCTTCGAGGTTTATACTTGCATCTGGAATTTGTTAAACACTGTGGTTAAATCTGAATCATAACCAAACAGAGCAGGCATGCCAAGGCTGTCATACTTCAAGACAATGAGTAATGAAATGTATACAAGGGGTGTAATAATATTAGTGTTGAAATTAATACTGCACATGGTAATTACATGTACCTAAGTGTGCTCAACAAGCCAGGCAACTCAGTATTTACCTGGTAATTACCTAAGTGTAATTACCTAAGTGTAGTTACAGGATGAGAGCTACGCTCGTGGTGTCCCGTCTTCCCAGCACTCTTTGTCATATAACGCTTTGAAACTACTGACGGTCTTGGCCTCCACCACCTTCTCCCCTAACTTGTTCCAACCGTCTACCACTCTGTTTGCGAAAGTGAATTTTCTTATATTTCTTCGGCATCTGTGTTTAGCTAGTTTATATCTATGACCTCTTGTTCTTAAAGTTCCAGGTCTCAGGAAATCTTCCCTATCGATTTTATCAATTCCTGTTACTATTTTGTATGTAGTGATCATATCACCTCTTTTTTTCTTCTGTCTTCTAGTTTTGGCATACAGTATTTAATGCCTCTAACCTCTCCTCGTAGCTCTTGCCCTTCAGTTCTGGGAGCCACTTAGTAGCATGTCTTTGCACCTTTTCCAGTTTGTTGATGTGCTTCTTAAGATATGGGCACCACACAACCGCTGCATATTCTAGCTTTGGCCTAAAAAAAGTCGTGAACAATTTCTTTAGTATATCGCCATCCATGTATTTAAACGCAATTCTGAAGTTGGAAAGCGTGGCATAGGCTCCTCGCACAATATTCTTTATGTGGTCCTCAGGTGATAGTTTTCTATCTAGAACCACCCCTAGATCTCTTTCTTTATCAGAATTCTTTAAAGATTTCTCACATAATATATAGGTTGTGTGGGGTCTATGTTCTCCTATTCCACATTCCATAACATGGCATTTCTGGGGGGAGCCCTGTCGGCTCCCCGGAGCTATCCCAGGCTGATATGCTAATGTCAGACTTTGGCATCAGTCATGTGTATGGAGTTCTTAGGCCTACCGGGAACCACAGCCAGAACCGGGCCCCCTCAGAGAGGCAAGGGGAGCAATGGCCTATAGAAGCCCCCGTGTGGTTGGAAGCATTCTATGTCTGCCATCGACCGGGACAGGCACCCAGAAAGGTAAGCGCCCCAAAACAAACCCCTATTCTGGTTAAAATTGCTACCAAAAGCCGAACTAGTGGATAGAACTCCCCAAAGAAAAACGAGCAAACTAGTGTGACGTCACACGCTGCCGCGCCGCTGTCTGCACAGCTCCCCCCTCCCCGGGAGGGGGAAGGGGGAGCCCCAGACCCTCCACGCCGGCTACGCACACCTCAGTTCTTGAGGCTGATGCTATAGGCGAAGGTCGTGTGCTCTGGCTCCGGTGTTCCCTACAACACTGTGCTTGCGTGTGGTGTTTGTTTTCTGGGTGCGAGAGCCAGGAGTAATTTTTGGTACTCGGGCTGCATGCGCCTAGGGTTTCCTTCCCTAGGTGCCCTGTAAGTACTACCCTTGGGGCTTGGGGCCACCTTCCACAGGCTCCTTGGGATCTGCCTCTGCTGGTCCGTTTTACCTTTTTCGGTTTTTCGGCCGCCTGTTGGGCTCTTGGGTGTTCTGTTCTCCCTTGTTACTGGCAGGTAAGAGGCAGTTTGCACTGGTAGGGGCGCAGGGTGCTGCACAGCTTGTATTCCCGACATAGCGGCCGGCTCTGTTCCCTGGGGCTCGCTGTCCTCTTGCGGGGTTTTGTTTTTCTTTTTGTTTTTTGCCTGGTGGGGGTTCTCTCATATTCATTCCTTTGTTCTAACCCTTTCACGGTTATACTCGATGGCGCCCCCTGCTAGGTCCCCGTGAGTGTATACATCCCTGGGGTACAGCTTTAGAAGTTGTTTTGGATTCCTGGCATTCCTTCTGTCGTTCCCGCACGTTGGAGTGGCGGGAAGCTTCCACGGTGATTCAGGTTTTCCTGGGGGGCGAGCTTGAGTACCTGAATGAGTGCTTGTTTGCCCCTGCCCTCCCCCGCGATGTGGGCGTTATTCAGCTCCATGTGCAGGTTCCCGTCCTTTCGGCGGCGCTTGTTGCGGAGGACTTGCGCGCCCGGGGCCTTTTGGCTTCGGCCTTGCGGTTCTTTTCCATCCTGGAGCTGTCCTCGGATTGGCTCGTGGACGATGTGAGGACGCTTGGGTCCGTCACAGGGTCTGGCGCCTTGTCCTCGGCTGCGCGCTCGTTCGCTGCCTTGTTGAAGCTGTTCACGCCGATTTTGCGGGATGCGGTTTCCCTGTTTTATGCTTCTCGTCTCGCGTGTCGGCAGGCGGTGCTGGGTTCCTCCGTGGAATCTGCTTGGGCTCTGGCTCTTAGGCGTTCTTCCCCTTTTGTCCTCTTCTTTTTGCGGAGTCGGCCGTGGCGCAGTTTATTCAGGCTGCGTCGGCGGCTTGTCGTCCGATGTCGGACTTGTTGGTCTTCCGGGGTCCCGGGGTGGGTCTTCCCGGAAGGGTCGTGCCAGAGCTCGGGGTTCCTCTCGTCGTGGTAGGCCTCTGGTGTCAGGTTCGGGTTCGGCTCCTGCTGCGGACCCGCCCTCGTCTGGTCGGCGCGGTGTTCGCCCTGTGCGGGGTTCTGGGTCTCGTAAGGGTCGCCGGCCCTTTCGCGGTTTGCCCCGTTGACGGGGCGATGGGGGGGCGGCTTGCGCTGTTCGCCCGCGCCTGGTCCCACGATTCGTGGGCCTTTCAGGTCGTGTCTCGCGGTCTGCGGTGGCGTTGGGTGGCCCCTCCCCCTTTGGGGGGTTCGGGGCTGGCAGGGCAAGTTTCTTCCCCTGCGCTCCGTCGAGTCGTCTTGGAGTGGGTACGTTTGGGCGTCGTCGAACCGACGTCGTCCCTCAGATGGGTTTCCCGTCTGTTTCCGGTTCCGAAACGGGACTGCGCGGACCTGAGGTTCATTCTGGACTTGTCCCGTCTGAACCCCTGGGTTTATTGCCCCTCCTTCCGGATGACTACGCTGTCTCAGGTTCGGCTCCTTTTGGAGCCGGGCGCTTGGATGGTGTCCCTGGACCTCCGGGACGCTTATTGGCATGTCCCGATTCATCCGCGGTTCAGGGACTGGCTCGGTTTTGTGGTGGGGCGTCAGGGTTACCGCTTTCGTTGTCTCCCGTTCGGGTTGAACCTGGCACCTCGCGTGTTCACGCGCCTTACACGGGTAGTCGTGGCTCGGTTGCGTCTCCTAGGAGTTCGGGTGTTGGCCTACCTCGACGACTGGCTGGTTTGGGCTCCCAGCCGGTCTGCTTGCTTGCTAGCCAGGGATTTGGTTCTTTCCCAGCTCGCCGGGTTCGGGTTCTTGGTGAACTGGAGGAAGTCCCATCTGGTTCCCTCTCAGGTTCGGACTTGGCTGGGCCTCGTTTGGGACTCTCGCACCTCCTCCTTGTCTCTCCCTCCGGAGTCTCTCCAGCGGCTGCGGTCCCGCCTTCGTCTGTTTCTGGTGGGCCCTCGGGTCACCCGGCGGTTGCTCGAGGGGCTGTGCGGGAGCCTGAACTTCGCGATGCTGGTCTACCCGCCGGGTCGGGTTTGGCTTCGTCGGCTGTTCTGGTTCCTTCGGGGTCACCCCTTCCGCCTCTCTCGCGATCGCAAGGTTCGACCCCCGGGGGCCTTGCGTCGGTTGCTGCGTCACCGGCTTCCTCTTCGGGTTTTTCGGGGTTCGGTGCCATGGCGCCTTCCCGAGCCCTCGCTCGATGTGTACACGGATGCGTCGTCTCTAGGCTGGGGTTTTGTGACCAGTGCTCACCAGGCCGGCCAGGGGCGTTGGGGTCCGTCCTTCCGTCGAGCTCACAGCACGGTGCGGGAGTTCGCGGCGGTGTGGTTTGCTCTTCGGAGGATTCGGGTGGCCCGCGGATCAACGATCCGGCTCCATTCGGACTGCTCTCCGGTGGTTCATTGCCTGAACCGCGGGGGTTCGATGCGGTCCTTGTCTCTTTGGGGTTGGTCGCTTCGGGTGACTCGTCTGCTGAGTTCTCGGGGTTTGGCTCTCCTGGCTGTTCACGTACGGGGCGTGTCCAACGTCTTGGCGGACGCCCTGTCTCGCTTCGTTCCCCTCTCCACGGAGTGGACGGTCGACGACGAGTCCTTCCGCTGGCTTTGCCAGACGTTCGGGCGTCCCGAGGTGGACCTCTTCGCGTCGGCGTGGTCGCGGCGTCTTCCCGTGTATGCGGCGCCCTTCCCCGATCGCGAGGCCGTCGGGGTCGACGCCTTGCGGCTCGACTGGTCGAGGTGGAGGTTCCTGTACCTCTTTCCCCCGGTTCAGCTGTTGCTCCAGGTCCTGACTCGCTTAGAGACTTACCAGGGGAGAGTTGTCCTTCTGGCCCCTTGGTGGCCGGCCCAGCCTTGGTTTCCGGTGCTAGTTGCTCGGTGTCCGAACCCGAGGGTTTTTCCGCGGCTCCGCCTCTTTCAGCAGATCGGGCCGGTGCGTCACGTGGCTGGTTCGATCTTCTCCTCGAGTCTTCGCGTATGGTATTTTTGACTCGAGTTTATCATCATCTCTATGGTGATCAGGTGGCCTCCTTGTTGGTGTCTCACCTGCGGGCTTCCTCTCGGCGGCAGTATGAAGTTTCCTGGCGGTCCTTCTCTTTCTTTTTGCGTCTTCGTCGTGTTCATTCCTTGTCTGTTCGGGTGGTCTTGTCCTTCCTCTCGTGGTTGTTTCAGGACCGTCATCTTATGCCTAACACTGTCGCCTCCTATCGTGCGGCGCTGGCGGAGCCGCTTCAGCTTGCTTTCGGTATCGATGTCACGTCTGCGCCGTTTCGCAAGCTGTCTCGTGCTTTGTTTCACCTCCGGCCTGCTCATGCGCCGCCTGAGCCGTCCTGGTCTTTGGACAGGGTGCTCGCTTTCCTTTCGTCTCCTCGTTTCGTTGTGGCCCCTTCGGTCCGGGATTGTTTTTCCAAGGCTCTTTTCTTGTTGGCTTTGGCCTCTGGGGGTCGGGTCGGGGAGCTTCATGCTCTCCTCCGGCGCAGGGGCTTCTGCTCTTTTGGTCGTGGTGATAGTTTTGTTCGCTTGCAGCCGTCTCCTTCTTTTCTGGCAAAGAATGAGACTGCTGCGTTCCGGAGGGGTCCGTGGGTGGTTGATGCTTGGTTGGTCAGGCCGGGGGTGCATCATGTTTTGTGTCCGGTTGCGGCGCTTCGCCGTTATTTGCGCGCCACGGCTTCTGTGTCCGGGGACGCGCTTTGGGTTGATCCGGTTTCCCTTCTTCCCTGTTCGCGGGTGCGGGTCTCTCAGGTCGTCCGCAGGGTTATTAAGTCCAGCCAGCCTGCGGTCTATCCCCGTGCCCATGACGTTCGGAAGTTCGCGGCGCTTGCTGCCGTTTTGGGAATATGTCTTGGTCTGATATTCGGGCGCGGGGTTTTTGGCGGTCGAACAGGGTCCTGGCTGCTCGTTACCTTGTCAATGTCCCTGGGCCCCGGCGGGCCTGTGTTGCGTTGGGTCGGCGGTTGCAGCCAGTTGTCTCGGCTTCGAGTTGAGGAGTGAGCGACGACCGCCTCCCGGGTAAGTCCCTCTCTTTTTCCGTCTGTGGGTAGTTAGCTCCGGGGAGCCGACGGGGCTCCCCCCAGAAAACCAGCGTTGAATGTAATGAAACGCCATTTTCTGGGTGAGTCCCGGAGGCTCCCCGGCATCCCTCCCTCCCTCCGGTCGGCGTTTTTTTCGCGTTTTTGACATCCAGCCTCAAGAACTGAGGTGTGGGTAGCCGGCGCGGAGGGTCTGGGGCTCCCCCTTCCCCCTCCCGGGGAGGGGGAGCTGCGCAGACAGCGGCGCGGCAGCGTGTGACGTCACACTAGTTTGCTCGTTTTTCTTTGGGGAGTTCTATCCACTAGTTCGGCTTTTGGTAGCAATTTTAACCAGAATAGGGGTTTGTTTTGGGGCGCTTACCTTTCTGGGTGCCTGTCCCGGTCGATGGCAGACATAGAATGCTTCCAACCACACGGGGGCTTCTATAGGCCATTGCTCCCCTTGCCTCTCTGCGGGGGCCCGGTTCTGGCCGTGGTTCCCGGTAGGCCTAAGAACTCCATACACATGACTGATGCCAAAGTCTGACATTAGCATATCAGCCTGGGATAGCTCCGGGGAGCCTCCGGGACTCACCCAGAAAATGGCGTTTCATTACATTCAACGCTGGTTTTATTAACATTAAATTCCATTTGCCAAGTGGTGCTCCATGTACTTATTTTGTCCAGGTCATCTTGAAGGGCATGACAATCATCTAAGTTTCTTATCCTTCCTATTATCTTAGCATCATCAGCAAACATGTTCATTGGTGTTATTGCTGTGATGCAGCCCATGTTCCTAAAATGAACATACAGTGGTACCTCCATTTAAGAATTTAATCCGTTCCCAGAGACAGGTCGTAACTCAAAAATTCCTAACTCGAAACAAATTTTCCCATAAGAAAATAATGTAAATTTAATTAATCCATTCCACACTCCCAAAAATATTAATTTCAAAATACATTTTATACAGAATACATACACACATTTTGTACTATAGTATGTACAAATATAGCTTAACTTTATTGATGACTCTTGTTGGCGTACAGAACACGGTGAGGAGGGGGAGAGAAAAGGTGTTACTGTTTGGAAGGGAGTCCCCTTCCATTATAACATCAGGAAGTGATGACTTCTCTGGGATATTCTCTCTCCTACGTTTTGCCTGCATACCATTAGGACCTGGTTGTGGCTCATTGCTTGTTTTTTCAATAAGAACCTTTCCATAGAGACTTGTTTTCCCTATGTTTAACACTTGTCTGTTGGAAGACATCACATTGTCTCACTATGAATGAGAGAATTGTTTTTCCAATTGTATCGAAAACAATTGGAAAATTGTTTCAAAATGTTTTTTGGAAACTATTGTTTTCCTCTATGGTCATCCTCACATGTGTTTTCTTAGGTTGAACCTTACCACAGACTTTCTTGGGGACCCATGTCATGATATACAGTATAATGATTACTTTTATGTTCGAAAAACAAAAAACACAAAAACAATGAATTCAAAGAATTCAAGCGCGATCATCACTAAGAGGGTGGTCTGATAAACTGAAGTGGGGTCACCCGTGCAACCAGGAACCACATGCTCCATCGACCCATACATGTATCAACAAAGTAGCAAGTCGAGGCAAAAGTTGTAGGTCGAGTCAAATTTTCCAACGAAACTGGGGTCGTAACTCAAAAAATTCGTAAGTAGGGGCATTCTTAATTCGAGGTTCCACTGTACTGTACTTATAGTAACTATTTGGTCGAAAGTACCAACATGCATTGATGGACAACCAGAAAGTTGACTTTTGTATTATTGAATTTGGACACACCAGAAACTTTTTAACTGCAACATAAATACAAGACCAAACTTCAGGGGCCTGGTAACTGAGGAGTTTCTAGGGGGAGCCCCGTCGGCTCCCCGGAGCTATCCAGGCTGAATGGATATGTATAACTTTCTGGCATCAGTCAAAGTGCTAGGAGTTCTTGCCTACCGGGGACCACGAGCCAGAACCTGGCCCCCTCAGAGAGGCACGAGGAGCAATGGCCTATAGAAACCCCCTTGTGGTTGGGAGCATTCTATGTCTGCCATCGACCGAGATAGGCACCCAGAAAGGTAGGTGCCCCAAAACAAACCCCTATTCTGGTAAAAATATTGCTACCGAAAGCCGAACGAGTGGACAGAACTCCCCAAACAAAATTATCTAACTAGCATGACGTCATCATGTCACTGCGTCACCGTCTGTGCAACCCCCCCCCTCCCCGGAAGGGGAAAGGGGGAGCCCCAGACCCTCCACGCCGGTGATCCAACTGGCAGTTCTTGGCTGATGGGATTACTGGCTGGTCGAGTGCCTCTGGCTCCGGTTCTGTTTCAGTTCTGTGCCTTGTGGTGTGGACTGTCTCTACCGGTGGGGTGTGAGCCAGGAGTATGATTCCACGGTACTTGGACTGCATGCGCCTAGGGCTATCTTCCCTAGGTGCCCTGTAAGTACTGCCCTTGGGGCTTGGGGCCACCTTCCACAAGTCACCTTGGGTTCTACCTCCGCTGTGTCCTTTACTGCTCGGTACTGGGCCGCCCTTGGAGTCGGCTGGGGGTTTGTTGCCCTGGTTTGTCTCTGGGTAGGTGGTAGTTTTCATCACTGGTAGGGGCGCGGGGTACTGCACAGCTACTTTTCACCATAACAGCGGCCGGCTCTGTTCCGCCTGGGTACATTGTCCTCTTGCGGGGTTTTTCTTTTGTTTTCATTTTTGCCTGGTGGGGGGTTTGCCTTTGTGGTCCCCCATTCCTGTTCTAGGTGTTTTCTTTCGATTCCTTCTGTTGGTGGTACTACCCGCTTGGCCCCCATGAGTGGACACGTCCCGGGGGTTCGGGTTTAGCAGTTTGTTGGTAGTATTAGGCGCCGGTTCGCGGTACCCTCCCTGGGCTTCCCTTAGCATGTACCTACAGCTAAGGGCCCTGGAAAACCCCACGGGGGCTCCGTGGTCCTATAAATGTGTCCCCGGAGTCCCTCTCGCGTCCTGCAAGTTTGTCGGTTGATCTGTCCCCTTGCCTCAGGGTGACACTCACCGGTTGTGCCTCCGCCATGCTGCTTGTTGGGTCATTGTTTTTGTGACCCGAAGTCGTACGGAGAGTGTTGTCAGTATGTGCTCCCTTTCACCCAGGCCACTGGTCATGTTAATCGGGTGCAGGTGGCTGCGGCGTTGCTTGCTGGTTGTAGATTGCTGCGACGCTCATGGTTGTTGCAGCCCCGGATGTCCCGAGGCTGACCCGTTTTGGTGGTTGGGGTCAGGACTTGGGGGTGGGGTCGCTTCGCCTCTGGCTCCTTCCGCTCCTTGTCCTTTCCCTTCTGTTCTACACACTTCCTCCCTTGCTTCCTGCTCCGAACCATAGGAGGATTTCGGGGTTGGGGCGGGGTCTGGTTGGGTTGAGACTCGGGCGGTCTCGGGGGTTCTCTCTTCCGGGGTGGCGGCGGAGGCATTCGAGTCGGTTCCTCCAGCCGTGCCGTACAGGTCTGACCAGTGGGCTCCCTTCTTTAGTGTTTGCACGGCTGCCCCGGCTTTTCCTTGTCAAGCTGGGGCTTTGGGGGTGCGGCTCGGCCCCGGGTCATGCCATCGAGGTTCCCGGGTTAGGGAGGGGTTGCCTGGGGGCCTCGGCCCCGTTTGCCCCTCTTGGGTCCTTGTACCTTTGGTGAGGGGCTGGCAGTTCCTCAGAGTGGGGTTGTTCCTTCCCTCTCTGTGTTCCTGTTGTTTTCGGGTATACCCCTCCCTGGGTTCGGTTCCGTGTTCCTTCGGGTTCGTCGGTCCCGTCGTTCCTGGGGGTGTGTTTCGCCCCCTTTTCCTTACCCTTTTCGCTCTTACGTTGCGATACTGTTCCGAAAAAAAAAAAAAATGTTTGTTCAGGTAAGGTACATTCATACAAGGTGTGAAACACGCGTTGATGGATTTATATATTGCCTTGTACATACAATGCCTAAACCACTTCGTATCGTTGTCCCTGCGTGTCCCTTGCTCAGGGGTGCTTGTCGTGGTTCTCGTTGGTTCGCGAGTCTCTTCGTACCTTCCAATATTATTGGAACGTCTGTTGATTTTCGATGAGGTTTCCCTCTGGTCTTTTGTCGGCCTCATTGGTTACCTTCCGTCATCTGTTTTCTTTTGCTTCGTTTTCGCCTTGTTTTGTTTTCGTGTCGTTTCTACTTCCATTTTCGGCGTTCTTCGTCTTCGTTACGCACGCCTTCCTGGTGTTTGTACGATGTGTGTTTACATTGTGTCTGTACGTTGTGTGTACGATGTGTGTGTCCGCCTGGTGTACGAGCCACGCCTCCCGGTGGACGGGTGGTGCGTTCGTACCTCGTGTGCTGGGGCCGCGGTGTGCGTTTTGTTTATGGGCGGTATGCTCGTGTGTTCGCGTCGTTTCTCGTGGTTTTTCCACGGCTTCTTGCTTGTTTTCTCCCTCCGGTCGTGGCCCTCTGGATGCTGAGGGTGTTCTGGATTTATGTCTGGAGGTGTCACTTCGTTCTTCCTCTGCTTCCGGGTGTGGGATGGCTCGGCGTGGCGCCGCTTCCTCCCCCTCTGTCCTGCTCTGTCTTCTGCGGGGCGCGCGCCTCTGGACGTATTTCTCCTTCGACTTCCGAATTTTATTCAGGTAACGGTACATTCCATGCCTACTGCCTCGAGTATGCTTGGCTTTCGGGCACACCATTAGCGCTCTCCTGGTATGTTACTTGGCTCGCCTGTGTTGTGGCACGGTCGTGTGTCTGCTCTGCAGGTGAGGTTGTCATGTCTGGCGCTTCTGTCGGCCATGGGCTGGTTCTCACTTTTTGGTGGGGAGCCTGCAGGGTTGAGCTCTGGCTCTTGGGCCCCGCCTCTCCTGTCAGTTGACAGTTGTGCAGTTTCCTGAGCCTCCTGGGCTCTGTCTTCTCTACGGTTGCTCCTGTGGGTGGAGTCTGCCTCCACCACATAGCTTCTTAGTGCTTTCTGCTTCCTTTCCCCTCTGACACTGATCGGGTTCTTTTTCGTGTCTGTGGCTCCTTTGGGTACTCGGCTTCCTCCTGTGTCCCCATGTGCATAGGACCATACGGACATAAGACTAGAGGAACTGCAGAGGGCCTATTGCCCGTACGAGGCAGCTCCTATTTCTTTCCAACCATTCCCACTCATATATGTCCAACCCACGTTTGCACAAATCGTGGGGCCCCACCACCACGTTACGAGGTAATTGGTTCCGCGAATCACCGAACCTGTTACCGTGCCAGTCATTCCTCAGATCTTTCCTATTCTACACTTATCCCTTTTATGCCCATTGTTTCATGTCCAAAATGTGCTGCAAGGGTGGCGTGTGCCTCTGTCCCAGTTCTATTGTTTCGTGAAGATTGGTGACAATAAACACTACCACTCAGAGGCTACATATGTTTTGTTGCGTATACAGTAGTATGTGGGTGTTATTTTGGCGGGCAATGGGTGCGAGTTCAGCGCACTGGGAGTCGGTACGGTTTTCGCAAGTGTCTGTTCTAGACCACACTTGCAGGTCGAATAGTTATTATTCTACTCTGCTGTTTCTATGCTCGGGCAATACCTCCCTTCCCCAAAGTTGGCAGGCATATTAACTGGAAGTTTGGAACGGTTTGCATTCCATGCTTGGTCCACCGTAGAGCTTTGCTTCTCTCGTTAGGCTCATGCAGTTGGAGCAAGTATCTTCTTGGATAATCTGCTCACTCCACCACCCTTGTTCACTGCTCATCCTTGTTTACTCTTCCCCGCTTGGCGGGATTGAGTCCTTCTGTTCCGTTCCGCCTGTTGTCTTGGGCGTTGTTTCACCTCCGCCTGTTCTTGCGTTTACCGGTGCCGTCCTGGTCATTGGCCCAGATGGTCTATTTTCTTTCTTCTCCTCGTTTTGGTCCTTGGGTTGCTGCTTGGTTTGTCAGGCCTGGGGCTTCCTCTGTTGTTCGGTTGCGGTTCTTCGCTGTTCCCTGCGCGTCTTGGCCTCCGGTGTCATGGACGTGTTTTGGTTTGACCGGGTTCCCTTTCTTCCCTCATTCCTGTTCTGGGGTTCGGGTCTGCGGAGTTGTCTGCTGAGTTTTTTAGTTTTGTCTGTGGACTTGTTTTTGAGGTTAGGGAGCGTGGCGTCCGCCTCCCGGATCCTTCCCTCTTTTCCTTATCTGTGGTGAGGTAGCTCCGGGGAGCCGATAGGGCTCCCCCCAGAAAACCAGCGTTGAATGTACGTAATGCCATTTTCTGGGCGAGTCCCGGAGGCTCCCTGGTATTCCTCCCTCCCTCCGGTGCTGTGTTTTTCGCGATTTTGACATCCAGCCTAAGAACTGCCGGTTGGATCGCCGCGGAGGGTCTGGGGCTCACTTCCCCCTCCGGGAGGGGGGGGGGGTGTACAGAGCGGTACGGTGACATGATGACGTCTGATAGTTGATAATTTTGTTTGGGGAGTTTTCTCACTAGTTCGGCTTTCGGTAGCAATATTTTAACCAGAATAGGGGTTTGTTTGGGGGCCTACCTTTCTGGGTGCCTTCCCGGTCGATGGCAGATATAGAATGCTCCCAACTACAGGGGGGGGGTTTCTAATAGGTCATTGCTCCTCGTGCCTCTCTGAGGGAGCCAGGTTCTGGCTCGTGGTCCCGGTAGGCAAGAACTCCAAGCACTTTGACTGATGCCAGAAAGTTATATATGTCCATTCAGCCTGGAAGCTCCGGGAGGGACAGGGCTCTCCCCAGAAAATATTTTTGGACATTGTTAAAAGTAACTGATAACACATTGGGCAATGTATTTTTATGATATATAACAAAA
>WNGS01165318.1:22934359-22946860 GCA_020271785.1 Procambarus virginalis | reverse complement strand
GATGGCTCCTAAAGGGGTGTTTGGTGTGGTGTGTTTGGTCACTTTGCGATGGTCTTCAGTGACTTTTGTCCCTGTCTTTTGTTCTTTGTTGTCCTGTGGGGCTCTGCCCCGCATATTCGGCGCTTTAGAGCATAGTAACATACATACTCATTATTATTTGTGTTATTATGTATTGCTCACCAGTGCTATAAAGGCACCAGCTGTATATCCACTTTGTGGACAATTCTTACTACTATTCTTCTTCTTTGTGCGTCAGACAGGTGCTTGCATCTCTCTATTATTGCATTATCCATCAGTTCCAGTTAATAGAAGCTGTTCTCCTTATCAACAAAATGTTCTTTTATTTAAATATTCATCTAAAATCAATTTCTGGTAAATATTTTGATGAAAGTTTCACGATGCTGTAGCCAATAAGTTGGAGATTTGTTTACCATTTTTAAATAATTTTGATATTTCGAATATCAAAATTCAAAATATCGATTTCGAATAATTTTCAAATTATATCCCCCTTATGCTGAGCAGTTTAAGTGTTAATGCCTCTAATCTTTCCTCGTAGCTCTTGTCCTTTAGTTCTGGTTGACACTTAGTGGCATGTCTTTGCACCTTTTCCAGTTTGTTGATGTGTCTCTTTAGATATGGGCACCACACAACTTCTGCATATTCCAGCTTTGGTGTAACAAAAGTCGTGAACAATTTCTTTAATATTTTGCCATCCATGTATTTAAAAGCAATTCTGAAGTTAGAAAGCGTAGCATAGGCTCCTCACACAATATTCTTTATGTGGTCCTCAGGTGATAGTTTTCTATCTAGAACCACCCCTAGATCTCTTTCTTTATCAGAATTCTTTAAAGATTTCTCACATAATGTATAGGTTGTGTGGGGTCTATGTTCTCCTATTCCACATTCCATAACATGGCATTTATTTACATTAAATTCCATTTGCCAAGTGGTGCTCCATATACTTATTCTGTCCAGGTCTTCTTGAAGGGTATGACAATCATCTAAGTTACTTATCTTCTCTATTATCTTAGTATCATCAGCAAACATGTTCATATAATTCTGTATTCCATCTGGTAGATCGTTTATGTAGACATTGAACATTACCGATGCAAGAACTGAATCCTGTGGTACTCCGCTTGAGACATTTCTCCAGCTGATACACTTCCTCATATTACTGCCCTCATTTTTCTATCAGTCAGAAAATTTTTCATCCATGTTAGCAGCTTACCTGTCACCCCTCCAATGTGTTCCAGTTTCCAGAACAACCTCTTATGTAGAACTCTGTTAAAAGCTTTTTTTTAGGTCCAGATAGATGCAGTCAACCCAACCATCTCTTTCCTGTAAAATCTCAGTGGCTCGATCATAGAAACTGAGTAAATTTGTTACACAAGATCTTCCAGATCGAAAACCATACTGACGGTCTGATATTAAATCGTTTGTCTCCAGGTGTTCTACCCATTTAGTTCTAATTATTCTTTACAATATTTTGAGTATTACACTTGTCAACGATACAGGTCTATAATTGAGGGGATCTTCCCTGCTGCCACTTTTATAGATTGGAACTATGTTGGCCTTGTTCCACATGTCTGCTATGACTCCTGTACATAGGGATGCCTGAGAAATCTGGTGAAGTGGAATGCTGTTCCATTCTCAAAGTTCTCAAGCGGTGCGATGACAGTTGTGACGTCATGCTCGTTTGCACGTTTTTCGTTTGGGGGAGTTCAGTTCAACAGTTCGGCTTTCAGTAGCAATATTTCAACCTGATAGGGTTTGTTTTGGGGCGCCTACCTTTCTGGGTGCCTGACCCAGTCCATGGCAGACATAGAATGCTTCCAGACACACGGGGGGTTTCTATAGGCCATTGGCTCTTGTTTGTGGTCCCCGGTAGGCCTAGAACTCCATTCGCTTCAACTGATGCCAGGGTGTAATACAGACCATTCATATTAGCACATATAGCTCCGAGGAGCTGAAGGGGCTGCCCCCAGAAAAGAATACCCTATAAATATTTTGATAACTATAAAAACTGGAAAGATTTTGTCAAAGTTGGTTAAAACCTAACTAAAATCAAGTGCAATATAAACTAAACTATGCCACTGACTGACATTAAGAATACAACCTTGAAGAACTTCTAATAGCTTCAGTTTGTCTCCAAGAATTGCTGCAGAATGGAGCAGAGTACCAGCATGCCCTAGAGGTAAAAGAGAGGAGCCAGGTACTCGTAATCCTCCAAGAGCAGGAGAGCCCACATTACCAAATTGATAACCAGCCCCTGTGAGGAAGCCTGGTGCAGATGGGAACTGTGGAAAACCTGAAAATATATGAAGAAAATTATTTACAATAACATGGCTCAAACAAATAACCCAACCCACACACATGAAGAATGAAAAGTGACAATGTTTTGATTCGTGCTGGACCTTTGTCATGACACGACAAAGAAGGAGTCGAAGAGTGAATCAGTAACAGGCAAGAGGGAAGATTAGGTAAAAGGTGAGGGATAATAAATCAGAAAATGCACTATAATATAGTACATTACAAATTTAAATAATTCAGGAAAAGTACATACATAGTTGCAGAGTTACAGTACAAACAACCTGTTTGATTTAAAGATAGAGGTAGTACATACAATACCTAAAGCCACTAGTACGCAAAGCGTTTCGGGCAAATCTGCTTTTCTGCTAACATAGAACAGTATATTTCTACATTACATTAACAATTCATATGAAATCTAATGTGTACCTGGCTACCTAGCGTGCCTATTGTACTACATGTCTGCCTGGTACCTTACTCTTTCTGCATGCCAGTCTGGCTTAGATCCAGTGGGAAGGAGGGCTGACCATTGAATATAAGAATTAAGGAAACTGCAGAAGGCCAATTGACCCACTAGGGGCAGCTCCAATTTATATATAACTCATTCATATATGTCTAATTTACACTTAAAATAATCCAGTGATCCCATGTCTCCTGTTACCTGGTAATCTGTTCCACAATCAACAGCCTTGTTTCAAAACCAGTATGTATCCAGATCTTTTCTAGATCTAAACTTATCCAATTTATATAAATAGTTTTGTGTTCTATTTTGTGTTGATATTTAACATCTTATTAATATTTAATATCAACCTTACACAGAGAAATTACACTAATGTAAAACATATCAATGAAAAAATCAACTGGAATTCCTAGGTGACTCAAACTCATGACCAATGAACCAACAAGAGCCCCAGTTGATTTTCTCAACATCCCCCTTGTAATACTATTTAATTTACTTGTCCACTTCAGTCGTGTCACCCCTAACATATCTTTCTACAAGATGTAAATTAAGATTTATCAATCTTTCTGATGTATATCTCTACCCTACACAGAACAATACAGTATAATACAAGACTCGTCTATCAATTATTCATACACAAATTCATACACATTTGATGCTTTATTACATTTGTTATAAAATTATAACATGTCTGCGTTTGATAATCCGAATTATACAGTCCCTACCCCATTCGATATAGCTGACATTCAAGTCACCCAAATTTTTACCAGGAAAGTCCAAAAAATAAAAAAAAAAAACGTTGAATGTAATGAAACTCCATTTTCTGGGTGAGCTCCGAAGGCTCCCTGGAGCTTATTGGGCTAATGTGTTTTATATTACACAGAGTCATTAGCTATGGAGTTCAGACCTACCTGGAACCACGAGCCAGAACCTGGCCCCTTCAGAGAGGTTTCAGGGAGCAATGGCCCTGGAAAACCCCCGTGGTTGGGGGTTCTCTGTGTAAGGTTGAAAAACTGAGGCCAGAGAAGCGTCTGTCCCATTTGACATTAGCTTACGAACTGGAGTGCTAGGCAGCCGGTGCGGTGAGGTCTGGGGCCCCCCTCCTCCTCTCGGGGAGGGGAGGGCTGCATGAATGAGTGGCTCGGCAGTAGTGTGTTACGTTTGCTTGTTTGCTTGTTCTTTGGGATTGTAGGGAGTTCAACCTCTCTGTTCGGTTTTTGTTGCTAGTTCCTTACCATGTGGGGTTTGTTTTGTTATGCCTATCTTTCTAGGTGCCGTAACCCTGGTCAATGGCAGATAAGGAAAACCCCCAACCACAGGGGTTTTCCAGGGACATTGCTCCCTGCAACCTCTCTGAAGGGGCTAGGTTCCGGCACTGGTCCCTGGTACGTTTGAACTCCATAGCTAATGTCCCAGTCTAATATAACATACATTAACCCAGATAAGCTCCAGGAAGCCATAGGGGCTCCTCACAGAAACACGCGAAAAACCGCCGACTGGAGGGAGGTAGGGTTGCCAGGAGCCTCCGGGTCTCACTCAGAAAATGGTGTTTCAGTACATTCAATGCTGGTGTTCTGGGGGAAGTCCCAACAGCTCCCTGCAGCTACAGACCAAAACACAAAAACAAGAGGGACTTACCCGGGAGGCGGTCGTTGCTAGCTTCTCAATGCGAAGTCCAGACAACTGCCTGCAACCACTGACCCAAAGCAATATAGGCCCGACTAGGCCCAGGAACACTGACAAGGTAGCGAGCAGCCAGAACCCTGTTCGACCTCAAAAAACCCGGTGCCCGAATGTCAGCCCAAGATATGTTACCAAAGACGACAGCCAGCTCAGCAAACCTATGAACGTCGTGGGCACGGAGATAGACAGCAGGCTGGCTGGACCGAATAACCCTGCGAACAATCTGAAAGACCCGAACCCTGGAACAGGGAAGAAGGGAAACTGTATCAACCCAAACCGCGTCCTCGGCCACGGAGGCCATGGGGCGCAGGTAACGGCAAAGAGCCACAACCAGACACAACACATGATGCATCCCCCGGCCAAACCAACCGAGCATCAACAATCCAAAGATCCCTCCGGAAAGCAGCAGCCTCTTTCTTTGCCAGAAAAGAAGGAGATGGATGCAAATGAAAAAACCTACCACCAGGACCAAAAGACCCAAACCCTCTGTGCTGGAGGAGAGCATGAAGCTCCCCAACCCAACCCCCAGAGACCAATGCCAACAGGAAAAAAGAGCCTTCGCAAAACAATCTTGAACCGAAGGGGCCACAACAAACTGAGGAGGAGAGAGAAAAGAGAGCACCCGGTTCAATGACCAGGACGGTTCTGGTGGCACATGAGCAGGCCGGAGGTGAAATAATGCACAAGACAGCTTGTGGAATGGAGCCGAAGTAACATCCGCCTCAAACTCAAGCTGAAGCAGCTCTGCCAGTGCTGCACAATACGAGGCATCAGTTTTCGGCATAAGATGATGGTCCTGAAACAACCACGAAAGGTAGGACAAGAAAATCCGATCCGGAACAGAAGACAACCTACGGAAGGACAAGAAATAACGAAAGGACTGCCAGAAAACTTCATACTGCTATTGAGATGAAGTTCACAGGTGGGACGCCATCAACGAAGCCACCTGCTCAATATACATGTGGTGATTGACCCACATCAGAAAGACCAGACGCGAAGACTTAAGGAGAAGATAGAACCAGCTACGTAACAGACTAGCCCAATCTGCTGAAAGAGGCGGAGCCACAGGAAGACCCCTGGGTGTGGACACCGAGTAAGTAGCGCTTGAAACCACGGCTGGCCAGCCACCAAGAGGCCAACAGGACTACTCTCCCTTGGTAAGTCTCCATGCAGCCAGGACCTGGAGCAACAGCGAAACTGGGGAGGGATATACAGGTAACCTCACCTCAATCAGTTCTTCCTGAAGGCATCGACCTCGACGGCCTCGCAGTTGGGGAAAGGTACCACATATATCAGGAGACGTCTCAACCACACCAACGCGAAGAGGTCCACCTCCAGGAGCCGTACGTCTGGCAGAGCCAACTAAAGGAGTCGGCATTGACAGTCCACTCCATGGACAGGGGAATGAACCAGGACAGGCCGTCCGCCAGGAAGTTGGACACCCCCCGAACGTGAATGGCCAGGAGAGCCAAACCCAGAGAACTCGGCAGATAAGTCACCCGAAGCGACAAGCTACAAGAGCCAAGGACCGCATTGACCGCCAGGTCTCACATCAGCCACTGAACTGGGGGTGGATAGCCAGCAGAGAGAGTCTGGAGCTACCCCCTTCACCCTCCCAGGGAGGGGGAAGTTGTGTAGACTGCGTGCAGTGACGCGTGATGATGTCATACTTATTTGCTCGTTTTTAGTTTGGTGAGTTCTGTCCAACCATTCAGCTTTCAGTAGCAATTTTTAACCAGATAGGGTTTGCTTTGAGCGCCTACCTTTCTGGGTGCCTGATCCAGTTGGTGGCAGACAGAATGCTTCCAACCATACGGGGGTTTCTATAGACCATTGCTCCTCGTGCCTCTCTGAGAGGGCCAGTTTCTAGCTTGTGGTCCCCGGTAGGCCTAAGAACTCCATCACCTGACTGATGCAGGGCCTAATGCATTCATATCTGCCTGGATAGCTCCAGGGAGCCGAAGAGGCTCCCCCCCAGAAAAATACTCAACAATTGTAAGAATACCTTCACCCTCAACTCCATCCGTGATGAATAGATTAACCCTTAAATGGCGCATAGCTATATACCATTTGACACCACAGGCGCATACAAAAAAAAAAAAAAAAAAATTATTTTTTCTTCCTAACCTGTTAATTTGTGTTCACTGATCACGGGAAAAATAATAAAAAAATCGTAAGTTGAATATATTGGCCGCTATAGGGCAGGGAAGTCTGGCACAAAACAGGCGCTCACTCAGCATGCGTCCCAGGCGGTCTGTTGATCGCCAGCTGTCAGGCCGGAGTTGCCACAAAGAGATAATTGCCTAATTATTTCAATGTCTCTGATTGATTTTTCGTAGTTTTTTTGCTGTATATTATTCAATAGTGTGTAGTGTGATATATTTATATAATGAAATGGGTGAATCATCGCTGTACTCAAAAATATGGTGTGCTTATTGTTGATTCAATTATGTTCATCAAACAGTGAACAAATACTTTGTCGGTTGTTACACTATATACACAGGTTATATATAAGTATCTGCATGTTTTGTTCACCATAACGAACCACTAAGTTGCTATTATGAGTCAAAAAGTAACGAGGAGTGACCGCCGTGTACCAGCCAGCCACTCACGCCCTCCCTCAAGTCATCTGACTCGCCCACATTCTCCTCCCACAATACTGTTTTTGCTTTATTCACTATATACAGACGCTATATATAAGTATCTACATTCGTGTTCACCATAACGAACCACTAAGTTGGTATGCTGAGTGGCAGTGGCAGGCAGTGGCAGCCCGCCACTGGCTGCCACTGCCACTGATGGACCTCAGTCAGCTGATGGCTGCCGCCCTCAAGGCCACACGCACTAATATTTCTCCTCCAACAATACTGCTTGTGGTGTTATTACGCTATATACACACATTATATATAAATATCTACCGGTTTTATTCACCAAACTTGTACAAGTAAACTAGTATGGTGCCCAAAGACGTGATCACCAGTAAACAACACGATAATTCCTGCAGACGACGCTCCTCTCACCAAAATGGCGGCTCCCAACCTCCTACTCTTGCTGTTTATACTCTCTATACACACGTTATATATAAGTATCTACATTTGTGTTCACCATAGCGAACCACTAAGCTGGTATGCTGAGTGCAGTCAATAAAAGGTGGCCACACACAGTCAGATAACAACGCCACCACCCTCCCTCCCACAGCATTACTCCTCCCTCCATGGAGCACAGCGCTAAATATCATCACAATCCTCTTATTATCAGACCCATGGTCAGTTTTATCACAGTCAGGGGTCTCCTGTAATAATATTATCGCTACATAATAGCATGAACAAGTATATTATGGCATTTTTAGGCGATGCTGTGGTCACAAGCTGAACAGCAGTGCTGTGAGCTCATGCTGCGTGCGTCAGGCTTGGTAGCTTACTCGATACTGAGGCCCCTAACACCCGGGAGTTTGGCCCACGATTTTTTTTAAAAATGGCGTCTGTTTACAAGAGCCCTGATGAAGGTGTGGTGAACCCCGTGTATCCGCGGGCCGTTTAAATCTTGCGTAGTACTCCAACGCATCATATGATGCGACGCGCAATTTTCTGCAAGTCGGTCAACGCATCATATGATGCGATGCGCAATTGAAGGGTTAAACTGTACACACACATTATATATACTGTCCTGTACAGTACAGTACTATACTATACTGTACTGTACTGTACAGTACAGTATAACATTTCATGTACAGAGCATTAAAATTTCAGTAAAACATGAAATTTGTGTATACCTGTTAGTAGTTATGTATTAAATGCCATACAGCAAACTTAACATATTATTCAGACCTGAAGGCAGCAGACAACCAGACGTCAAAGGGCTACTACAGTGGTACCCCGGATTAAATCCAGATGTAACACCAAGGCTGCTGTAGTAGAAGCTCATAAAAGCTGGACTGAAGTTGAAAGCCTGAAAAAATTACACACAACTTTATAAAAATCAAGTAGTGAATATAGTGAAACACTTTTTTCTAGTGAGCCCCTAAGGAGCTTCCTGGGCTCAGCAAAGTTCTCTTTGCAAACAACCAGCATTGAATGTAATGAAACGCCATTTTTCTGGGCGAGTCCCAGAGGTTCCCAGGAGCTTACCGGGCTGATATGTATGCATTAGACCGTGGCATCAGTCAATTCGATTGGAGTTCCATGCCTACTGGGGACCACGAACCAGAACCTGGCCCCCTCAGAGAGGCACGAGGAGCGATGGCCTATAGAAACCCTCATGTGGTTGGAAGCATTCCGTGTCTGCCATCGACCAAGTTAGGCACCCAGAAAGGTAGGCGTCCCAAAACAAAAACCACCTGGTTAAAAATTGCTACCGAAAATCAAACTATCAACCATAACTCCCAATCTGAAAACAAGCAAACAAGCATGACATCACAACCGCTCCCGTGCTGCTGTCTGCGCAGCTCCTCCCTCCCTAGGAGGGGACAGGGGGAGCCCCACACCCTGCACTGGCCATCCAACCTCAGTTCTGAGGCTGAATATAAAAAATGCAAATACCGCCAACCGGAGGGGAGGGAGGGTGGCCGGGGAGCCTCCGGGACTCACCCAGAAAATGGCATTTCATTACATTAAATGCTGGTTTTCAATGGAGACCCCCCCCTCCCACTCCCTGAAGTTACCTAACCAAAGAGAAATAAAAGAGGGACTTACCCGGGAGGCAGCCGTCATTCGCCCCTCAACTAGAAGTCGACAACTGGCTACAACTGCCAACCCAAAGTGACACACGCCCATCTAGGGCCTAGAAAATTAACGAGGTAACGGGCAGCCAGGATCCTGTTCAACCTCTAAAACCCTTGTGCCCAAATGTCAGCCCAAGATATATTACAAAAAACGGAAGCTAAAGCAGCAAATTTTCGACCGTCATGGGCATGCGGATAGACCACAGGCTGGCTGAACCGAATGACCCTGTGGACAACCTGGGAGACCCGAGCCCTGGAACAGGAAAGAAGAGAAACTGGGTCAAGCCAAAGTGTGTCGCCAGCCACCAAAGCCGTGGTGCGCAAACAGCACCTAAGAGCCGCAACCGGACACAACACATGATGCACCCCCAGCCGAACCAACCAAGCATCAACCACCCAAGGACCCTTCCAGAAAGTCACCATCTCGTTATTTGCCAGAAAAGAGGGAGACGGCTGCAAACAAACCAATTACCAGGACCAAAGGAGCAGAAACCCCTGCGCCGGAGGAGAGCATGAAGCTCACCAACCCGACACAAAGAGGCCAATGCCAACAGAAAGAGAGCCTTAGAAAAGCGGGGTCACCATGAACAACGGACAGCTCAGACAGTGCATGAGCAGGCCGGTGATAAAACAACGCACGAGAACGCTTATGGAAGAGGAAAGTAGTGACATCCACCCCAAATGCAAGCAAGAGCGTCTCTGCCAACATCGCACGATACAAGGCGATAGAAAGAAGAAGAAGAGAAAGAAAGAACAAAAACAACTCAATCAGAAAAGAAGATAACCTACGAAGCGAGAGAAAATGGCAAAAAGAACGCCAGGAAACTTAATACTGCCGCCGAGATGAAGCCCTCAGGTGGAACACCATCAATGAAGCAACCTGATCACCATACAAATGGTGATAAACCTGTGTCAAAAAGACCAGGCGCAAAGAGCAGATGCGAAGACCAAACCAGCCAAGTACTAGACTGATCCGATCTGCTGGAAGAGGTGGAGCCACGGAAAATGCCCAAGGTTCAGACACCGAGCAAGCAGCGCCTGAATCCAAGGATGGGTTGGCCAGCAAGGGGCCAAGAGGACTACTCTCCTGTACTCTCCTGTGGTAAGACTCCAACTGACCCAGAACCCAAAGCAACAGCTGGACGGGGGAAAAGGTACAGGTAACCCCATCTTGACCAGTCCTGCCGAAAAATAAAATGCATCTACCTCGGGATGGATAAAATGCATCCTTCTCGCATTCAGAGAAGGATGCCACATATATCAGGACACGCCGCAACCAAGCCAACGCTAAGAGGTCCACCTCCAGTAGCCTATTTGTCCGGCAGAGCCAACTGAAGAAGTCGGCATTGACCGTGCATTCCATAGACAAGGAGAATGAACCAAGACAGGCCGTCTGCCAGGGTGTTGGACACTCCCTGGACATGAACCGCACGGAGAGCTAAACCCATGAAACCGGCAGACGAACCCCTCGAAGCGACCAGCCCCAAAGAGCCAAAGACCAAAGACAACACCTGCGGTTCAAGCAATGAACCACCGGAGAACAGTCTGAATGGAGCTTAACGGTCAAGCCCTGAGCGACCTGAACCTTCCGACAGCGACAGCCAGACCACTGCAAACTCCCGCACCATACTGTTAGCCCGACGGAAAGACGGACCCTACCGCCCCTGGCCGGCCTGGCGAGCACTGGTCACAAAACCCCAGCCGAGAGACGATGCGTCTGTGAACATATCGAGCAAGGAGTCAGGTAGGCGCCAAGGCACTGAATCCCGAAAAACCCTTAATGGAAACCGGCGATGCAGCAACTGACACAAGCCCCCTCAAAGACCAAACCCAGCGATCATGAGAGAGGCAGAAGGGGAGTTCCTGAAGAAACCAGAACAAACACCAAAGCCAAACCTGACCCAGCGGGTAAACCAGCACGGCAAAGTTCAGACTCCCGCATAACCGCTTGAGCAATTGCCAAGTGACCCAGGAACCCCCCAGAAACAGCTGAAGGTGGGACTGCAGCCATCACAACGCCTCTGGAGGGAGAGACAGGGAAGCCACGTCCGAACCAGGGATAGAACCAGATGGGACTTTCGCCAGTTCACCAGGAACCTGAACCCGGTGAGCTGGAAAAGAACCACACTCCTGGCGAGCAGACAAGCAGACCAGCTGGGAGCCCACACCAACCAGTCATTGAGGTAGGCCAGATCCCAAATTGTTAGTAGATGCAGATGGGTCACCATGACCTGGGTAAGATGCGTGAATATGTGAGGTGCCAGATTTCAGCCAAAAGGAAGGCAACGAAAGCGATAAGCCTGACACCCCACCACGAAACTAACCAATTCCTGAACCCCGGGTGATAGGAACATGCCAATACACATCCTTCAAATCCAGGGACAACATCCAGGCCCCTAGCTGGAAAAACTAGACAGAAGTGGGATCTGAGACAGAATGGTCATTCGAAAGGAGGGGCAAGGAATCCAGGGGTTCACAGCACAAGTCCAGAATGAACCTCATACTAGTATCCGCACAGTCCCATTTTGGCACTAGAAACAGATGGGAAACCCACATGAGGGTCGAGGTCGTTTTGACCACGCCCAAGCGTACCCACTTTGAGATGACCAGACGGAGCTCAGGAAGCCGCCCAATGCCACCACGGGCCAGAGGAGACAACCCAAACGTCCATGAATTGTGGGACCAGGTGCAAGCAAACAGGGCGAGCCATACCCCCCCCCATCGCCCCCACAATGGGGCGAACCGTGAAAGGGCTTACTAGAAGCTGGCAGACAAGCAGAGCGATCATTGTGCCGGCTCCAAAGGCAACATTGGTTCAGAAGCTGGCCCCAAAGGCCCACCATGACTGGAGGAACCCGGAATCCTGGCACAACCCATCTGAGAAGGGTCCCGGGAGAACCAACAAGTCGGACATGGGACGACAACTAGATAAAGCCGCCTGCAGAAACTGCATGACCGCAGACTCCACAAACTGCAACAGACAAAAGGGCGAAGAAAAACTTAACAGCCAAGGCCTATACAGATTCCAAAGAGAAAGCGAGCACAGCCTGTCGGCACATGAGGTGAGAAGCAAAGAACAGACACCTGTCTCCTTGAGAATCACCATAAACAACTTCAACAGTGTGGCTAATGCCTGAAACCGCTGAGGACAGTGCACAAGACGAAAGCCTGGCACTCAACGCCCCACATTCTCCTCAAGCCAGGCCGAAGACGGCTCGAGAAGGGAAAACGGCAGAAGTTTCTTGCCATTCGAGTGTGCGTCTGACAAAACCCATGCCACGCCCCAACAAAAAGAACGGGTAGACTGCAAGCCAGGAAGACTCCAGAATCA
>WNGS01165318.1:22923828-22934349 GCA_020271785.1 Procambarus virginalis | reverse complement strand
CCTCACTGTTTGGTTTTTTGTTTTAGTTTTTTACCATGTGGAGTTTTTGTTATGCCTACCTTTCTGGGTGCCTAACCCTGGTCGATGGCAGATAAGGAAAACCCCAACCACAAGGGGTTTTCCAGGGCCATTGCTCCCTGAAACCTCTCTGAAGGGGCAAGGTTCTGGTGCTGGTCCCTGGTAGGTCTGAACTCCTTAGCTAATGTCCCGGTCTAATATAACATACATGTGCCCGATAAGCTCCAGGGAGCCGTAGGGGCTCCCCACAGAAAAAATTGCATGTGACATACTTTAGCTGTGATGGAGCTGTAAAGCAAATAATGGGCCATTGCTCCATTACCATTGAATAATTTACCACAAGTTTATTTTGTAAAGGAACGTGAAAAGTCGTTTCAAGATTCTTAGATGGACAAAACAATAACTGTGTGCTGTGACTAGTGCTGTGAACATCTTGAACAGCATTGATTCACTGATATCTGAACATTGTATACAGTCTTTATCACAGTCAGGCTCTTCTGTAATAATATCTGGCTAAATAATACCAGTTACATATATATTTTTGACATTATTAGGCAATGCTGTTATCACAAGCTGAACAGCAGTGCTGTTAGCTCATGCTAACCTTGATGCTGATGCTAAGCGGGTGCCAGCCTTGATTGCTCACTCAGTACTGAGACTCTCACACCCGGCAATGTTGCCCATGATCATTTTTTTTAATGGCATCTGTTTATGAGAGCCCTGAGGAAGTTGATGTGAACCCCATGTAGCTGTGGAAGTTTTGAATGCTATGCTATACCTACGAGTGCCCTGAGGTGCCATGTGCGCCACCAATCTAGCGCCTCAAGGTGCTTTGCGCAGTGCAGTGGTTAACCCCAGAATGATACAATCCTAATTTTGGAGGTGCTCTACCACTGTATTTGAAAGAAGAAAGCATAAATTAGGAATGAAGAAATGCAACAAATACAACAGAACAAAGTTGAGGAGTGTGTAAGAAGAATTTAAGTTTGTGATAGGATGTCTCAAGAATTAACTTCCACAAGAATCATGCTGTTGCAGAAAAAAAAAAAAAAACACACACACACACACACACTGTCCTCTTTACCTGGTGAAATGCAGTACTGTTGTTCTGAACTACTGAAGAAGTTACTACAGACACATTCTGAGGTATATTTGGGAACACTGGTTGGTGTGAATTTGGCGATACATACTGGAGCCCTTCCCCTATAATTGAATCCTCAATTTTCTTTTTCTGATCTTCCAAATCTGCTTTTTCACTCTGAATTTCTGTCTGTAGGTCTCTGGCTTGAGGATCTTCATAGGTGTTTGCAGTCTGTTGAATATTGTTAATGGTTTC
The DNA here is from genome assembly GCA_020271785.1 of Procambarus virginalis. Taxonomy (NCBI): domain Eukaryota; kingdom Metazoa; phylum Arthropoda; class Malacostraca; order Decapoda; family Cambaridae; genus Procambarus; species Procambarus virginalis. Next base: position 22,932,995 of record WNGS01165318.1, on the reverse strand, counting down.
ATGTAACTCATTTTGGCTGTCAGACTCCATAGTGGTTCATGTGAGATCATCATTTGACATCAAACTGCAAAACAATGAAAATATGGTACAGTAGACATAACTTATGATATAAATAAAAAAAACAGCGTTGAATGTAATGAAACTCCATTTTCTGGGTGAGTCCCGGAGGCTCCCGGAGCTTACCAGGCTGATATGCTAATGTCAGACTTTGGCATCAGTCATGTGTTCGGAGTTCTTATGGACCTACCAGGGACCATGAGCCAGAACCTAGCCCCCTCAGAGAGGCAAGGGGAGCAATGGCCTATAGAAACCCCCGTGATTGGAAGCATTCTATGTCTGCCATCGACCGGTTTAGGCACCCAGAAAGATAGGCGTCCCAAAACAAACCCCTATTCTGGCGAAAATTGCAACCAAAAGCCGAACGAGTGGATAGAACTCCCCAAACAAACACGAGCAAAGTAGTATGACGTCATTCGTCGTTGCGCCGCTGTCTGCGCAGCCCCCCCTCCCCGGGAGGGGGAAGGGGGAGCCCTAGACCTACCACACCGGCGATCCACACCCCAGTTCTGAGGCTGGATGTCAAAAACATGCGAAAAAAATGCCGAAGGGAGGAGGGAGGGAGGGATGCTGGGGAGCCTCCAGGACTCACCCAGAAAATGGTGTTTCATTACATTCAATGCTGGTTTTCTGGGGGGAGCCCCTACGGCTCCCCGGACCTAACTACCCACAGAGGAAAGAATAGGGACTTACCCGGGAAGCGGTTGCTGCTCATTCCTCAACCCGAAGTCAAGACAACTGGCTGCATTTGCCGACCCAAAGCAACACAGGCCCGACCGGGCCCAGGAACGCTTACAAGGTAAGGAGCAGCCAGGACCCTGTTCGACCACCAAAATCCCGGCGCCCGAATGTCAGCCCAGGACATATTGCCAAAGACGGCAGCAAGAGCCGCGAACTTGCGGACATCATGGGCACGGGGATAGACCACAGTCTGGCTAGCCTTAATAACCCTGCGGACGAGCTAGGAGACCAGCACCCTCGAACAGGGAAGAAGGGAAACCGGATCGACCCACAGCGCATCCACGGACACAGAAGCCGTGGCACGCAAATAATGGCAGAGAGCTGCAACCGGACACAAAACATGATGCACCCCCGGCCGAACCCACCATGGGCCCCTCCGGAACGCAGCAGTCTCATTCTTCGCCAGAAAAGAAGGAGAAGGCTACAGACAAACAAAACAATCACCCCGACCGAAGGAGCAGAAACCTCTGCGCCGGAGGAGAGCATGAAGCTCATCCACCCGACCCCCAGAGGCCAATGCCAACAGGAAAAAAGAGCCTTCGAAAAACACTCCGAAACGGAGGGGGCCACAACAAAATGAGAAGAAGAAAGAAAAGAGAGCACTCTGTCCAAAGACCAGGACAGCTCAGGCGGCACATGAGCAGGCCGGAGGTGAAACAACGCCCGAGACAGCTTGCGAAACGGAGCAGACGTGACGTCAATACCGAAAGCAAGCTGAAGCGGCTCTGCCAGCTCAGCACGATATAAGGCGACAGTGTTAGGCATAAGATGACGGTCCTGGAACAACCAAGAGAGAAAGGACAACACCACCCTAACCGAAAGGGAAGGAAAATGATGAAGACGTAAGAAGAACCGGAAGGACCGCCAGGAAACTTCATACTGCTGCCGAGACGAAGCCCACAGGTGGGACACTAATAAGGAAGCCACATGATCACCATAGAGATGATGATAAACTCGAGTAAAAAATACCATCCGCGAAGACTCGAAGAGAAGATCGAACCAGCCACGTGACATACTGGGCTGATCTGTTGGAAGAAGCGGAAAAACCTCTGGGTTCGGACACCGAGCAAGCAGCGCCTGAAACCACGGCTGGCCGGCCACCAAGGGGCCAAGAGGACAACTCTCCCCTGGTAAGTCTCTAAGTGAGTTCAGGACCTGGAGCAACAGCTGAACCGGGGGAAAGAGGTACAGGAACCCCCACCTCGACCAGTCCTGCCGAAAGGCGTTGACCCCGACGGCCACGCAGTCGGGAAAGGGCGCCACATACAGGGGAAGGCGCCGCGACCACGCCGACGCGAAGAGGTCCACCTCGGGGTGGCCGAACATCTGGCAAAGCCAACAGAAGGAGGCAGCGTCGACCGTCCATTCTGTGGAGAGGGGAACGAAACGAGACAGGCCATCGGCCAAGACGCTGGAATCACCCCGCACGTGAACTGCCAGGAGAGCCAATCCCCGAGAACTAAGCAGACTAGTCACCCGAGGCGACCAGCGCCAAAAAGCCATGGACCGCATCGAACCCCCCCCCCCCCTGGTCGGTTCAGACAATGAACCACCAGGGAGCAGTCTAAATGGAGCCAGATCGTCGACCATCGGGCGACTCGAATCCTCCAAAGAGCAAACCACACCACTGCGAACTCCCGCACAGTGCTGTGGGCTCGACGGAAGGACGGACCCCACCGACCCTGGCCGGCCTGGTGAGCATTGGTCACAAAGCCTCAGCCGACAGACGAAGCGTCTGTGAACACATCGAGCGAGGGCTCAGGTAGGTGCCACGGCACTGAACCCTGAAAAACCCGAAGAGGAAGCCGGTGACGCAGCAACCGACGCAAAGCCCAAACCAGCCAGTCGTCAAGGTAGGCCAACACCCGAACACCTAACAGACGCAGACGTGTCACCACAACCTGCGTGAGGCACGTGAAAACGCGAGGTGCCAGGTTCAAACCAATCGGAAGACAACGAAAGCGATAAGCACGAAACCCCACAACAAAACCGAGCCAGTCCCTGAAACCCGGATGAATCGGGACATGCCAATAAGCGTCCCGGAGGTCCAGGGACACCATCCAAGCGCCTGGCTCCAACAGAAGTCGAACCTGGAACAGTGTGGTCATCCGAAAGGAGGGGCAATGAACCCAGGGGTTCAGACGGGACAAGTCCAGAATGAACCGCAGGTCCACGCAGTCCCATTTAAGGACTTGCAACAGACGGGAAACCCATCTGAGGGACGTCGTCGTTTCGACCATGCCCAAGCGAACCCACTCCAAAATGACCTGACAGAGCGCAGGGAAAGAAGCCTGCCCTGCCAGCCCCGAATCCCCTGTAGGGGGAGGGGCCACCCAACGCCACCAGAGGCCGTGCAAAACAATCCGAAACGCACACAAATCATGGGACCAGGCGTGAGCGAACAGAGCAAGCCTCCCCCCCATTGCCCCGTCAATGGGGCAAACCGTGAAAGGGCCGGCGCCCCTTACGAGACCCAAAACCTCGCACAGAGTGAACACCGCACCGACCAGACGAAGGCGGATCCGAAGGAGGCGCCGAACCCGAGCCTGATACCAGTGGCCTACCACGACGAGAGGAACCCGAAGCCTTGGCACGACCCTTCCGGGAAGGCCCACTACAGGACCCCCGGAGAACTAGTAAGTCTGACATAGGACAGCAATAAGCCGAAGCAGCCTGAATAAACTGTGCAACGGCTGAAGCCTCTAACAAGAGAGGGCAAAGCACCGGCTGCCGACACACGAGCCGGGAAGCATAAAACAGAGCCACCGCATCCTGCAAGATCTGCGCAAAAAGCTTCAGCATGGCAGCCGACGAGCGAGCCGCCGAGGCCAAGGCGCAAGACCCTGGAACAGCTCCAAGCGCCTCCACATCCTCCATGGGCCAGTCAGAAGACAGCTCCAGGAGGGAAAAGAAGCACAAGGCCGCAACCAAAAGGCCCCGAGCACGCAAGTCCTCCGCCACCTGCGCCGCCAAAAGGAGGGGACCCTGCACATGGAGCCGAACGACACCAACATCCCGGGGAAGGGCAGGAGCAAACAAGCACTCATTGAGGTGCTCAAGGTCGCCTCCCAGGAAAACCTGAAGCACCGTCGAAGCCTCCCGCCACTCAAGCATGCGGGAACGGCACAAGGAGTGCCAAGCCTCTGAGCCATAGACAGGACAGTCTTTCAGCCAGGATGACTCCAGAGCCTCGTAACGGAGCCAGAAAGGGAACGAAGTCCCAAACTTGAAAGTCGAGGGATCCATTGCCGAGGCATAATCCGGGTCTTGCAGGAGGTTCGCTGCAAGGGCCGCCCACACCGCAGCAGGTTGGATGCGATAAGCCGAAAACCTCCGGAAAGACGGAACCGAAGCACCCGGGGAAACACGGAACCGAACCAGGGGAGGGGCAGACACCAAATTCAACTCGTACCGGAAGGGGCATCCCCCGAGGCTGCCAGAGTGTCAAGACCAACTAACCCCTGCCCCGACTCCAAAACCCTCAGAAATTTCGGGGCCGGAAGCAAGGGAGGGGGACCAGAACGCACAACGGGAGGGGAAGGACCAGGAGGTGCGGACTGAACCAGGGTCGAAGCGACCCCAACCCCCAAGTCCGGGTCCCTATAAGCAAAATGGGGCAGCCGCAGGGCATCCGGGTGAACAACCAACCTAGCACGTTGCAAGAAACGAAACCTAGAATGCAACGCTTGTGCAGCCTATACCCGAAGATCATCATCCATAGACTGGGTAAATTGAGTCACCCAGCAAGCAACAGTACTCACAGGACTTGGGGTCAAAGTGTCACCGACCCAACAGGCTGCATGACAGAGGCAAAAACAGTGAGGGTCGCCCTGAGACAAGAACATCCCTCAAATGGGGGTAACCAGAGAAAACATCACTGAATGATGTGATAATGGAAGGGGACTCCCCTTCCAAACAGTACAACTCTCCTCCTCCCCCCTCATCACCATCTTCATATCTTGAGGTTATCTTGAGATGATTTCGGGGCTTTTTTTTAGTGTCCCCGCGGCCCGGTCCTGGACCAGACCTCCACCCCCAGAAGCAGCCTGTGACAGCTGACTAACACCCAGTACCTATTTTACTGCTAGGTAACAGGGGCATAGGGTGAAAGAAACTCTGCCCATTGTTTCTCGCCGCCGGCGCCTGGGATCGAACCCAGGACCACAGGATCACAAGTCCAGCGTGCTGTCTGCTCGGGCCGACCGGCTCCCTCCCCACAGAAAAGTTACCTATCCTGCACTGTCATTTATTTGATATTTAGCTTTTTTTATATGGAAGCTTTGCCATTTTGTAAACATAATGCTTTAGTATAATCTAAGCAGCATGTGCACAAACTGACAACTGGCTTATTTGACACTATGTAAAAAAGCCTGCTGTTTTGGATATCTTGCTCCTTAAAGAACACTATACCAAAGAATAATCCAATGAAATTGAAAAAGAATTGGCATATGCCATCAAGAACCCTCCATAAAGGTAAGATAAACTTAGGCAATGTATTGTAGTTAGAAAAAACATTGTATTCAGTATAAAATGTATTTGTATCATATTTTGAAGAGCAGGGAACGGATTAATTCAAATCCCTTTATTTCTTATGGGAAAATCGCTTCGACTTACGATATTTCGACTTACGATCCGTCTCTGGGAACAAATTAGCATCGTAAGTCGAGGCCCCATTGTATATATATATATGTATATATATACATGAATGCTGATTTACATGTTGTGGGGTTGCAGCCTGGGCAGGTTAGTAATTTGACTCATGTGACCTCAATATAGGCCAAACATGTATATATACAATGATGCCTGTCTCCCAACACAGTGAATTATTATTATGAATATAATACAAATTTACTTGTCAAAATTTCCAAATTTATTACGCAGCAGTAGTAAAATCATATAAATTGGCATTTATACTGATTTCCAATTGTCAAAACTGTATACATGTATATTGTTAGGTTAGAATACATTAGTTTACATTAGGATGTGTTTGGCTTGGATGCTTTGGTTAGGTTGGATAAGGTTAGTTAGGTTTTACAATGCTGGTGAACCATTTTGTCTATGATGCAGCTTGTAACTGTCTGGTGAGATTTTGAAGGAAATTAACAATTTTGATGCAAATACTGTAGTCGAACTGATAGTTTGCATACTGATGCAAATACGGTAGTAACTAAGTTTATTGTAACCTATCCACCGCTGCCCACTGGATGGGGGGGCAGTGTGCAGGACAAACTATCAATTGTAACACTAGCTCTCCACACGTCAGTTGCTTAATTTAGAACCTGTACTTGAGGTCGATCTCGAAACCATTGTTGATGTGACGACTTATATTGAATTTTGTAACTAGCTCATCAAGATTGTAACTTGCTTAGCTAAATGAATTGTGGGGTTCAGTCCCTGAGCCTGTTATGTGCCTCTGTAACCCTTTCCACTACCGCTCACAAGATGGGTATGGGGTGCATAATAAATGAACTAAACTAACTAAAAATACTGTAGTCAAAATAGTTATAATGGCAAATGGCAGCACAAGTGAGATGCACGCCATGGCACTGTGTCCAGACCAGATATCCACATTAACTGACAATTTTAGATTCAGCTACTCTAAACAAAACGTTCAAAGTAGCACGGGCTATGGTGAGCCCGTAGTGAAGGTACCTGGCACAGGAGCGGGGCTGTAACTCCATTCACTGACAGGTTAAGGAACATAATTCAAGAAGAGTTGCATTATTTTTTAGAAAGCACTGAACATAGTTCAACATGATTTGCTTCACAGGGGTCCGTCTAATTACCACAAGCTACCACAAGCTTCACAAAGCTTCCTGGCAATACGTTAGTAATGAATAAATATGATATGTTAGGTTAGGCTGACCTGACCTAACCTAACCTAACTTAACCAAACCAAACCTAACCTATCCTAACCTAACCTAACCAACGCTTGGATCGTCGACTTAATTTGGCGTCACCAGCTTTTTATTTCGTCTAATTTCTTAATAAAAAGATACTTTCTCAGATTAAATTATGTTTTTTCGTGTTGTACATTCAGTACGAACAATATAATGAGTAAATATATCATATTTATTCATTACTAACGTAATGCCAGGGAGCTTTGTGAAGCTTGTGGTAGCTTGTGGTAATTAGAGGGAGCGCTTCACTTGCACACAACAGTGCGGATAGTGGCTTGTGCAACATCTAGCCTACCTTATCATAATGCATTATATATTTTGCCAATTCCATTCACCTGGACTGTAGTTCCAGGGAAGTGTGGATGGCAATTTACCTTGCCAATCGTTTATGCCACTATTTACATTTTACATAAATATTTAGTTAACTTTCTCAGCCAGAATAATAATTATATTCATCACTTAAGTTGTATCTGTATTTTATCTCGATTAAAAATTGCTACATGCGTTTTGTCCCTGAACTAGGGACAAAAAGCACCTTGACCTAATGGTCGTAGAGCCACGTTAAGAAAAGTACCTGAGAGGTTCCTGTGGCTGGCCGCCTTGGCAACACACTAGTCTGTTTACATGTGACAGCTCAGTCCCCTCCCAACACGGCCCCCAGGGCCCCTAGCGGCCCCTGGGCACTAGGGACCACGGGGGTAACACAGCACCCACCCCCCAAGGAGCCCTGTTATTCCATTCATTCTGCTTTTTTATTTCTTTTATGTTATATGTATGTATTTTTATGTCTCCTTTGTTTTTGTTTTTAAGATCTTATGCCACATGTATGTATTTTAGTAGTTTTTATGTTGTAATATGTAGTTTGTAGTTTGTAATATGTAGTTTATGTAGTTTGTGCGCGATGGTAAAATAATAGCTAGGAAGACTGACTCTGGAAAAACTTATGTCATAACCACTGAGGCACACCTCACTTCTTTCCTGACAGCTGAATAACCGGAACATAATTTGTACGTGAATTTAGAGACAATTCTATAACCAATGTTCCAGCGATGTGTAAAGGTTCATCCCTGAGCCCATTATGTCCTCTGTAACCCTTTCCACTACCGCCCACAAGATGGGTATGGGGTGCATAATAAATGAAACTAAACTAACTAACTAACTCTTCCTTTCCTTTCCAAAGGTTTTTTATTTTATTTTTATTTTTTGTTTGTCATCTTTGCCTGTTTTTTACTCTTAATTATTTGGTCTTAGTTAATCCCCTTGTCACTAAACCTAGGGCTTTTTATTATCCTGTTATATTAAAGTAACTTGGTATTTGTTTCTTGTAATCATTTATTGGAATTAATGAATAGTATAATTGTGGATATAAGCATCTACCTCAGTATCATAGTAAAATCTTCCACATGAATATACTCTCACCCTGTTTATTTTTACACTTAGATTTATATTAGAGTAAATTTCAAGATTTACTTAGATTTACGTCATCTTTTTTTCTTGGAATTATCTATTTGAACTCACTTTGTTTTCTTAGGTTCATACCAATTATAGGATTTTAATTAACCATTACTAAGCTAATTATCCTCAAGATCATTTTACTTTATGATTATTATTTTTCTTATTATTTTTTATTTTACATTATATTGTCAGTCTCTGCTGATTTTTTGTTTTTTTATTTTATCTAACTTCTGTGTCCTTCCGGCTATCTATTGGATCTTTATTTACTTCTAAATTGTTACTATTTTATTGTATTTGCTTTTATTCTTGTGTTTTGCTATATCGTGTATCTTGTATCGTGATCCCTCACCATCTCTATGCACACTGATATTGATCCTGATCATAATCTTCTGTCTCATATCTACACCAACCAGCACATTGATCATCATTATTGCAAGTATTTCACAGCACACCAGGCAAAAAACAAACTCCAAAATAGCACCTGTTTATCATTTGACAACCAAAATGTTAGATCCTTGGTAAACATTTTGACGATTTAAATACGTTACTCACAGCACTAGGTACTAACTATCGTTCATTATTTTAACATAAACTTGGCTAAATAAAGACTATACCCCAACTCTACAACTTAGCTGGTTATAAAGCCATTCATAACTGTAGGCCTAATAAAAAAGGTGTGGCACAGCTATATTACCGAGATACATTTATCTGCAACAGTGTTATTAGTGATAGAGATGACAACTGTGAAGATACTTTGCTCAGTTTACAATTAATCTTTAAATCCTCTTTGACTATTGGAGCCATCTATAGCTTTCCCCAATCTACATAGCTTCTTTCTCAGACAACTAAGGAATCTTATTATAAACAACAATCTCACAAAAACCACATCATTCTGGGAGGAGACTTTAATATTGACCTGGGTCAACAAAATACTTTCAAGAGGACTATTTCCTTAACAGCATGAACTCCTGTATGCTAATCCCCACAATAACCAAACCTACCCGAGTCACTCAA
>WNGS01165318.1:22898699-22916131 GCA_020271785.1 Procambarus virginalis | reverse complement strand
GACCCACATCAGAAAGACCAGACGCGAAGACTTAAGGAGAAGATAGAACCAGCTACGTAACAGACTAGCCCAATCTGCTGAAAGAGGCGGAGCCACAGGAAGACCCCTGGGTGTGGACACCGAGTAAGTAGCGCTTGAAACCATGGCTGGCCAGCCACCAAGAGGCCAACAGGACTACTCTCCCTTGGTAAGTCTCCATGCAAGCCAGGACCTGGAACAACAGCGAAACTGGGGAGGGATATACAGGTAACCTCACCTCAATCAGTTCTTCCTGAAGGCATCGACCTCGACGGCCTCGCAGTTGGGGAAAGGTACCACATATATCAGGAGACGTCTCAACCACACCAACGCGAAGAGGTCCACCTCCAGGAGCCCGTACGTCTGGCAGAGCCAACTAAAGGAGTCGGCATTGACAGTCCACTCCATGGACAGGGGAATGAACCAGGACAGGCCGTCCGCCAGGAAGTTGGACACCCCCGAACGTGAACGGCCAGGAGAGCCAAACCCAGAGAACTCGGCAGATAAGTCACCCGAAGCGACAAGCTACAAAGAGCCAAGGACCGCATTGACCGCCAGGTCTCACATCAGCCATTGAACTGGGGGTGGATAGCCAGCAGAGAGAGTCTGGAGCTACCCCCTTCACCCTCCCAGGGAGGGGGAAGTTGTGTAGACTGCGGTGCAGTGACGTGTGATGATGTCATACTTATTTGCTCGTTTTTAGTTTGGGGAGTTCTGTCCAACCGTTCAGCTTTCAGTAGCAATTTTTAACCAGATAGGGTTTGCTTGGAGCGCCTACCTTTCTGGGTGCCTGATCCAGTTGGTGGCAGACAGAATGCTTCCAACCATACGGGGGTTTCTATAGACCATTGCTCCTCGTGCCTCTCTGAGAGGGCCAGTTTCTAGCTTGTGGTCCCGGTAGGCCTAAGAACTCCATTCACCTGACTGATGCAGGGCCTAATGCATTCATATCTGCCTGGATAGCTCCAGGGAGCCGAAGAGGCTCCCCCCAGAAAAATACTCAACAATTGTAAGAATACCTTCATCCTCAACTCCATCCGTGATGAATAGATTTAAACTGTACACTCACATTATATATACTGTCCTGTACAGTACAGTACTATACTGTACTGTACAGTACAGTACTATACTGTACTGTACAGTACAGTATAACATTTCATGTATGTACAGAGCATTAAAATTTCAGTAAAACATGAAATTTGTGTATACCTGTTAGTAGTTATGTATTAAATGCCATACAGCAAACTTAACATATTATTCAGACCTGAAGGCAGCAGACAACCAGACGTCAAAGGGCTACTACAGTGGTACCCCGGATTAAATCCAGATGTAACACCAAGGCTGCTGTAGTAGAAGCTCATAAAAGCTGGACTGAAGTTGAAAGCCTGAAAAAATTACACACAACTTTATAAAAATCAAGTAGTGAATATAGTGAAACACTTTTTTCTAGTGAGCCCCTCAGGAGCTTCCTGGGCTCAGCAAAGTTCTCTTTGCAAACAACCAGCATTGAATGTAATGAAACGCCATTTTTCTGGGCGAGTCCCAGAGGTTCCCAGGAGCTTACCGGGCTGATATGTATGCATTAGACCGTGGCATCAGTCAATTCGATTGGAGTTCCATGCCTACTGGGGACCACGAACCAGAACCTGGCCCCCTCAGAGAGGCACGAGGAGCGATGGCCTATAGAAACCCTCATGTGGTTGGAAGCATTCCGTGTCTGCCATCGACCAAGTTAGGCACCCAGAAAGGTAGGCGTCCCAAAACAAAAACCACCTGGTTAAAAATTGCTACCGAAAATCAAACTATCAACCATAACTCCCAATCTGAAAACAAGCAAACAAGCATGACATCACAACCGCTCCCGTGCTGCTGTCTGCGCAGCTCCTCCCTCCCCAGGAGGGGACAGGGGGAGCCCCACACCCTGCACCGGCCATCCAACCTCAGTTCTGAGGCTGAATATAAAAAATGCAAATACCGCCAACCGGAGGGGAGGGAGGGTGGCCGGGGAGCCTCCGGGACTCACCCAGAAAATGGCATTTCATTACATTAAATGCTGGTTTTCAATGGAGACCCCCCCTCCCACTCCCTGAAGCTACCTAACCAAAGAGAAATAAAAGAGGGACTTACCCGGGAGGCAGCCGTCATTCGCCCCTCAACTAGAAGTCGACAACTGGCTACAACTGCCAACCCAAAGTGACACACGCCCATCTAGGGCCTAGAAAATTAACGAGGTAACGGGCAGCCAGGATCCTGTTCAACCTCTAAAACCCTTGTGCCCAAATGTCAGCCCAAGATATATTACAAAAAACGGAAGCTAAAGCAGCAAATTTTCAACCGTCATGGGCATGCGGATAGACCACAGGCTGGCTGAACCGAATGACCCTGTGGACAACCTGGGAGACCCGAGCCCTGGAACAGGAAAGAAGAGAAACTGGGTCAAGCCAAAGTGTGTCGCCAGCCACCAAAGCCGTGGTGCGCAAACAGCACCTAAGAGCCGCAACCGGACACAACACATGATGCACCCCCAGCCGAACCAACCAAGCATCAACCACCCAAGGACCCTTCCAGAAAGTCACCATCTCGTTATTTGCCAGAAAAGAGGGAGACGGCTGCAAACAAACCAATTACCAGGACCAAAGGAGCAGAAACCCCTGCGCCGGAGGAGAGCATGAAGCTCACCAACCCGACACAAAGAGGCCAATGCCAACAGAAAGAGAGCCTTAGAAAAGCGGGGTCACCATGAACAACGGACAGCTCAGACAGTGCATGAGCAGGCCGGTGATAAAACAACGCACGAGAACGCTTATGGAAGAGGAAAGTAGTGACATCCACCCCAAATGCAAGCAAGAGCGTCTCTGCCAACATCGCACGATACAAGGCGATAGAAAGAAGAAGAAGAAAGAAAGAACAAAAACAACTCAATCAGAAAAAGAAGATAACCTACGAAGCGAGAGAAAATGGCAAAAAGAACGCCAGGAAACTTAATACTGCCGCCGAGATGAAGCCCTCAGGTGGAACACCATCAATGAAGCAACCTGATCACCATACAAATGGTGATAAACCTGTGTCAAAAAGACCAGGCGCAAAGAGCAGATGCGAAGACCAAACCAGCCAAGTACTAGACTGATCCGATCTGCTGGAAGAGGTGGAGCCACGGAAAATGCCCAAGGTTCAGACACCGAGCAAGCAGCGCCTGAATCCAAGGATGGGTTGGCCAGCAAGGGGCCAAGAGGACTACTCTCCTGTACTCTCCTGTGGTAAGACTCCAACTGACCCAGAACCCAAAGCAACAGCTGGACCGGGGGAAAAGGTACAGGTAACCCCATCTTGACCAGTCCTGCCGAAAAATAAAATGCATCTACCTCGGGATGGATAAAATGCATCCTTCTCGCGTTCAGAGAAGGATGCCACATATATCAGGACACGCCGCAACCAAGCCAACGCTAAGAGGTCCACCTCCAGTAGCCTATTTGTCCGGCAGAGCCAACTGAAGAAGTCGGCATTGACCGTGCATTCCATAGACAGGAGAATGAACCAAGACAGGCCGTCTGCCAGGGTGTTGGACACTCCCTGGACATGAACCGCACGGAGAGCTAAACCCATGAAACCGGCAGACGAACCCCTCGAAGCGACCAGCCCCAAAGAGCCAAAGACCAAAGACAACACCTGCGGTTCAAGCAATGAACCACCGGAGAGCAGTCTGAATGGAGCTTAACGGTCAAGCCCTGAGCGACCTGAACCTTCCGACAGCGACAGCCAGACCACTGCAAACTCCCGCACCATACTGTTAGCCCGACGGAAAGACGGACCCTACCGCCCCTGGCCGGCCTGGCGAGCACTGGTCACAAAACCCCAGCCGAGAGACGATGCGTCTGTGAACACATCGAGCAAGGAATCAGGTAGGCGCCAAGGCACTGAATCCCGAAAAACCCTTAATGGAAACCGGCGATGCAGCAACTGACACAAGCCCCCTCAAAGACCAAACCCAGCGATCATGAGAGAGGCAGAAGGGGAGTTCCTGAAGAAACCAGAACAAACACCAAAGCCAAACCTGACCCAGCGGGTAAACCAGCACGGCAAAGTTCAGACTCCCGCATAACCGCTTGAGCAATTGCCAAGTGACCCAGGACCCCCCCCCCCAACAGCTGAAGGTGGGACTGCAGCCATCACAACGCCTCTGGAGGGAGAGACAGGGAAGCCACGTCCGAACCAGGGATAGAACCAGATGGGACTTTCGCCAGTTCACCAGGAACCTGAACCCAGTGAGCTGGAAAAGAACCACACTCCTGGCGAGCAGACAAGCAGACCAGCTGGGAGCCCACACCAACCAGTCATTGAGGTAGGCCAGATCCCAAATGTTAGTAGATGCAGATGGGTCACCATGACCTGGGTAAATATGCGTGAATATGTGAGGTGCCAGATTTCAGCCAAAAGGAAGGCAACGAAAGCGATAAGCCTGACACCCCACCACGAAACTAACCAATTCCTGAACCCCGGGTGATAGGAACATGCCAATACACATCCTTCAAATCCAGGGACAACATCCAGGCCCCTAGCTGGAAAAACTAGACAGAAGTGGGATCTGAGACAGAATGGTCATTCGAAAGGAGGGGCAAGGAATCCAGGGTTCACAGCACAAGTCCAGAATGAACCTCATACTAGTATCCGCACAGTCCCATTTTGGCACTAGAAACAGATGGGAAACCCACATGAGGGTCGAGGTCGTTTTGACCACGCCCAAGCGTACCCACTTTGAGATGACCAGACGGAGCTCAGGAAGCCGCCCAATGCCACCACGGGCCAGAGGAGACAACCCAAACGTCCATGAATTGTGGGACCAGGTGCAAGCAAACAGGGCGAGCCACACCCCCCCCACCATCGCCCCACAATGGGGCGAACCGTGAAAGGCTTACTAGAAGCTGGCAGACAAGCAGAGCGATCATTGTGCCGGCTCCAAAGGCAACATTGGTTCAGAAGCTGGCCCCAAAGGCCCACCATGACTGGAGGAACCCGGAATCCTGGCACAACCCATCTGAGAAGGGTCCCGGGAGAACCAACAAGTCGGACATGGGACGACAACTAGATAAAGCCGCCTGCAGAAACTGCATGACCGCAGACTCCACAAACTGCAACAGACAAAAGGGCGAAGAAAACTTAACAGCCAAGGCCTATACAGATTCCAAAGAGAAAGCGAGCACAGCCTGTCGGCACATGAGGTGAGAAGCAAAGAACAGACACTGTCTCCTTGAGAATCACCATAAACAACTTCAACAGTGTGGCTAATGCCTGAACCGCTGAGGACAGTGCACAAGACGAAAGCCTGGCACTCAACGCCTCCACATTCTCCTCAAGCCAGGCCGAAGACGGCTCGAGAAGGGAAAACGGCAGAAGTTTCTTGCCATTCGAGTGTGCGGGTCTGACAAAACCCATGCCACGCCCCCAACAAAAAGAACGGGTAGACTGCAAGCCAGGAAGACTCCAGAATCACCAAACGTACCCAATACGGGGGAAGAACAACCGAACTCAAGCGAGGACAGATCCATCACAAAGGCAGAATCCAGGTCTCACAGAAGGTACACAGCAAGCACCTCCCGAACCTCTGATGGCGAGTTCTGAGAAGCAGAAAACCTCCGGAAAGGAGCTGAGGAACCCAAGTGAACCTGGAACTGAACCCTAGGAGGAGCAAAAACCAAATCATACTCGTACAGGGAAGGAGGGTAAAAAAAACGGCAACAACAAGCCCTGCGAAGAGGGCACTAGCAACCAAGCAGGGTCAAAGGGGGCCCAAGCACCCCAGGTCAACTCCTTCCCAGCCCTGGGATCCCTCAACTTGAGACCTGGGGCAGAGCAGAACTCCATACCCTCTACCCCTGAAGAAAAGGTAGAGTCCAGGGGAAAGCTGAAAAGAAGGGGGCCTACTGGTAGGACCCAGAAGCCTCGGCAGGAGGAACCAGCTCGAATACCTCTGTCCCCAACCCGAATGGGGCAGCCACCGAAGCTGCCCGTGTCTCACTACCTACTAAACCCTGCCCCGACGCCGAAACCCTCAGACGTTTGGGAGCCGGAAGCCAGAGTGGGGGAGCAGGATGAACAACAGGGGGAAGGACCAGGGAGCACAGTCCTTTCCCTGTTGTCGAAGCGACTAACGCCCCCAAGTCAAGGTCCCTAAAACCAAACTGGGCCAGCCTCAGGGGTATCTGGGTGGGCAACCAACCTAGCACATTGGAGCAACCTAAAACGAGCATGCAACACAAATGCCGCCTGTACCCTAACAGTGATGTCATCAAAATAGTACTGGAGAACACGACTCGCAAGACTCCAGGTCAAAGGTGTTGTTGACCCAAAAGGTCCACAGAGCCCTGACAGTGTTTTCCAGGGTCCATAGGCTGACTGCTATGGGAAGCTTGGGCAAGGTGTTGCTAACTGGCTAGAACCAAAGCTAACAAAGGAGGATGAGCACAACACTGAAAACCATGCAACATGTATAATCACTGGGGCCTAGCAGAGGGCGTCCAAAATATCATAAGTGGACCTATAGCCACTGCAGGTAGACCCCCAACAGGCACACAAAACAAAAAGTAAACAAAAAAAACAGAAAAGTACAGTAGTAAGTCACAAGGGAAAAAAGGAACCAGCCGCTGCTGTAGGTAGGCAAGCTGCACAAGACCTTGACGCCCCAACTAACAACACTGCTTCCTACCCAAGGCCAAACAATGACCACTAAAACCCCAGCTGGCTCCATGGGTGGGGTAAAAGCAGACCAGCAAGAATCCCTACGAAAACGGTTCCCTAACACACCTGAGAAGATAACCCTGACACACAAGGGTGGTACTCACAGGACACTTAGGGAAGTCCACCCTAAGTGCATGCAGCCACAGTACTCTTCAGGTACACCTGGCCACCACACCACAAAACAGCAGAGGATGCCAAGAAGGGAAACACTGCTTGAGAGATTGAGGCCAGAGAAAACGACTGCTCCGGACTGCAGTAGCCAACAAACAGGGGTTGAATAGCCGGCGCGGTGGGTCTGGAGCTCCCTCCTCCTTGAGCTGCACAAAAGAGGCCGCGACGGCGTGGGGGTGACGTTTGCTTGTCTCCTTGGAAATTGATGGAGTTTTACCTCTCTGCTCGGCTTTCGGTTATATTTTTCTTAGCATGTGGGGTATGTTTTGTTATGCCTACCTTTCTGGGTGCCTAACCCCGGTCGATGGCAGATAAGGTTAACCCCCAACCATAGGGGGGTTTTCCAGGGCCATTGCTCCCTGCACCTCTCTGAGGGGACCATGTTCTGGCTAGTGGTCCCCAGTAGGTAGAACTCCATTGTCTATTGCCCTGGTCTAAAGATTGCACATTAGCGTGATAGCTCCAGGGAGATGACAGGGCTCCCCACAGAAAAGCAAAGGAAGTAGATCATATAGTTTCTAAATTAAATGGAAAACAGTAGTAGAATGAGAAATGACAAAACCACTGACACCTTCTAAGCATGAGGATTTGGATGATGATGATGATGTTTATCAATAATTTATGCAACAATGTAGCCTAGAGGTGGGTGTTGTTGATGCACTGTTGCAGTCTGTGGCCAAGAGTCTCAGTTGTACAGCTGGGTTCTTTATCACTATCGGGAATCCTGGATTTGAATCCCGGGTGGGACAGAAATGGTTGGACATTTCTTATCACCTAATGCCTTTGTTCACTTAGCAACCTGGGAAGGGTCAGCAGCTCAACCTTGGAGGACCTTGATATAAGCTTATAATATGATATGTACATACACAGACTGCCTGTCCCCAACAAAATGAATTAAGAGGATGGCATCAACTATGGGCATTGAGAACTTCAAGGGCAATTCAAGGTGACTGCAGAAGTTTGACAGTATG
Source organism: Procambarus virginalis (assembly GCA_020271785.1). Classification (NCBI taxonomy): domain Eukaryota; kingdom Metazoa; phylum Arthropoda; class Malacostraca; order Decapoda; family Cambaridae; genus Procambarus; species Procambarus virginalis. The sequence continues at coordinate 22,908,239 of WNGS01165318.1, read as the reverse complement.
GCATAGTACTATAACTGCATTTTACTACCTCTGTTATCAAGTGCACATTATTACCTGCGCAACAGAAGGTAAGTGAATAATTTTGTTTAAACAGTACATTATTTTAATAATTAATATTTATAGGCACACAAAATCGTTACAGTACTATACATGTATTTTTTGTGTCTAAATATACTGAAGCATCTATTAAATCATACTACTATATCACACAAAGAGCAACAGCTTCAAGCTCAACAAGCCACAATATAAGACAGAAAAAAGGGAGAAGCTTTTTTCACCCACAGGGTTATAAACACTGAATTTTAAAATCCTGCTGGAAAAAATCATCAGAGCAAAACCTTTGACAAGCCACCGGCTTCCTGTCCTCATCAAGGATACTAGTGTTAGTGGCGCTCAAGTAAATTTAGGTAAAACCCATGGAACCGCCTACCCGCTGAAGCCATAAATAATTCCGATGCCAAGACATTGCTGCAGTTCAAAATCTTGCTGGACAAAATTGTCAGGACAAAATGGATACAGGTTGGTTGTTTGACATACCATCGGTTTCCCATTCCCGTTGAGGTCACTAGAGATATGGCAGCTCGTAAGTAAATTTGCTACAAATCCATAAAACTTTGTGATAGCCTCAAAAAAAATCAGAAATCTAGATTTCATGCATATCCAGATTAACCACTGCACTGCACTGTATAGTATTAAAATATGATACACTGTGCTGCACTGAAAATAAATTCTTTCCAAGAAATTATTTTCTCTTTTATATATTGTTAAAATGCAGTCGATGATCACAGGAAATTAAAAAAAAACAGCGTTGAATGTAATGAAATGCCATTTTCTGGGTGAGCCCTGGAGGCTTCCTAGAGCTTATCGGGCTAATGTATGTTATATTAGACCGGGACATTAGCTAAGGAGTTCAGACCTACCAGGGACCAGCGCCAGAACCTGGCCCCTTCAGAGAGGTTTCAGGGAGCAATGGCCCTGGAAAACCCCTTTGTGGTTGGGGTTTTCCTTATCTGCCATCGACCGGGGTTAGGCATCCAGAAAGGTAGGCATAACAAAACAAACCCCACATGGTAAAAAACTAAAACAAAAAACCAAACAGAGAGGTAGAAACTCTCTACAATCCCAAGGAAACAAGCAAACATCACACTTTACTACTGCGCCAATCGTCCGTGCAGCCCTCCCTGCCCCAAGAGGGGGAGGGGTAAGCCCCGGACCCACCGTGCTGGCTGCCAAGCATCAGTTCGGAAGCTAAGCGTCAACCAACGCGAAAAAAACGCCGACCGATGGGAGGGAGGGTTGCCAGGGAGCCTCCGGGGCTCACCCAGAAAATGGCATTTCATTACATTCAACGCTGGTTTTCTGTGGGGAGCCCCTACGGCTCCCTGGAGCTTCATACCCAAAGAGAAGGAAAAGAAAGAGCTAACCCGTAAGGCGGCCACCACAAACTCCGCAACGCAAAGCCGAGACAACAGGCTGCAACCTGCGACCCAAGGCAACAAGAACGCACAGGAGCAGACACGCATAAAGAATGGGCGGCCAAGAACTTGTGCGACCCTCAAATCCCTACGCCCGAAATGAGCCCTAGACGTCACCAACACAGCAGCAAAAGCTGCAAACGTCCGAACAGCACGGGCGCAAGGACAGACCGCAGGCTGGGAGACTTAAAATCTCTGCGGATGACCTGGGAGACCCGAGCCCTGGAACAGGGAACGAGGGGAACCGGATCAACCCAAAGCGCATCCCCAGACACGGTACGCAGGTAACGGCAAAAAAGCACAACCGGACAACACAGGACGCACCCCCAGCCAAACCAATCAAGTATCAATAACCCAAGAACCCCTCCAGAAAGCAGCCGTCTCAACCGTCGCTAGGACGGAGAAAGGTTGCAAACGTACAAACCTACCACGAGTACCAAAGAGCAGAAAACCTGAACTGAAGGGGCTACCACAAACTGAGGAGAAGATAAGAAGGCGCCCTGATCAAGGACCAGGATGGCTCAGGCAACGCATGAGCAGGCCGGAGGTGAAACAAAACACGAGAAAGTGTATGAAACGGGGGCAGATGTGACGTCCACCCTGAATGCAAGCCGGAGCGGCTCCGCCAGCGCCGCACAAAACGAGGCGACAGTAAGAAACATCAAATAACTGTAGTCCTGAAAACCCAAGAAAGGACAAGACAACCCGATGCGAAAGAGAAGACAACCTACGAAGAGCAAGAAAAAGTGCATAGAAACACCAAGAACGTCATACTGTCGCCGAGACAAAGCTCGCAGGTGGGACACCGTCAATAAAGCCACCTGATCACCACAGAGATGGTGATACCTGTGTCAAAATACCAGATGCGGGGAGCCAAGGAGAAGGACGAACCGGTAACGTACAGGACCAATCCAGCCTGCCGAAAGAGGTGGAACCGCGGGAAAACGCCCCGGGTTCGGACACCTATCAAGCAGCGTCTGAAAATAAAGCTGGGCCGGCCACCAAGGGACCATAAGCACTACTCTCGTGGGAATGGGCTCCAACCGAGCCAGAACCCGAAGCAACAGCTGGACCGAGAGAAGAGGAACAGGTACCCCAACCTTGACCAGCCTTGCCGAAAGACATCCACCGTGAACACCTCGCAGGCAGGTAAGGGTGCCACATAGAATGGGCGACGCCTAGACCACGCCGACTCGAAGACGTCCATGGCCAGGAGCTCATACGTCCGGCAGAACCAACGAAACGAGTCGGCGACGACTGGCCAATCCGCGAACAGAGGAATGAACCGAGACAGTTGACCACCAGGACGCAGAACACACCCCAGACATGAACCTCATGGTTAGCCAAACCCCGAGAATCCAGCAAACGAGCCACTCTAAGAAACAAACCCCAAAAGTCAACACCTAAGAGAAACCCTGTGGTTCCGGTGTAACAAACTGGGTTTGTTGCAAGAATTATCCAGAAGATTCCAGAATGTTTAGTTACAAGGGAGAATGGGAAGCTGGACCGCATGGCGACCTCGGGACCTGTCCCCCAGAGAATTCGTAGTGAAAATAATCACCTTTGTTCACAAGTTTCATAATGCATCATCCTATAGTATTCACTTATTTAGAGAAATTAACCTTCAGTCATTTTGCATTCAAATTGTATTGTATAGTATTACTGCTTATAAAATCAAGAGTATTCTAATTATTAGGAGAAGGAGTTTAAGTCACCATCAGTGACGTCACGAGCAAGAACTAGGCTGTGATGCGGAGTGACCGGAGGTCATAGGTCACGAGCTTCCATGTCCTCTATTTCTCAAAGGTCAAATAGCTATTTTGTAATTGGGAATAGCTCTTCCTTAAAATGTTTGTGTAATTTAATTTCAGTTACAATAGTCAATCAATCTGGATAATTCAGTACGACAGAGGTTAATTGTTATAACTTAAGCCTGGCAAAGTAACTTAGATACTAGCGGAAGAATACAGATCTAGGCGTCTGGGTAGCGGAACAGGGAGAGAGGCAGTGTGGTATCCGTATCAACTGGGGGAGGTCACCATCTCACCTCCCACAAGACCAGCACCCTACCCAAGCGGGTCAACATAGAAGGTAGAGTTGCCTTACGAGTAATTGTAGGGAATAGTCCACTCATTGCCGTTAAATTTATAGTCAGGGCATATTTCAGTTAGGGAGTGCCAATTATTTAGATTTTGCTTAATTTTGAATAAATGAATTAGTTAATGTGCATTTTATTATTTCCATTTTTCTTTTGTATTTTTGTGAAATTGTCCTTGTCATGTGGTCCCCACGTGGTCGAGTTGAGGTGGACGCCGATGCTCCTCAAATCCGAGTACATCATTCACATCGTTTTGAATTAACTACACACGTAAGATCCAAGGGTTTTGGTTTACAAGTGGGGATCAAGCCCCAAGGTTGAGTGTTTAGCGTGATCGATCCAGATCTCGATCATTGCTCATTTGGTTACTGATCTGGTGGTGGCGGCGGAAAGGAGATCCTAGAAATTTGTTAGAAGTCTATTTCACGTCATACGGGTTGTAGAATCTCAAGTCGGTAAATCGTCTTGAGACCACGTGGCGTGGAGTCGGCTCGAGTAAAAGTCTTGGGGTCCCTTGGTAAAGAACTACAGTAAAGAATACGGGTACAAAGAGAGTAAAAGGGGGGTAGTAGAAGGTAGAGAGAACTCCCACCCGTGTTACACCGGCAAAGAACTGCCAGAGAACAGTCTGAATGGAGCTGAATGGTAGAGCACCGAGTGACCCAAAACCTCTGAAGCGCAAACCAGACAGCCACAAACTCCCAAACCGTGCTGTGAGCCCGACGGATGGACAGACCTCACCATCCCCGGCTGACCTGGTGAGCAGTGGTCACAAAGCCCCAGCCGAGAAATGACCCGTCCGTGAACACATCGAGCGAAGGCTCGGGGGAGGCGCCAAGGCACGGAACCTCGAAAACCCCAAAGAGGAAGCTGATGATGCAGCACCAACACAAGATCCCCGGAAGAACGACCCCAACGATTGCAAGAGAGGCAGAAGGGGAGTCTCCGAAGGAACCAAACAGACGCCGAAGCCAAACCCCGATCCCGCAGGCAGACCAGCACGTCGAAGTTCAGACGCCCGCACAACTTCTCGAGCAACCGCTGAGCAAACCCAGGACCCCCTCATGAACAGCCGAAGGCGGGACCACAGCCGCAGCAACACTTCTGGAGGGAAAGACAAGGAGCGGCCCAAGAGCCCTAAACAAGGCCCAGCCAGGTCCGAACCCGGACGGAAACAGATGAATGGCCTCCAGATCACCAGGAAACCAAACCCGGCAATCTGGAAAGAACCACACCCCTAGCGAGCAGACAAGCGGACTGGCTGGGAGCCCACACCAGCCAGTCATTGAGCTAGGCCAGACACCGAATCCCAAGCAGACTCAGACAGGGCACCAAGATCCGGGAAAGATGCATAAATACACCAAGTGCCAATTACAAAATAGGGAAGGCAACAAAAGCAGCAAGCCTGAAGCTCCACCACCAACTGTGCCAGTCCTGGAAAACTGGAGAGGAACGTGCCAAAAATTGACCTGGAGGTCCAGGGCCACCATCCAGGCACCCGGCCCCCACAGAAGCAGGACAGGAGACAACAGTCCTCCGATGAGGGCATAGAATCCAGGGCGCAGACTGAAGAAGTCCAGAAGAACCGCAGATTTGACAGGCCCATGTCTGTCAAATCTTAGAGCAGACGGGAACCCCAGAAGGATGGGGTGGATCGACCACGTCCAATGCACCCACTAAGATGACATGACGAAGCGCAGGGGAAGAAGCCCACCACCGCCACCAGAGGCCAGAAGACAACCAAAAGCGCCCAATAACTGCAGGACCATGCGAGAGTCAACAGAGCAAGCTGCTCTCCCCAGCACCCCGTCAACAGAGAAGGGAACAGAGCCCCTTCCGAAAGAAAAAGTATACATACACATATACACATATATACATATTATGTATATAGACATACATATACATATACACATACACACAAGGTATGTTACACACACGTTAACATTAAACATTAAATTGACCTGGACAAAATAAGTATATGGAGCACCACTTGGCAAATGGAATTTAATGTTAATAAATGCCATGTTATGGAATGTGGAATAGGAGAACACAGACCCCACACAACCTATATATTATGTGAGAAATCTTTAAAGAATTCTGATAAAGAAAGAGATCTAGGGGTGGTTCTAGATAGAAAACTATCACCTGAGGACCACATAAAGAATATTGTGCGAGGAGCCTATGCCACGCTTTCTAACTTCAGAATTGCTTTTAAATACATGGATGGCGATATACTAAAGAAATTGTTCACAACTTTTGTTAGGCCAAAGCTAGAATATGCAGCGGTTGTGTGGTGCCCATATCTTAAGAAGCACATCAACAAACTGGAAAAGGTGCAAAGACATGCTACTAAGTGGCTCCCAGAACTGAAGGGCAAGAGCTACAAGGAGAGGTTAGAGGCATTAAAAATGCCAAAACTAGAAGACAGAAGAAAAAGAGGCGATATGATCACTACATACAAAATAGTAACAGGAATTGATAAAATCGATAGGGAAGATTTCCTGAGACCTGGAACTTTAAGAACAAGAGGTCACAGATATAAACTAGCTAAACACAGATGCAGAAGAAATATAAGAAAATTCACTTTCACGAACAGAGTGGTAGACGGTTGGAACAAGTTAGGGGAGAAGGTGGTGGAGGCCAAGACCGTCAGTAGTTTCAAAGCGTTATATGACAAAGAGTGCTGGGAAGACGGGACACCACGAGCGTAGCTCTCATCCTGTAACTACACTTAGGTAATTACACTTAGGTAATTACACGTGCGCATGCACATACACATGTGCACACACACACAGTGTACACATGTACATGTACATGAGTACACACACACATACACGTGAAAAGAAAATTACAAGCCACCGACCAGTGGGCAGAGAGCACCACGCCAGTCAGGCAAAGAAGGCACAAAACTGCATCAAAAGGCCCACCTCGACAACAAAACCTCAAAGTCCCAGCGTGACCACAACACGTGCCAATACCCAAAAATATCAGTCTGCAAGCCAGGAAAACCCCGAAACTCCAGAAGGCAGAACTGGGTCACACACGAAGAAACAAAGTCCCTGAACCCACAAAGGGGGGCCCAAGAGGAAGAAACCTCCGGAACGAAACCAAAGAATCCAAACGAACCCGGAATCGAACCAGGGGGAACCCAAACCACCACATTTGCTGGTGGAGATACACCACAGAAGGCAAAGCACAGCCCCCAGACAGAACCCCCCAGGGAAACGGTCAAAACAGATCGAAAACTGAAGGACAAGGAGTGGGAGCAAGCATAACAGCCAGGGACACTGAGCCCAAACCCAAGGGCCCAGACCCAAAACAGACAAAATGGAAAACCCGGTATAAAATCAACACTCAAACGTTCCCAGAGGAACAGGAAACAGGCAGAAAACACCAGAAAAGCAAAGAAATGACAACAGGAGAATAAAACCCCTGAAAAAGGTGAAAAACTCACCCAAGACGCTCACTCGCACACCCCGGTGTATATAAACAAACCGCAACGCCGCCCTGGTGGCCACGCTGGGAAACCGGCAGAAGAAAATGGCCACCAGAACAGAGGGCTGTGACCAACGCAAAAGATATGAAAACATGCCAGCAAAAGTGGGCAGCAAGCAGACTGGATGGGCGAAAAACTCCGCCCAGAAGCAGAAAATCCAGGCAGGGGCAAACCGCCCCAGAACTGCTAGCAGGCATCCCCCACAGCCCCGAGAACCCGCAAACAGAGGCCCCGGGGCAGAGCCGTCATCCAAGCCCTCCGCCCTTAAAGAAAAGGAAGAGTCCATGGGAAAGGCAGCAAGAAAGGGCCACTGGTAAGACCCAGAAGCCTTGGCAGGAGGAACAGGCTCGAAAACCTTCGTCCCCAACCCGAACGGGGCAGCCCCCGAAAACCGCGCAAGTCTCGGCCCAAATTAAACCCCACCCTGACCCCGAAACCTGCAGACGGTCCGGAGCCAGGAACAGGGAGGGAAAGGGGCAAACAGCACCTAACCAAAACGGGGCAGCCTCGGGGCATTCGAGTGGGAAACCAACCTAGCGTGTTGCAGCAACTTAACCTAGCTTGCAACACGGATGCCGCCTGTACTCTGAACAGTAATAACATCAGGAGAGTACTGGAGAACAAGCAGAGAATCTCTTTCACAAGACTCTGGGTCAAGGTGACAGTGACCCAACAGGCAGCATGACGGAGGTAAAAGTGGCGACTGTCACCCGGAGACAAGGGCACAGCAACCAACGATCCCGTACAAGACGGGTTAGAACCGGAAGACATTAAATGGTCCACCGAGCCCAGACAGGGGTTTCCAGGGCCCGTAGGCTGACTGCTATGGGAAGCCCGGGCAAGGTGTTGCTAACCAGTTAAGAAACCCAAAATAACAAGAGAGTAGAGGACAACACTGAAAACCCCTGCGACGTATACAATCACGAGGGCCTAGCAGAGGGCCACCAAACACTACCAGTGGAACTATAGCCCCAGCACTGATGAGGTACTCCTGGCCACCACACAACACAACACACAGCAGTGAACGCCACATAAGGCAAACACCGCCTAGGAAACTGAGGCCAGAGAAGCGTCTATCCTGGCTGACATTAGCTTATGAACTGATGCTAGGCAGCTGGTGCGGTAGGTTCGGGGCTCCCCCTCCCCTCTCGTGGCGGGGAGGATTGAGCGGACGATCGGCGCAGCAGTAAAGTGTGATGTTTGCTTGTTTGCTTGTTTCCTTGGGATTGTAGGGAGTTTCTACCTCACTGTTTGGTTTTTTGTTTTAGTTTTTACCATGTGGAGTTTTTGTTATGCCTACCTTTCTGGGTGCCTAACCCTGGTCGATGGCAGATAAGGAAAACCCCAACCACAAGGGGTTTTCCAGGGCCATTGCTCCCTGAAACCTCTCTGAAGGGGCAAGGTTCTGGTGCTGGTCCCTGGTAGGTCTGAACTCCTTAGCTAATGTCCCGGTCTAATATAACATACATGTGCCCGATAAGCTCCAGGGAGCCGTAGGGGCTCCCCACAGAAAAATTGCATGTGACATACTTTAGCTGTGATGGAGCTGTAAAGCAAATAATGGGCATTGCTCCATTACCATGAGGATTCAATTATAGGGGAAGGGCTCCAGTATGTATCGCCAAATTCACACCAACCAGTGTTCCCAAATATACCTCAGAATGTGTCTGTAGTAACTTCTTCAGTAGTTCAGAACAACAGTACTGCATTTCACCAGGTAAAGAGGACAGTGTGTGTGTGTGTGTGTGTTTTTTTTTTTTTTTCTGCAACAGCATGATTCTTGGGAAGTTAATTCTTGAGACATCCTATCACAAACTTAAATTCTTCTTACACACTCCTCAACTTTGTTCTGTTGTATTTTGTTGCATTTCTTCATTCCTAATTTATGCTTCTTCTTTCAAATACAGTGGTAGAGGCACCTCCAAAATTAGGATTGTATCATTCTGGGGTTAACCACTGCACTGCGCAAAGCACCTTGAGGCGCTAGATTGGTGGCGCACATGGCACCTCAGGGCACTCGTAGGTATAGCATAGCATTCAAAACTTCCACAGCTACATGGGGTTCACATCAACTTCCTCAGGGCTCTCATAAACAGATGCCATTTAAAAAAAAATGATCATGGGCAACATTGCCGGGTGTGAGAGTCTCAGTATGAGTGAGCAATCAAGGCTGGCACCCGCTTAGCATCAGCATCAAGGTTAGCATGACGTACAGCACGCACTGCGGTTCGCTTGTGATAACAGTGCCTATAATGTCAAAAATATATATGTAACTGGTACTTATTTAGCCAGATATATTACAGAAGAGCTGACTGTGATAAAGACTGTATACAATGTTCAGATATCAGTGAATCAATGCTGTTCAAGATGTTCACAGGCACTAGTCACAGCACACAGTTATTGTTTGTCCATCTAGAATCTTGAAACGACTTTTCATCGTTCCTTTACAAAATAAACTTGTGAAATTATTC
>WNGS01165318.1:22870671-22880913 GCA_020271785.1 Procambarus virginalis | reverse complement strand
AACACATATCTCTCAGGCAGCTATCCAAACTCTCTTCTCCTTTCACCAATCAGCCGGCAGATGTTGTGTCCATCATACACTCTCTAAAACCAAGACAGGGAACACCAGTGAAATTCCGTCCATTGTATACAAGAGCGCCTCCCATGCCCTTGCCCCACCCATAGCCCTACTGTTCAACAAATCTATAGAGTGTCACACCTTCCCTGATATCCTCAAAAAGCAAGGGTAACGCCAGTCCATAAAGGAGGCAATCCGGCGGACATAAACAATTATAGACCAATATCAAATCTACCCATTCTATCAAAAATGTTTGAAAAAATTATTTACAAACAGCTCTATTCCTACCTTGTAAAATTCGACATACTCAGGCCCTGCCAGTTTGGATTCCGGTCCCAAAAGAGCACCAACGATGCAATCGTTAGTCTCCTTGACGTAATCTACTCAGCCCTTGACAAAAATGAGTTTCCGATTGGACTCTTCATTGACCTAAGAAAAGCCTTTGATACTGTTAATCACAACTACCTCTTACTTAAACTCCAGCATTATGGAATCCGAGGCCTTGCCCTTGACTACATCCGATCCTATCTTAGTGACAGACACCAATATGTAACCATCAAATGATACAACTTCTTCCACTCTACCAATTACCGTTGGAGTGCCACAGGGCAGTATCTTAGGACCTCTTCTATTCTTGAGACCGGCCCGAGCTTCGGTAGGGGTCGGACGTGTGTGCGCGGCGCTCCGGCTGTGGGAGTGTTTCCATAATTGGCCGGTTGGGGGCAGGTGTGTCTGCCTGCCTGTGTTGACGTGGCGTTGACGATGGGGGTCCCCCTTCCACCTATACTGCGGGCTCAGTCTGTGGGATTTGAATTTTCCAGCCGGGCTGGGTACCCGGAGATGGCGCAAGTGTGTGAGATGCTGCATGTTCCTGTGCTTGACATTTACGGAGTCGAGCTGGTGACAGCTCGTCGAGTGATCGTGAAGTTCACTGAGGAGTTGGCTTATCGCGAATTTCTACGTCGTTACGAGGGGCGGACATTACCCCTGCCGGATGGTGGGGGCACGGTTTCTATCTCTGATAGGAGTGGTGCCCTCACATACGTTAGCGTGCATGGAGCTCCATTGGAGTTTCCGGAGGGCCTGCTAAGGCGGTACTTCGGCCGTTTTGGAGCGGTGGTTAGTGTACGGGTGAACGTGGTCACTTCAAGCACCCTGAAAGGTGTGAGGACGAACATTCGTACCCTGGGCATGAGGCTCCGGGAGGATATTCCGTCCTCTGTGCGCCTGATGGGGTACACAGTTCGCGTGTTTTACGCCCGACAGCCTCGGACGTGTTATCGTTGTGGGCTGTTGGGCCATCAGGCTGCTGCTTGTTCTGCGCCGGCCGTTGCTCCCGTGAACCTATTCAGTGAGGAGGATTTTCCTCCGCTTCCTGTGGAGGAGGATTCTGTGGATGTAGACGCCTCTCCCGCCGCGGATATGCCCCCTGTGTCGCCTGGTGCGCCCTCTATGGTGGTGGATTCTCCTCCGGAGGTTGTGTCATCGCCTGGTGATCGTCCTGCTCCGCCTAGTGACTCTGGAGTTCTTCAGTCTACGACTCCCCCGTCCCTCTGCTGCATCTGACCCTGTCCCTGCACCCTCGACGTTTGCTCCGGCTGTACTGGGTGCTGGGGTGGATTCGGCGCTTCCTTCTGTGTCTGGCCTGGTACCCCATGTGGTGGAGGATGCTGCAGTATTGCGGCGTGCGTCGTTTCGGCCGGCTTGTGTTGAGCGTATGTCTGAGTCGGCCTCCGGCTCTGATGATCTGCGGCCCGAGCCTAAGCGTTCCCGGCGTGCGTCGCCTGCATGGGTAGACGTTGGTGATTTCGACGCATGTGAGTCTGCCGGCGACGGAGGGGTGGCTACAGTTGCGTTGCGTACTACGGTGACGGCGGAGGTACATTTGCCAGAGGATGAATGTGCCGGTATTTCGGCTTCCACTTCCGATCTCGTGTCTGCGGTTCCTGCTTCGGGAGCATCGCCTGCCTCGGATGGATCCGGTTCTTCGTGGGGGGTGGTGACCCCTGCTGACGTCCGTAGTGAGCGGGGTGGCCTGGTGATGCTGTTGAAAAAGACTGCTCGTTCTGGTGATTCTGTGATGACTGCATCGGTCCCTGTTTCATCGTCTGCGGTTTTGACGACTCTTCCATCTACGACATTTTCTTCAGTGTCCCCTGTGATCTCGGTGGAGGTATTGCCTTCTCGTCGCTTATCCCCTGCTCCTGTGCTTCCGGCGGCGCGACCGTCTCGTCAGCCCGCGTCCGATTCATCGGTGTCATCTGCTACGTCAGGGGGCGTGGCGCGCGCTCCCAAGCCTCGTTATGCGACTTGTCCTTTTGAACTTCGAGACTGGCCGCTTCCGCCTGATCTGGTGGTTCCGGAGTTTATGTCGGGCCCGCGGGCGCTGGGGGGTAAGCCCCCCACCATGCAGGAGTATATGATTTGGGAGGTCTATAAAGGAAAATATCCTCATAAGAAGTTCCCTGAAAAGTATCTCCCTGGTCAGTTTTGTCCTGGGGAAATTCCGCAAGACCGAGTGATTAATATGTAATGTTTTGTGTTTTGTGTTTTGTGTGTATGTTTGTGTGGTGCTGAGTGCCCTTCAGGCTGTTGGAGGGGCTCGGTCTGGTGTATGCTTTTGTCATGTATTCCTTTCTTATTATATTTGTTCTTATTATTGTTCTTATTATTGTTCTTTTTACGTTTTATGTTGGTGCCTCTCCGTGTGTTTTTGCGGTGCTGGTAGCCTTGTTCTGTTTATTACATGTTTTGGTATCGATTCTGGTTTTGTTTTCAGCTATGTGTGGCTCTATTGTTGTCATTTGTTGCTATTTATTGTTGTAGTTTGCTCTGTAATTGTTATAATTTGTTTTGTGCTTATTGTATTTTGTTTTGTACTTATTGTTATTGTGTGATCGGCCCTTCCGGCCGGCGTTTTTTGTGTTTATGTCCTTTCTGTTTTTGCACGTTCTGTTGTTTGCGTTTGTATTGTTTTATTGTACTTATAAGCATGCTTGCATGTAAAAATATAAATAAAAAAAAAAAAAGTCTGTTTACATGTGACAGCTCAGTCCCCTCCCTACACGGCCCCCAGGGCCCTAGCGGCCCCTGGGCCCTAGGGACCACGGGGGTAACACAGCACCCACCCCCCAAGGAGGCCCTGTTATTCCATTCATTCTGCTTTTTTATTTCTTTTATGTTATATGTATGTATTTTTTATGTCTCCTTTGTTTTTGTTTTTAAGATCTTATGCCACATGTATGTATTTTAGTAGTTTTTATGTAGTAATATGTAGTTTGTAGTTTGTAATATGTAGTTTATGTAGTTTGTGCGCGATGGTAAAATAATAGCTAGGAAGACTGACTCTGGAAAAACTTATGTCATAACCACTGAGGCACACCTCACTTCTTTCCTGACAGCTGAATAACCGGAACATAATTTGTACGTGAATTTAGAGACAATTCTATAACCAATGTTCCAGCGATGTGTAAAGGTTCAGTCCCTGAGCCCATTATGTGCCTCTGTAACCCTTTCCACTACCGCCCACAAGATGGGTATGGGGTGCATAATAAATGAACTAAACTAACTAACTAACTCTTCCTTTCCTTTCCAAAGGTTTTTATTTTTATTTTTATTTTTTGTTTGTCATCTTTGCCTGTTTTTTACTCTTAATTATTTGGTCTTAGTTAATCCCCTTGTCACTAACCTAGGGCTTTTTATTATCCTGTTATATTTAAGTAACTTGGTATTTGTTTCTTGTAATCATTTATTGGAATTAATGAATAGTATAATTGTGGATATAAGCATCTACCTCAGTATCATAGTAAAATCTTCCACATGAATATACTCTCACCCTGTTTATTTTACACTTAGATTTATATTAGAGTAAATTTCAAGATTTACTTAGATTTACGTCATCTTTTTTTTTGGAATTATCTATTTGAACTCACTTGGTTTCTTAGGTTCATACCAATTATAGGATTTTAATTAACCATTACTAAGCTAATTATCCTCAAGATCATTTTACTTTATGATTATTATTTTTCTTATTATTTTTTATTTTACATTTATATTGTCAGTCTCTGCTGATTTTTTGTTTTTTATTTTATCTAACTTCTGTGTCCTTCCTGGCTATCTATTGGATCTTTATTTTACTTCTAAATTGTTACTATTTTATTGTATTTGCTTTTATTCTTGTGTTTTGCTATATCGTGTATCTTGTATCGTGATCCCTCACCATCTCTATGCACACTGATATTGATCCTGATCATAATCTTCTGTCTCATATCTACACCAACCAGCACATTGATCATCATTATTGCAAGTATTTCACAGCACACCAGGCAAAAAACAAACTCCAAAATAGCACCTGTTTATCAGTTGACAACCAAAATGTTAGATCACTTGGTAAACATTTTGACGATTTAAATACGTTACTCACAGCACTAGGTACTAACCTATCGTTCATTATTTTAACATAAACTTGGCTAAATAAAGACTATACCCAACTCTACAACTTAGCTGGTTATAAAGCCATTCATAACTGTAGGCCTAATAAAAAAGGTGGTGGCACAGCTATATATTACCGAGATACATTTATCTGCAACAGTGTTATTAGTGATAGAGATGACAACTGTGAATATACTTTTGCTCAGTTTACAATTAAATCTCTTAAATCCTCTTTGACTATTGGAGCCATCTATAGCTTTCCCAATACTAACATAGCTTCTTTCTCAGACAACCTAAGGAATCTTATTATAAACAACAATCTCAACAAAACCACATCATTCTGGGAGGAGACTTTAATATTGACCTGGGTCAACAAAATTACTTTCAAGAGGACTATTTCCTTAACAGCATGAACTCCTGTATGCTAATCCCCACAATAACCAAACCTACCCGAGTCACTCAAACATCAGCCACTACCTCTTCCTCTCCAAAACTCTAAGCCTCTACAACCTTCATTGTCCCTTCTTACCAAGCAAGTAACTGACAAAAGATTAAACAATCCATGGCTCATAAGTGGCATTCTCAACTCAATCAACAAGGAACATGAATTTGAAAAGAAACTTAGGATTGGCCTAGTTTCAAAGGAAGTAGCTAAAAGGTACTCATCAATGCTTACCAGTATCATAAGAAAGGCAAAACTTGCATATTATATGAATAGATTCAATGAAGCAAAAGTGTGGGAGGGATCAACCACAGTTCTCACCTTCTTATACCTGTCGCAGGTTATAGGTGAATCGACGGTGAATGCGTGTTTATCTGTGTGGTATCACTGCATTTCATTCGTCTGTGAATGTGAGCTTCACATACACCACACATTTAGTATTGTGTGATTATTATTGTGCATGTTATTGCCTGTCCCATTGACAGTGCCTTTGTGTTTATTGCATATCATCATTACCGAGTATCCGGTTGGAACTCTTGTGATCCCTTTGCATACCGGCAGTTAGGTTGCCGTGTTAGTGATTGGCTGTCAACTGTGTTAAGTTAGGTGGTTCTCCACGAGTGGATACGAGTCGATTAGCCAGACGTCAAGAGTCTTGCTAATGCAACCATAGCTTTGCTGACGCCAATCGAAAGTAAATCAAGCACCCTGTGTATTAGCGGTTAAGTTAGTAAATAAACTACTGTTAAGCTTTATGCGGTGTTTCCGTTGAACCACTTCTGAATACTGCCAATATTACTCCAGCCTTCAGCTCTAAGTGTCTTCAACACCGAGTTGCCTGTAAGTCACTAAACTATAAATTTGATGAGGACCCTAGGAGTCCCTTAAAGTGTTACATCATTGAGGAGATTCCAACGACCAACGTGGAGCAGGACCAGGTGAGGCTAATCTGAGAAGAGACCCGCAAGGACTCTAACTCGACCTTCCTCCCAGGCCCTGTACGGTTGCTCTCGTAGTTTCTATTCTGCTAATTCCGACAGCTTCGTGAAGCGTCTGCCTCATGTACATTGGCGACGTACGCATTGCAGTCGTGACAGCAAAAAAAAAGAAAAACCCCCACAAAAAGGCAACATGAAAAGCACTTGGAAAACAATCTCTAGTATCCTAGGAACTACACAACACTCACATAACCAAATAAAACTCTACAAGGATGGGGATATACCGTCAACTGATTTAGAAATGGCAAATGAATTTAATAGTTTCTTTTCATCGGTTGGTGCTAATCTTGCCAGTAAAATCCCACAGACTCAGACACATATTAACACATATCTCTCAGGCAGCTATCCAAACTCTCTTCTCCTTTCACCAATCAGCCCGGCAGATGTTGTGTCCATCATACACTCTCTAAAAACCAAGACAGGGAACACCAGTGAAATTCCGTCCATTGTATACAAGAGCGCCTCCCATGCCCTTGCCCCACCCATAGCCCTACTGTTCAACAAATCTATAGAGTGTCACACCTTCCCTGATATCCTCAAAAAAGCAAGGGTAACGCCAGTCCATAAAGGAGGCAATCCGGCGGACATAAACAATTATAGACCAATATCAAATCTACCCATTCTATCAAAAATGTTTGAAAAAATTATTTACAAACAGCTCTATTCCTACCTTGTAAAATTCGACATACTCAGGCCCTGCCAGTTTGGATTCCGGTCCCAAAAGAGCACCAACGATGCAATCGTTAGTCTCCTTGACGTAATCTACTCAGCCCTTGACAAAAATGAGTTTCCGATTGGACTCTTCATTGACCTAAGAAAAGCCTTTGATACTGTTAATCACAACTACCTCTTACTTAAACTCCAGCATTATGGAATCCGAGGCCTTGCCCTTGACTACATCCGATCCTATCTTAGTGACAGACACCAATATGTAACCATCAATGATACAACTTCTTCCACTCTACCAATTACCGTTGGAGTGCCACAGGGCAGTATCTTAGGACCTCTTCTATTTCTTATATATATAAACGATCTGCCTAATGTCTCTAATATTCTCAAACCTATATTGTTTGCTGACGATACTACCCTTATCTATTCAGACCTCAACCCACATACACTAAATAATGTTATGAATAATGAATTAAAAAAGTCCACTTATGGATGTCAACTAACAAACTAACATTAAACATCGAAAAGACTTACTACATCTTATTTGGAAGCAAATCATCAAATGTAATTCAGCTACAGATAGACAACATTAACATCAGTAATAAAAATGATGGCAAGTTTCTTGGCCTATTCCTAGACAAGAGACTCAACTTCAGCACCCACTTATGCTCAATTAGTCTTAAGCCTTAGTCATTTAAGTTTTTCATGCCCGAAACGCTTTGCGTAATAGTGGCTTTAGGCATTGTATGTACTAGCCCTATCTATTAACTCCATCACTCTGTACAATCACTTTTATGTATGTACCTTACCTAAATAAACATTTTGATTTTGATTTTGATTTTGATTCAACACATAACTAAGAAAGTCTCTAAGACAGTTGGTATACTCTCCAAAATCAGATATTATGTTCCTAACTCCGCTCTCCTCTCACTATATTATGCACTAATCTACCCCTATCTTAATTATGGTATCTGTGCATGGGGGTGTATCACTGCAAACCACCTTAAGCCCATCATCACGCAGCAAAAATCTGCTATCAGAATAATAACTAACTCAGCTTTTAGACAACATTCAGCTCCCTTGTTTAAATCTCTAAACTTGCTAAATATTAACTCCCTCCACACATTCTCTTGTGTCAAGTACATTTACAAAACCCTGTTCTTAAATGCAAACCATGCTCTGAAACTCTCCCTGGACAGATGTAATAGGACCCATTATCACCACACCAGAAATATATATCTCTTTGATATCCCCAGGGTCAAAATTAATCTGTGTAAACACTCTATGCAAATTAAGGGACCTAGTCTATGGAACTCACTCTCTAGTGAATTGAAAAGCTGTAAAACTTTTGCCTTATTTAAAAGCAAAACCAAAAAGTACGTAATTTCATCTTCTTAGTTTTCTACTCTGAGCTATAAATTTGCTCTGTACCTAGTGTTACCCAATCACCTAATTTTTATGTATTTAACCCAAACAACTTTATCATTGTGTTCATTGCTGTCTTCTTTTATGTGCTAGCCATATGCTGTATTGTGCCTACCAATTTTGTCAACTACCATTCAAGCTGTCATTGCAATCAATCTTAGCTACCTATGTGCTTTAATATACTGTACCTACAATTTTCTCTCATCTTTTTTTTTTCTTGCCATGTAACTGTTATCATTTATTTTTTATAAATTTTGCAAGTATTTGCCTACTTAAAATTTTCTTAGATTAAGGACCTGCCCGAAACGCTGCGCGTACTAGTGGCTTTACAAGATTGTAATTACCATATTATGTATCCTCACATTCCCAATGTACCTTCTTGTATATGCATATATAAATAAATAAATAAATAAATAAATAAATAAATAAATAAATAAATAAATAAATAAATAAATAAATAAAAAAATAAATAATATGTTTAGGGGTCACTGCTTGAGGGACCTAAGCGACCCATGCCCGGTATTCACCTAGTTGTGCTTGCGGGGGTTGAGCTCTGGCTCTTTCGGCCCGCCTCTCAGCTGTCAATCAATCAATGTTTTTCACACACACACACACACCACACACACACACACACACACACACACACACACACACACACACACACACACACACACAGGGGACTACGGGAATTAAACCTCACGTCACTGGGAGACAGAAGAGTTAGAGGGGACATGATCACCACATACAAAATTCTCAGAGGAATTGATAGGGTAGATAAAAACTTTTAAACACAAGGGGCACACGCACTAGGGGATACAGGTGGAAATTGAGTGCCCAAATGAGCCATAGAGACGTTAGAAAGAATTTTTCAGTGTCAGAGTAGTACACAAATGGAACGCATTAGGCAGTGATGTTATAGAGGCTGACTCCATACACAGCTGTAAGTGTAGATATAATAGAGCCCAGTAGGCTCGGGAACCTGTTCATTAGTTGATTGACAGTTGAGAGGCGGGACCAAAGAGCCAGAGCTCAACCCGCATAAGCACAATTAGGTGAGTACCACACACACACAAAGTGTGAGTGTGTGTTCTACAAAGTTCTACAAAGTGATAGGGGTAGGCAGACCAGTAAAGTGGTACATAAAGGCAAACCAACAAAATCATTACAGAGAGGGGGAGTGAAAAATAAGAAGATGGGGAACAAGTTCCTGAAGATTGCATACACCAACATAGATGGAGCAAGATCGAAGATACTGGAGTTAAGTGATGTAATACAGCTGCAGACATCAGACATTGTTGCACTCACGGAGACAAAACTTGAAGATGTTATTTTAAATGAGGTCATATTCCCAAGGGGCTACTCAATTTGGAGACTGGACAGAAAAATTAGGAAAGACGGTGGCGTTGCTGTGCTGGTGAAAGAACACCTAAAGGTGAACGAAATAATGACTGCCAATCCACAAGAAGTTGACATAATAGCACTAGAGATCTGCCATGAGGATGATAAACTAGTGATCATAAATGCATATAGTCCACCGCCAAGCAGCACATGGTCAAAGGAGGAGCTAGATAGTAAACGAGAAGGTCTTATAACAATAATGAGAGAGATCATAGCGAGAGCAGATAACGATAGATCACGACTGTTGATAGTCGGCGACTTCAACTTGAAATCCATAGACTGGAAGCATATGAAGCTAAAACAGAAGACTTTTGGACCTGTAAATTTGTAGACCTCATCCTGGAAACATTCTTGTATCAACATGTTAAACAAGCTACGAGGATGAGAGACGGGGACGTTCCCTCCATGCTAGATTTGATATTTACCAGGAAGGAGAAAGAAATATTTGACATTCAGTACCTTCCTCCTTTGGGTAAAAGTGACCATGTCTTTTGGGAATAAAGTATGCAATGCGTTATAATCTGGAAGAAAATATGAAGGTTGATGCTATTGAAAAACCTGACTTTAGGAGAGGACATTATGGCAACCTTTTGAAAAACTTTTAGTGAGTATAATTGGACAGACATGTTGCTAGGCAAGGAAGTGAAAGAGATGTATGTCAAGTTTTGTGAAATATATGATAAAGGCACAAAAAAATTTATACCAAAACAGAGATGCAGAACTAGGAAACAGGATTGGTTCAACAGAAATGCGAGAGGGCCAGAGACCAAAAGACACAAAAATGGAATCAATACAGGAAGATGCCAAACCCCCAAACATACC
>WNGS01165318.1:22820367-22848478 GCA_020271785.1 Procambarus virginalis | reverse complement strand
TATATATATATATATATATGTCGTACCTAGTAGCCACTTTTGGCCTACTATGCAAGGCCCGATTTGCCTAATAAGCCAAGTTTTCCTGAATTAATATATTTCTCTAATTTTTTTCTTATGAAATGATAAAGCTACCCATTTCGTTATGTATGAGGTCAATTTTTTTTTATTGGAGTTAAAATTAACGTAGATATATGACCGAACCTAACCAACCCTACCTAACCTAACCTAGCTTTATAGGTTAGGTTACGTTAGGTAGCCGAAAAAGTTAGGTTAGGTTAGGTTAGGTTAGGTAGTCGAAAACAATTAATTCATGAAAACTTGGCCTATTAGGCAAATTGGGCCTTGCATAGTAGGCTGAGAAGTGCGTTCTGGCTACTAGGTACGACATATATATATATATATATACATATATAAATGCGGAAAATCCACCGAGAAAAATGAAATTAGGTGAAATACACCTAATTTCCTTTTTCTCCGTGGATTTTCCGCATAAAATGATCAGTGTTTTGTGATCGTCATTTGCATATGCATATATGCATATATATATATATGCATATATATATATATATATATATATATATATATATATATATATATATATATATATATATATAATATATATATATATATATATTATATATATATATATATATATGTTATTAAATATGACCGAAAAAGTAAGATTAATAATTCTAACACGAATTTTCTCAATTTTCCTTATGTTTCTTTTTACTGATGACGGTAAATTAAAAATCAATTTTCCAAAATTCATTCTTTATTTCTAGTCTGACGCGACACTTGAGCGCGTTTCGTAAAACTTATTACATTTTCAAAGACTTTTAGTTTATCTACACAACTTATGCTTTTATGAAACAACATTGGCTCTTATACCTGCATTTGGGTGAGGTGATGTAATAGAGTAGTGGGGTGAAACACAGAACATGGAAAACGGGGTATAGATTTGTAGAAGTCGGGTCCCAATAGAACTGCAGAAGGCCTATTGGCCCATATTTCTTGATGTTTCTATATTGGAGCGGAGTCTTGAAGTGGGTAGAATATAGTTGTACGTTAATTGGCTGTTGATTGCTGGTGTTGACTTCTTGATGTGCAGTGCCTCGCAGATGTCAAGCCACCTGTTGTCACTGTATCTATCGATGATTTCTGTGTTGTTTGCTAAGATTTCTCTGGTGATGGTTTGGTTGTGGGAAGAGAGTATATGTTCCTTAATGGAGCCCTGTTGCTTATGCATTGTTAAACGCCTGGAAAGAGATGTTGTTGTCTTGCCTATATACTGAGTTTTTTGGGGCTTACAGTCCCCAAGAGGACATTTGAAGGCATAGACGACGTTCGTCTCTTTCAAAGCGTTCTGCTTTGTGTCTGGAGAGTTTCTCATGAGTAGGTTGGCAGTTTTCTTGGTTTTATAGTAAATCGTTAGTTGTATCTTCTGATTTTATAGTAAATCGTTAGTTGTAATCAGAAGATACAACTAACGAGCGTAGCTCTCATCCTGTAACTACACTTAGGTAATTACACTTAGGTAATTACACATGACTGACTACCTGCAAGTCAGGTAGACCCCGAAACCCAAAAGGCAGAACCGGGTCACACACGAGGTAACAGAACTCCCTGAATCCACAAAGGGGACCTACGAGGAAGAAACCTCCATAACAAAACCAAAGGAACCAGGAATCAAACCCGGGGAGCCCAAACTACCACATTTGCCGGTGGAAATACACCACAGAAGGGCAAAGCATAGCACCCGGACAGAACCCCCAGGGAAACGGCCAAAACAGACCAAAAACCGAGGGCCAAGGTGTGGGAGCCAGCATAAACAGGGGACACAGAGCCCAAACCCTAGAGCCCAGATCCAAAACAGACAGACAACTACGAGCTCACCATAGCCAGTGTTACTTGAACTTTTTGTTCCAGGTAGCGAATGTTCAACAGACAGAAAACGAAAAAACCGGTGTAAAAACCAACACTAAAGCGTTCCCAGAGGAACAGAAGACGGGCATTAAACTCCAGAAAAGCAAAGAAACAGCAACAGGAGGATAAAACCCTTGAAAGAGGTGAAAAAACTCGCCCAAAACACGAGCTCCCACACCCCGGCACAGGTAACGAAACCACAGCGCTGCTGGTGGCCAAGCACGAAAGTAATCCACAAAGAAAATGGCCACCAGAACAAAGGAGCCGTGACCGACGCAATAGAGCCAAAAACACGCCTGCAATTGTTGTTAGCAAGCAGACGAGACGGACGAAAAACCCCGCCCAGAAGCAGAAAACCCAGGCAGGGGCAAACAGTCCCATTACTGCTAGCGGGCATCCCCCACAGCCACGGGAACACGCAACAAGAGGCCCCTGGGCAGAGCCATCCTCCACGCTCTTTGCCCTTAAAGAAATGGAATCCAAGGGAAAGGCAGCAAAGGAAGGGCCACTGGTAAGACCTAGAAGCCTTGACAGGAGGAACAGGCTCAAAAACCTCCATCCCCAACCCGAACGGGGCAGCCCTTGAAGCCGCCCGAGTAACAGCACCAACTAAAACCCTGCCCCAACCCCGAAACCCACGGAGGGTCAGAAGCCGGGAACAGGGAAGGAAAGGGGTGAACAGCACCTAACAAAAACACATCGGGACATCCGGATGGAAAACCAACCTAGCGTGTTGAAGCAACCTAAACCGAGTTTGCAACACGGATGCCGCCTGCACTCTGAACAGTAAGGACATCAGGAGAGTACCGGAGAACAAGCAGAGAACACAACTCGCAAGACTCCGGGTCAAGGTGTCAGACCCAACAGGCAGCATGACGTAGGTAAAAGTGGCGACCTTCACCCTGAGACAAGGGTACAGCAACCAACAAACCCGTACAAGACGGGATGGAACCCGGAAAACACACCCAGTGGTCCACTGAGCCTCGACAGGATTTTCCAGGGCACATAGGCTGATTTACGGGAAGCTCGGGCAAGGTGTTGCTAACCGTTTAAACACCCAAAGCTAACAATATATAGATGCAACAGTGAAAACCCCCTGCGACATGTACAATAACGGGGGCCTAACAGAGGGCCACCAAACACTACCAGTGGAGCTATAGCCACACTAGGCAGATCCCCACCAGGCAAATGAAAAAAAAGAAAAACCCACAAAAGTACCCTGTCCCCAGAGGCAACAGGAACCAGTTGTCAGGCAGGTGGCGGACCGAGCAACACCTTGACGCCCTAACCAGCACAATACCAGTCCCTACCCAAGGCCAAACAAGGGCCTCAAGCCCCAGCTGGCCCCAAGGGCAAGGCAAATGCTGAGCAGCAAGAACCTGTACGGGAATGGTTCCCGAACACCCCAGGGAAGATAACCCTGTCATGCAGGGGCAGTACTCACAGGGCACTTAGGGAAGGAAGGAAGCCCCTACGCGCATGCAGCCCTGGTACTGATGAGGAACACCTGGCCACCACACACCACAACAACAGAGCAGTGAGCGCCACAAAGGCAAACACCACCTAGGAAACCGAGGCCAGAGAAGCGTCTGTCCCGGCTGACATTATCTTACAAACTGGGGTGCTAGGCAGCCGGCGTAGTGATGTCCGGGGACCCACCTCCCCCTCTCTGGGAGGGCTTCGCGGATGAGCGGCACAGCAGTAAAGTGTGATGCTTGCTCATTTCCTTGGGATTGTAGGGGGTTTCTACCTCTGTTTTTTGTTTCAGTTTCTTACCATGTGGTGTTTTAGTTATGCCTACCTTTGTGGATGCCTAACCCCAGTCAATGGCAAATGAGGAAAAACCCCAACCACAGGGGGGGGGGGGGAATTCCAGGGCCATTGCTTCCTGAAACACTTCTGAAGGGGCCAGGTTCTGGCTCTAGTTCTTGGTAGGTCTGAACTCCATAGATAATGCCCCGGTATAATATAACATACATTAGCCCGTTAAGCTCTAGGGAGCTGTAGGGGCTCCTCAGAATTTTTTTTTTATTGATAAGGAGAACAGTTCCTATTAACTGAAATTGAGGAATAATGCAGTAATAAAGACATACAAGCATCTGTCCGACCCACAAAGATGAATAGTAGTAAAAAGTATCCACAAAGTGGATATGCAGCTGGTGCCTTTATAGCATTGCTGAGTAATACATAATACAACAACAATGAGCAAGTATGTTGTAATGCTCTATTTTGTTATATATCATATGATACACTGCCTAATGTTAATATCTTAATTTCACCAATGTCCACAATTTTTTTAGTGGGAGATTATTTTTTTCTCCTTTGTTTATTATCTGATCTTGTTGTAATCGTTACACCCTGTAGAGTGCATACCCATCCTTAACTATGCAAAGATAGAATGTAATTGATGAACAAATACATCAGCCACAACTGGTAGAACCTGGTACTGAATGAATTTGGGGTGATTTTTCACATTTTAAACTATTTTCTTTGTCTCCTTAGGTTGTTTTGATGATTAGGAACCAGATTAGGGATTGATCACTTATATAAAGTATATATACATATCTAAATCATTATAATTATACCTGTATTTTGTTATTTTGGGGGCGTTATTTTTCTTTACTTCATTTCAACACATTGACCTACAACTTTCACATATTCGAGTACAAATGCCAAATAATGTTTATTAAAACATACAAGTAAATTAAAGATTTAGAACTACAGTACCTTATTCATTGTCAATATCTTCAACTTGCTTATCTCTACAATTAGAGTTTCAACTAATTCCAATTCACTAATTTCAGCTCTTTACAATTAGTCAGAGCATGAAAAATCCAGTTTGACCAATTCTCACCATCTTTACATATATTGGGCACAGCTGTGTTCTACAATCATATTTGAATATTTTTTCATAAACCTTAAATGTCTTCATAAACCTTAAATTTAGCTTCGATTTAAATAATTATGCAAGGATGTATTAAACAAAATAATGTTCACAAGTAACAAGTTATAAACAATTTAGGAATAATTAGTTTCTTTAACACACAAGGAACAATGTAATCTTGTAAAATTGGAAATAATGATTTTATAAATTTTCCCTTAAAATTTACTGAACAATCTTGAACAAAACTATTGAAAAAATACAACTTTCAACACATTCCTTTCCAAATTGTGAAATGTGAAACGTGTAAATTTATAAAACACTACTACTAAAAGGCAGCTACACAATTGATCAATTGTCAAAATTTACCCAAAATACTGTATTGATCATTAACTCTTAAAATAAATCCAAGATAACAAACCTTTCCAGCAGGTGATTCATGTGAAGGAGTTGAAGTGGCAGAATTGCACCTTCCCCAGCGTGAAGGATTAAAGTTAGCGAGGAAAGAGGACTTGCTACTGCTACCGCTCCCACCGCCACCACTACTGTTGCTCGTAGAATTGCTACTGTTGTTGCCCGTCACAAGTTTCGTACGATTAGCCATCCCTCTCCATGTATCTCGACCCCCCAAGCCTGCATCTTAGGAAAAACGAGACGTGGGTCTTGTACATACTACTTTCTTTTATTGTTCACATAACAGAAGTATATTAATAGTTTTTATATTTAATTTTTTTTCCAAAGTAATGAGTAATTATGCAATAATAGGTGCTCAGGTGTCTCAAATGTATCACTATGGAAACCAATGGCATTCAAATGCTTAACGATAAAATTTTTAATTTTGCATGAAGACCACTCACTCTTCATGAAGAATTCGCTGAAAGATGACGATGACGACGTTGAATCATCTTGTCTACTTTTTCTCCAGGTTCCAGTACGCATACGGGCTGTGCGTTTACGCTTCAGTACATCGTAAAGTCTTAGTTGTGATGGGCTCTGCAATTTATCATCATCCTGATTTGGTGGTGTAGGAAGAGACGGGGTCGAGTCCAAGCAGTTGCCATTGAATGGACGGCCAGTGAGCAAGGGACTAGTAGAACTTGGATTGGTAACACGACCAGACCCTAAGGAAAGCTCCGGGCTATTCCATTTAGCTGCTGGTGTTACCAAGGTAGCATCTGGGTCACACAAGCGTTTTATTTGATGCATCACTCCTTCACGGCGAAAGTAAATTGCAAATATCTCTGGCAACTTTATCATGAGGATCTCTGCCATCTGAATAGCTCCAACAATGATCTTCAAGTCGTGTGATGATAACATAGTGGCCAAATGAGAAGAAACACTCTGAAAATAGAAACACAATTAAACATAATGTTTAATTATGTTATATGACTATCACCTACAAAATACCATTTTCAGTACAACTTTTCTTTAAAAAGATTGTAGATCACCAAAACCAACCTGGCTCTTCAACACCTGCTGTAGAAGATCTGGACTGGAGAACTGTACCATCCTCAAGAGGGCTCTTAGGCATTTGTATCGCACAGCAGGTCCCGCAGAAGAACTGTACACTTCATAGAGCAAACTAAAGAGTGAGCGGATGAGATTGGATGCCAACTCTGAATCATCACACAGGCACTTCGCTCTAGCATCTGTCGCCTATAAGGTAAAACAATCGATAAGAATGAAAAAATTAAATGAAGGCTGTTCTTAAATAAAACATAATCAGTTAAATCATTATGATAAGCACTGGCATGGTGAACTAACCTGGGTAGCTGTAAGCACAGTTCCACCTAAGCCTACGGGCATCATGCGCCTTTGAACAGACCGCATGGTGCCGGAGTTATCGTTGATTTGCTGCATCGAATGAAAATCTATGGTGTATGCACGACCTTGAATACATAGGCTTATTTCATCCTCTCCTGACTGATGAGAATGCTAAACAAGAAGAGAAAAATGTGAATTGTTTGAATATCATGGCTCAATCACTATATGAAGTTACACAAATGCAGATATGAAAGAATTTAGAGTGAAGGATAAAAACTAATAGAATAAAAATTACTGAAAAGCTCGTGTCTCTAAGAACATGAAGTTTACACAGATCTGTCTATATCTTTGTTTCACCATTTTACAAGAAAGTTCATGACCATCAAATCAAGAAACACAGCAAGGCCAAGCAAAGTTAGGGCTGTGCTCTTGCTTGATAATCACCTGCCCACCCCTGTATTGATACCTTAACCTCAAATGATGACAACATGCATATTATGGCATTTCCTCCAAGTACCA
This sequence comes from Procambarus virginalis, assembly GCA_020271785.1. Taxonomy (NCBI): domain Eukaryota; kingdom Metazoa; phylum Arthropoda; class Malacostraca; order Decapoda; family Cambaridae; genus Procambarus; species Procambarus virginalis. The sequence continues at coordinate 22,841,385 of WNGS01165318.1, read as the reverse complement.
CCTCTCATCTATCCTATGGATCAAGGAGTTATCTGTGCCTCAGAGATTGTACACTCAAGTGATGCATAGCAAAGTTTGAGTAGTTATACTTCTCAAGGAAGATGAACTTGGCATGAATACCATGGCCAAACAAATTTGAAGAACTATTCGATCAAGGAAGCCATTCATAACAGCCAAAGTGAGGGTGAATAATTCATGGAAGAAATCCTCATAGCTACAGTGAATGAAGAGGAAGATACTGTACAAGTTTTGAAGGATTTACAGATGCTATGGAATGTTTCAAAATGTTAGTGAAAATTTAGAAAGACAGGATGTGGTTGAATGGCTAGAATAATAATGATCCACAAAATGGGGTGATGAGCAAAGGAGGAAAGAAGACATTCTCCGGTCAATTACTGGTGAGGTGGATGAAGAGGGCAATGAGGAATCAACACAACAGACAACTAAATAAAGTTTATGCATGTCTTCTGTTGACAATTACTTAATTTTTCATCCAACTGTGGTATTCCATAAGTTTGAAATACTTATCTCAGTACTTGAAGTAAAGACCTGATCATAAGGGATCAATGAACATAGGAGTAAAGCAAAACACTATTCTTATTTGTTAAAAACAGCACGCCAAGACCCTTTAACTAGTGAAGCTTCACCTGAACACCAAGAGCCTTCAACTAGTGATGCTTCAGTAGCTGGCGGTCAAAACTGACTTAGCCAAACTCATGTACAGTAATTTTAGTGATGTGTTAGGAAAATGAACATTCTGAAGCCCTTATGAACTCCACATTTTTACACATACATTTATTTATCTGGCCTTAAGAAAGGCTTTTGACCGAGTACCACAAAAGGTGGTTCTGAAAACTGAAACATACTTGTATAGTGACAGGGATGTTTCTAACATGGATAAATTTTGACAAAAATGATGACAGTAATTAGAGGCAATGTATCAGACTGGAGAAATGTCACTAGTGGAGTACCACAGGGTTCAGTTCATGCACCAGTATTGTGCATTACCTACACTAACAATTTACCAGAAGGAACACACAATTACACGAACATGTTTGCTAATGATGCAAAGACATTAGCGAAGATAAATTTAAGATGTCATACCCTTCAAGAGGATTGACATGTATGGACCAACACTTGGGAAATTTAATTTATTGTGAATAAATGCAACATTATGGAATGTGGAATAGGAGAAAATAAGATGACCTACAAATTATGTTTAAAAGCTATAAAGAATTCTGATGAGATATCTAAGAGTGGTTATAGATAGAAAACTCAATTAACCTTTAAACTGCGCGAAACGTCATATGATGTGACACACTGAAGGGGTATAAGCTTGAAAAATATTCAAATTACGTCAAAATTACTTAACAATTCCGCTCGGTAACGACGCAGCATTGTGTTGTTCTTTTACTCGAGGGTAGTCCGGTAACGACACAGCATTGCGTCGTTTCCGGCGGCGGCTTTGGGAGGGGATTGGACATTATATGCATATACACCTGTAGGGAATTTCATTGCAAATACATTGATACAAAAATGAAAGACCTAGGACCAGAATTGAGGTAACAAAGTTGAAAAGAGTATACCCATTTTATAGCTCTTTATTAGCACTCACTGCGGTAACGCACCGTCAAGATAGTGTACACATTTTATTGCTCTTGCGCGCTTCCGGGTAACACACACACTTTCTCACCTGGCTTTTGGGCTTTATATGTATTTAGTCCTGTAGAGAATTCTATTGCGAACACATTGATACCAAATTGAAAAACCTAGAACGAGAATTGAGATGACAAAGTTGAAGAGTACACACATTTCGGTATGACCGCGCGCTCTATTGTAAAGAAAGGCGCCTTTGGGTGGTGCAGCGTTCTCTTTCTGGTAACTATCATCTTGTCAGTGGGTGGAGTGCGCCGCTGTTTTTGACATTATATGCATATACTCCTGTTGGGAATTCTATTGCGAACACATTGATACCAAAATGAAAGACCTAGGACGAGAATTGAGGCGAAAGGACATCTTCGCGTTGGCGTGGTCTCAGCGTCTCCGATTCTACGTGGCGCTCTTACCCGCCTGCGAGGTGTTCATGGTGGATGCCTTTCGGCAGGACTGGTCGAGGTACCTGATCAACCAGGCTGTGATTCATCTGTCAGGCTGCGAGCAGCCGCGTCAAACAACCTGGTAGACCAGTCCAGTAACGAGGAGGCCTGGTCGACGACTGGGACACGGGGATGCTAAGCCCCGGAAATACTCCAAGTTAGGAAGTGGGGGTTCCGGTTCCTCTTCTCCCGGTCCAGCTGTTGCTTCTGTTTCTAGCTCGGTTGGGGTTCATTCCCACGGAAAGTAGTCTTCGTGGTCCCTTGGTGCCCAGCCCAGCTATATTTTCAGACGCTGCTTGACAGGTGTCTGAACCCAGGGCGTTTTCCCGCGGCTCTGCCTCTTTCGGCAGGTCGGACTGGTCATGTACATGACTGGTTCGTCCTTCTCCTCGGCCCTTCACGTCTGGTATTTTGACGCGAGTGTATCACCATCTCTATTGTACTCACCTAGTTGTACTCACCTAGTTGTGCTTGCGGGGGTTGAGCTCTGGCTCTTTGGTCCCGCCTCTCAACCGTCAATCAACAGGTGTACAGTTTCCTGAGCCTAATGGGCTCTATCATATCTACACTTGAAACTGTGTATGGAGTCAGCCTCCACCACATCGCTTCCTAATGCATTCCATTTGTCAACCACTCTGACACTAAAAAAGTTCTTTCTAATATCTCTGTGGCTCATTTGGGCACTCAGCTTCCACCTGTGTCCCCTAGTGCGTGTGCCCCTTGTGTTAAACAGCCTGTCTTTATCAACCCTGTCGATTCCCCTGAGAATCTTGAATGTGGTGATCATGTCCCCCCTAACTCTTCTGTCTTCCAACGAAGTGAGGTTTAATTCCTGCAGTCGCTCCTCGTAGCTCATACCTCTCAGCTCGGGTACTAGTCTGGTGGCAAACCTTTGAACCTTTTCCAGTTTAGTCTTATGCTTGACTAGATAGGGACTCCATGCTGGAGCCGCATACTCCAGGATTGGTCTGACATATGTGGTATATAATGTTCTGAAAGATTCCTTACACAAGTTTCTAAAGGCCGTTCTTATGTTAGCCAACCTGGCATATGCTGCTGATGTTATCCTCTTGATATGAGCTTCAGGGGACAGGTCTGGCGTGATATCAACCCCCAGGTCTTTCTCTCTCTCTGACTCTTGAAGTATTTCATCTCCCAAATGATACCTTGTATCTGGTCTCCTGCTTCCTACCCCTATCTTCATTACATTACATTTGCTTGGGTTAAACTCTAACAGCCATTTGTTCGACCATTCCTGCAGCTTGTCCAGGTCTTCTTGAAGTCTCAAGCTGTCCTCTTCTGTCTTAATCCTTCTCATAATTTTGGCGTCGTCAGCAAACATTGAGAGGAATGAGTCTATACCCTCTGGGAGATCATTTACGTATATCAGAAACAGGATAGGTCCAAGTACAGAGCCCTGTGGGACTCCACTGGTGACTTCACGCCAGTCTGAGGTCTCACCCCTCACTAACTCTCTGCTTCCTATTGCTTAGGTACTCCCTTATCCACTGGAGCGCCCTACCTGTTACTCCTGCCTGTTTCTCCAGCTTATGCATCAACCTTTTATGGGGTACTGTGTCTAAGGCTTTCCGACAGTCCAAAAAAATGCAGTCCGCCCACCCTTCTCTTTCTTGCTTAATTCTTGTCACCTGATCGTAGAATTCTATCAAGCCTGTAAGGCAAGATTTACCCTCCCTGAACCCATGTTGATGGGTTGTCACGAAGTCTCTTCTCTCCAGATGTGTTACTAGGTTTTTTCTCACAATCTTCTCCATCACCTTGCATGGTATACAAGTTAAGGACACTGGCCTGTAGTTCAGTGCCTCTTGTCTGTCACCCTTTTCATTGTGATCAGGTGGCTTCGTTCATGGTTTCCCACCTGCGAGCTTTGTCTCGGCGACAGTATGACGTTCCTGGTGATTCTATTTGCTATTTTCTTGCTCTTCGTAGGTTGTCTTACTTTCGCATCAGGTTGTCTTGTCCTTTCTTGGGGTTTCAGGACTTATTTGATGCTTCTTACTGTTGCCTCGTACCATACGGCCCTGGCGGAGCCGCTCCGGCTTGCGTTCGGGGTGGACGTCACATCCGTACGCTTTCTCGTGTTTTGTTCACCTCTGGCCTGCTCATGCGTCACCCAAGCCATCCTGGTCCTTGATCATGGTGCCCTCTTACCTTTCTTCCTCAGTTTGTGGTAGCCCCTTCAGCTCAAGATTGTTTTTCCTAGGCCATATTTTGTTGGCATGGGCATCTGCGGGTCAGGGAGTTTCCGGTTCTCTTCCGGTGCAGGGGTTTCTGCTCTTTTGGAACTGGTGGTAGGTTTGTACGTTTGCAGCCTTTCTTCGTCCTTCTAGCGAAGATTGAGAAGGCTACTTTCTGGAAGGGTCCCTGGCTCATTGATGCTTGATTAGTTCGGTCGGGGGTGCAACATGTGTTCTCTGGTTGCGGCTCTTTACTGTTACCTGCATACCCTAACTGGGATGCGCTTTGGGTTGATCCGGTTTCCCTCATTACTTGTTTCAGGGCTCAGGTCTTCCAGGTCGTCCGCAGAGTTTTCAAGTCTATGAGCCTGCGGTCTATCCTTGCGCCCGTGCCGTTCAGACGTTTGCAGCTTTCGCTGCCGTGTTGGCGATGTCTAGGGTTCAGTTCAGGCGCGAGGATTTGGGGGTTGCACAGGGTTCCTGGCTGCCCATTCTTTGTGCGCGTGTCTGCTCCAGTCCGTTCTTGTGTTGCCTTAGGTAGCAGCCTGCTGTCTCGTCTTCGCATTGCGGAGTTCACGGCGGCCGTCTCCCAGGTCAGCCCTTTCTTTTCCTTCTCTTTGGGTATGAAGCCCCAGGGAGCCGTAGGGGCTCCCCACAGAAAACCAGTGTTGAATGTAATTAAACGCCATTTTCTGGGTGAGCCCCGGAGGCTCTCTGGCAACCCTCCCTCCCACTGGTTGGCTGTTTTTCCACGTTGGTTGAAGCTTAACTTCCAAACTGATGCTAGGCTGCCAGCGCAATGAGGTCTGGGCCCCCTCCTCCTCTCGGGGCAGGGAGGGCTGCACGGATGATTGACGCAGCAGTAAAGTGTGATGTTTGCTTGTTTCCTTGGGATTGTAGGGAGTTTCTATGTTCAGTTTTCTGTTTTAGTTTCTTACCATGTGGGGTTTGCCTACCTTTCTGGGAGCCTAACTGTAGTCGATGGCACATAAGGAAAACCCCAACCACAAGGGGGTTTTCCAGGGTTATTGCTCCCTGAAACCTCTCTGAAGGGGCCAGGTTCTGGCGCTGGTCCCTGGTAGGTCTGAACTCCTTAGCTAATGTCCCGGTCTAATATAACATACATTAGCCCAATAAGCTCCAGGGAGCCTCCGGGGCTCACCCAGAAAATGGTGTTTGATTACATTCAATGCTTTTTTTTTTTTTGTAAGGATATTCCTACATGGGCCCTAAGCCTCTGTCTGGCCCACTAAGTGTTACTCGTTTCTGTTTTACTTGGGCAGAGTACGAGTATTTATGACTCGTATGGTCGCTTCAGTATGACTATGCCCCATGTGTTTAATAGCTGCTCTGTTGAATCAAAGTTGAAATCTTATTGGGTTTGTAACTGTACACTGTTTTCGATAATGTTCCAGTGGTCTGTCGGGCATTTCTCCACATTGCTGATAATTTTTATACCGATTTTCTGTTGGCGAACCAATTTAAATGGTTTATGTTTAACGTATTGAGAAATTAACTACAGTATCTGTAAAGTCGTAAACAAATTGGACAAGTCATGAGGCACTGCAGATTTATTGAAAGACCTGCAAATCATTTCTACATTTCATGGTAATAAAACATGGATTTGATGCATATCAACATTACATCACTGTTGAAAAAAAATGAATAAAGCATATTAAAGCGAGGTCCTGAAAAAAACATCCGCCTTGTGCTTTCGGCGTTTCGCGCGCCCAAGCGGTAAGACAGAAAAGTGTATACTCTTTTGGCTGTCGTGACACTAATTGTAGGCGTACGTATTTAAATTTGGTATCACTGTGTTCGCAATAGAATTGTCTATAAGAACATATGTATAAAATGCCGTCAAATCATAAGGCATATCAACACCAAATAAAAAACTATTGACATCACTCGCCGAGAGCGCCAAACAGCAACAAAATGTTTCCATTCTCTTAATGGTTGTGAAGCCCACAGTTGTCCTACATCGTTAATTTTGGTATCATTGGAATCGCAATTAAATTCTCTATACGGACATATGCATATAAATATAGAATCAATGTCGCAACTGACCCAAAAGAGTGTGGGAAGTTATCTTGAGGTTATCTTGAGATGATTTCGAGGCTTTTTAGTGTCCCCGCGGCCCGGTCCTCGACCAGGCCTCCACCCCCAGGAAGCAGCCCGTGACAGCTGACTAACACCCAGGTACCTATTTTACTGCTAGGTAACAGGGGCATAGGGTGAAAGAAACTCTGCCCATTGTTTCTCGCCGGCGCCTGGGATCGAACCCAGGACCACAGGATCACAAGTCCAGCGTGCTGTCCGCTCGGCCGACCGGCTCCCTGGCTGAAGTGGCTGAAGTGTTACCCGCGGCGGCATATCGCCGAAAATGACATCGAAAAGTGTATATTCAATTCACTGTCCTGACATTATTTTGGATGTACGCATTTAATTTTTGTACCAATGTGTTCGCAATAGAATGTTCTAGAAGAATATAAGTATAAACCGTCAAATAAGAATGCGTTCGACCGGCAACAAATATAAAAAGTACGTCGATCATACTCGTCGTGTCAATAATGCAATAGTTTTACCACGAAGATTCACTGCCATGACGTTTTCTTTAATAAGCTCTTCTGTTATTAGAGAAAACGTACATTTCATGGCGAACATTTCTAAACTATCCCCAAGAAAATCGAAGCAAAAATGGATTTTATACAAATATTTTTTATTTTAACTAAAATAATAGTTAAAAATGCGGAACCGTAAGAAACACCTATAACGACCCGGCTAGTTATAAATGCGCGAAAGTGTTTTAATTAATTAAATTAAGGAAACAAAGTTGAGCATTTATGGACAGATGATCAACCAAGGTGGTTTTGTATGTAAGTACTATAAGTACTGTAAGTACTTACTGCAAGTACAATAATAATTAAAGTACTCATTTCCGGATAATTATTAGACTTCACTTCCACATTCTAGTGTGTCATGAAGTGATGGGTTTATTTTCTAGTGCGATTAATAATAATGACTAATAATAATAATGATTAATGACTTGGGGCGGGGCGCCTGACAACTGGATGGACAGCGCTTCAGATTTGTAGTCTTGAGGTGCCATGTTCGATCCCCGCTGGAGGCGGAGACAAATGGGCAAAACGTTTCTTTCACCCTGATGCCCCTGTTACCTAGCAGTAAATAGGTACCTGGGCTGCTATGGGCTACTTCCTGGGGGAAAAGGGGGTGTAACAAAAAGGAGGCCTGGTCGAGGACCGGGCCGTGGGGACGCTAAGCCCCGAAATCATCTCAAGATAAGACTTTAGTTTAGGTGCTATGTGCATCTTATGTCTAGGCACTAATACTCAGAACTGGAGATGAAGTAATTACTTATGGTTGTAAAGCCACCAGAGGTCTCTGGGTACAGAGTGGCTATGTTATAACAATTTTGCTAGCTCTTCATTGCTTAAGAAACCAATTTGCAAATTGGTTCTAAAACATCTCTCACCATGTTCCCAGTGTCCTTTCAACAAGACTTTTTGACAATAGTGATTATTTATAATAGCATCTCCCAACATGAACACAGGCATGGTAGATACAATAATATAGAGTAGTAGGGTGTGTCACAAAACATCCCCAACTTTTCCAACCGCCTCAATTACTGATAGTTCCAATTTCTTTTCCTACCGAAAGGCAAGTTTTTGTTTTAATTCTCTCAAATCTACATTTTCTATGCCCAAATAGGTTGGAGGAACTTTATGCACCCTTAGTTTTTATATGATTTTTCTTTACCTTTCAGTTAATATTTATCATGCACACTATGGGATGAAATCTCAAAGTCTACAAAATATCTCCATTGTACATTTTCCATAACTATTGTTCTTCATGCATATACTGTATAACATTTTTTAAAGAAGTTAAACAAAATTACAGAGGGCAGGGAGGCTCAATAGAAAAGATCATGCATCGGTTGATGAAATATATATATTGGGTGTGCATGGTATATGCACATCCAACTGACACTGGTTGCTGAAACCATGATCAGTACTGGCGGGTAGTGAGGGGTATCATTTATTAAATGCATAATTAAAAAGAAGTATCACAATAAATCTCAATTCTCTCAACTGGACTGCTGCCAAACAGCTTCCACTACCTTAAGTATCATTGCTGCCTCTCATGCAATTAAGTTTTCATTTAGCTTCCACTAGTAGAAGAATTAGAAATGCAATTACTAATTATGTTAACTTTAAAGCCTACACTATTTACTAAATAAAGCAAATTCATACTATACAGCATTCATAGGTTACCATCACCTGTAATACCATCTTTCAGAAATATATTTTATCTACAATGTTGTGCATTTTAATTTTTGAGAACTGAAACTTACTTCTATAATTCTTGAATCACTTGTTGAATAATTTTGCCATGTAGCATCTTGCCACTGCCAAAGAGCAGCATCCTGAGGACAACTAGACGGTCGTTGCAAAGCCCCGTCAATAGCAAAGATGCCATCCGAGGGAAGCATTGGCATCAATTCACCAATTAACAAGTGATCTCGTACAACTCTTGTGGACTGCGAGATACTAGTTCCACCTGAAGATTTTAAATTTTAGGTCAACCAGTGTGACGAAAGATGCAGACAAAGCTTATCAAGTGATGCTCTATATTATTCAGACTATTTTCATAAGCAGAGGAAATATCAAAGTGGCCTGAACAAATAACCAACCCCACATTAAATTAGTGACAACATTTAGTCTGTCTTGGACCTTATCAAGGCATGTGACTTTAACTGTCTAGGATGGATGGAAACAGCACTCNGAAGAGGCAGAAGGGAGAGGTCAGAGAGGACAGCACTGAGGGAAAATAGGTTCCAGTCCACCTTAAGCTGCCACCTAGGAAGGAGGGTATCTTGAGATGATTTATAGAGCTTCAGTGTCCCCGCGGCCCGGTCCTCGACCAGGCCACACCCCCAGGAAGCAGCCCGTGACAGCTGACTAAACACCCAGGTATATTTACTGCTAGGTTACAGGGGCATAGGGTGAAAGAAACTTTGCCCATTGTTACTCGCCGGCGCCCGGGATCAAACCCAGGACCACAGGATCACAAGTCCAGCGTACTGTCCGCTAGGGACCGGCTCCAAGGAAGTCAGTCGGCTCCAGAAGATGGGGAGGGTAAAAAGAGAAAAAGGGAACAAGGATGGGGAAATGATCACTGCCAAGGAGGTCATCAAGAACCTGCCACGTGAAATCTAAGAGTAGAGAAGACGAGCGAAGAGAAAGATCAAGACAGGGAAGGGTGCGAGTCCGAGTGTCCAAATGCGTGGGCTCATCAGAATTCAGATGAGACAGGGAAGAAGAGAGGATAAACGACTCAAGAAGGCGACCCTGGGTGTTCGTCAGAACATCACCCCAAAGGGAATGACGACAATTAAAATCACCAAGCAGGAGCAAGGCTCTGGCAAGGAGTCCAGTAAGTGTTTCAGATCGGGAAGAGAAAGCGGAACACTCGGGGGGAGATAAATGGAACAAACTGTGTACCATTTCCTCACAAAGATACGAGCAGCAGAACAATGAAGAGGCGAGGGAAAAAGTAAGGGGACAAAGGGAACATCAGAGAAAGGAATAGCCACGAAAGCGACCAGGGTGAGCACAAGCATCAGCTCCTGGAGACACACACAAAGGGGCGAAAACGTGAAATCAGAAGTTGGAGTTGAAGGAAATTGGTGTAATAACCCCGAATGTTCCATTGAAGAATAGACATCGACGAGAAGAGAAAGGACAACAGAGAACAGGGAAGAAACAAAGATGAAAGAGGAACATAGCACGTTAAAGAAGGTCAGGGTCGGGATAAGGGTCAACAAAGTTAGGATTAGGGGGCCGGGTAAATTGAGCAAAGACGGAGGGAAGCGGGAGAACAGACCAGAGATGGACGGGCGGCTTCTGGAGCAGGAGGAAGAGGAGGAGATAACCGAGAGGAGCAGTCAAGGACAGCAGCAGGAAGGAGGAGGAGATAACCGAGAGGAGCAGTCAAGAGACAGCAGCAGGAAGGAGGACTAGAAAGAGGGGAGCGCACATCAGCAAGGGCAGCAACCGAGAGGGAAGCGGAGGCCAAAGAAACCTCCATAGCAGGAACCACCGAAATGGGAGGGGAAGGAGCGAGTGTGTCAGAAGTAGGGGCCGAGGAAGAAAGCGAAGCCTTCTTACCCGCCGGGGAAGAGGAAGGAGAGGAGCCAGGCTTACGCTTCCGACTTAATGAGACCAATGTCCCAGCAACTAAGTACCGGGCAACGGATTCCAGTGTCTCAACAGGAGAAGCTGAACGAGAGCATACACGACGGCCGTTGGGAGAGCGATGGACATCAGCCCGCACTGAGAGGTGGCGGGGAGCTCCAATAGACGGAGGATTGGAGGGAGATGAGGAAGGAGGATCGGAGGGAGACGAGGAAGAAGACACAGGAGACATGACAGACCGGGTAGAAAGAAGGGAACCCCAGACAGAGGACCAGGAGGGGGACCCTTCGGGACAGAACTCAAAGGAACAGAGGAGGGGGCAGTGGGCGTATCAGGGTCCAAGGCATGGAAACGGTTGTAACTCGTAACTGTTGTAAAGAGGAAGGAGGGAAGGATGAGGAGAGGAAGAGCACAACACGCGAGCATAAGAGACGTTAGCATAAGGCGGGAGCCGGCGAACCTGGCACCTCGCCTCAGGAAAAGATAAACGCTCCCGGTGCTTCAAGTTGAGGACGGCTGCCTCAAGCTTGTAATGGATACAGGCACGGGAGAAGGTAGGATGGGCCTCACCGCAGTTGAGGCAGCGAGCTTGGGGAGAAGTGCACTCCGACTTAGAGTGACCCTCACCCCCACACAAAGGACAGAGAGAGCGAGTCCCAGAGCAGCAGAGGGCACCATGCCCAAACCTCCAGCACTTATTACAAAGCCGAGGAGAAGGACTATACTCCTGGACAGAGCACCTGGCACCAGCAAGAATGACAGAGGATGGAAGGGTCCTACCATCAAAGGTGATCTTCACAACACGAAGGGGTTGACGGCGACGACCACGAGGGGGACGAGTAAACGAGTCAACCTGGAGGACAGAATGGCCTTGGGCATCAAGGATATGCCGAATATCATCGTGGCAATCCTGCAGATTCCGAACAAAGGTTGCAACATGAGGCGGGAGGAGAATAGTGCCAACACTGGCATTCATCCGAACATTCTTGAAGACCCGAACAGGGATCTCGCCAAGGCAAGATAAGGCAGCCAAGCGGGAAGCTGCACCTGAGAAGGAGCGGCAACGACACGTGTACCGAGACGAGTGGGGTTGAATGTAACAGACGCATCCACGGAATCAACAAGATGCCGATGGAGGGAGAAATCGTCAGGTGTGCAGAATCAAGAGGGAGGAGATCAAAGTATTTGGCCCACGAAGCGGGACCAAACAAGGCTTGATATGCGTCAGTACGGGAAGGAATCGAGCGAGTGCGGCCAGGGCGCGGACGGCGTTGAGAACCCTGAGAGAGAGAGGGGTCAAAAGGCGCAGTAGTCACAACGAGAGACTTAGCCGCACCAGGGGCCGAAGTGGTCACCAATGGGGGCTGGAGGCTCGACCCAACCACAGAGGAGGGAGGGGAGCTGGGGGAAGAAGTCAGGATGGTCAGAGGAGGAACAAGGTCGGGGCCCAACGCAGCGGGAGCTACAGAGCCTGGTCTTCTAATACAGGCTGACTCGGGGGGCTTGGTTGCCCACCCCACGAGCCTGAGGGGGTACAACAGAAACATTTATTGACAGAGACGAAGAGAAAAATTCATCCACGAAAGTGTCCCCATACCCACCATGGAGCCACAATTAGAGGCAGGACACCCAACAGGAAGCTATCGCCGATCATGCCAGGGCCCCCTACGGGTGTGTCGTGAGTATACGCCCCACAAACGCCACCTTAAGAACCATCAGTCCATCGAGATCGGGTTCAACGACGAAAGGGGGATTGACAATAAAAGGTTCCCCTCGCTCGAGACGTTGGGTACTACAATTCTATGGGTGCAAGAATATGCCTCCCCAAGCACCTGGGCGTCAAAATAGAAGAAGTCCAAAGGAAGAATCCAAAACAAGCAAGAGGTCGGCAGGAAAACGACAAGCAGATAGGAGAAGAGGGGGAGAAAAACGAAACATAATGAAAAGGAAAAGCGATCCGGCACAATTAGAGAAGACAGCAGCAGGAGTGCAAGGCCACAAAAGGACAAAGGACTGTCCCACGGAGCATTACACTCTGGCAGCCGTCTACGAAGCCCCCTCACGATGCCAACGGGCTGGATGGCAAGGGGGCAGGAGAGTGAAAAGATTATACACTTTTTTGTGTTTACGCTCAAGAGCGCAAAACGGCGCGCGCACAATGCGCTATTTTTTTTCACGAGTGCCGGGCGCATAAAAGTGTTAAGAACCGTCAGTCCATCGAGATCGGGTTCCAGTGACGAAAGTAGGATTGACAATAAAAGGTTCCCCTCGCTCTCGACGTTGGGTACTACAATTCTACGGGTGTAAGAGTATGCCTCCTCAAGCACCCGGGCATCAAAATAGAAGACGTCCAAAAGAATAACCAAACGAAGCAAAAGGTCATCAGGAAATGACATGCAGACAGGAGAAGAGGGGGTAGAAAAAAACAACAGATGTAACAGGAAAAGTCGTTCAGCACAATTAGAGAGGACAACAGCAGGAGCACAAGGCTATAAAAGGACAGAGGACTGTCCCAAGGAGCATCACACTCCGGCAGCCACCCACCTAGGCCCCCCCTCACGGCAACAACGAGCTGAACAAGGAGGAGGGACAAAATTCAGAAGTGCCAGTACTAACAGAAATTTAAGATTATACAGTACACAGTTTGCACATTAAGTATCTTATTTGTATATAAAATTTTACTGACACTGCAATTTGAACAATTCATAGGACTAACTTTAAAGTTTTACAATCAAGTCAGTATTAAAAATAACAAATGGCTATATAAATTCACAAATAAATTAGCAAACCTTAAGGTTATTATATTAATGGATTGCAATAATGGAATTCATTTACATTTATTAACAATTTTAGAAATTGAGAAATCTGACAAGGCAATCAAGACTTAGGAAAGGAAAGGAAATATATTCATGGGGGTCTAGGAACCAATAGATAGGACAATCAAGAACTTTAGTATGTGCTGAATTTAATACTCAATTACACACAAAAAAAAGAAAGTGACTAAAAAAAAAAAAAAGTACTATCACAAAAGTTTACTACCAATAATCAACTGAGGTTCACAAGGTAAATACAAAAAACTTAGTTTACACATTCATAGCAATATGCTCTTGGGTACTCATTACATTATCACATTTTGTTTTCTGTAAAAACTATTATTTACTGTGTATTACAGTTATGTGATTTCTGATTATATCTATAATATACATCAATCTGATATTTAAAGTAGGCACTGATAAACATGACATGTACTCACAATACATACATTGGACATGCCAGGAGCATCAATTTATGGGCCATTTCAGAACAACACATGTTGAAACATGAGTCACTTAACATTCAGCTCTCAGTATCGAGGCAAATTCATCATTGTTCAATACCAAAGAACGCACAACTTGCCTAGAACCTAAAACAATTTTCGATTACTCTTATACATCTCCTGTATACTGTAACTGAAACACTCATGACTCAACATCTGTAATACTGACTGCCAAAAGATACTATCAATAAATAAAAAATATCCATTTAACAAAAATATATAAAATTTGAGAGCAGTTTAAGGCCAATCCAGCAGGTGTGTAGTTACACAAAATACCCAAAAGAATCAAATGAACTCAATACTGTAGATGGTAAACTTCGAAGAATATGAAGTGACTGGTGATGGTGCAACCAACAAGGCAACAGAGCTGGCAACCGAGTTCTGATGTTGGCAGAATGCACAACCAGGCTTTATAATGCATAGCTTTTATGCTTCTGTCTGTGTGCCAATCCACATAGAATGAGAATGTTCAGCAAGAGTCCACCAGGACCAGTTCAAGATTAAACATTATAAAAAATTACATACATATATTTGGTTTAATATTCTAGTATTCCCACCGACATCCAAACTGTATCTTTAAAAAATATTAATCAAACTAAAAGCAAAACAGTGAAATAAATTTTGATTGAGATACAGTATTGATATTAGGAGTATACTACATTGCAATGATACCCGATCCTTCCCCCCCCCCCAGTAATTGTAATGCCCATTCTTACTTTTGCACTGACCTGCAGTTTATCAGAAATTGAAATGGAAGATGCAATAAAAATTGAGCATGATAAACCAACAATGTTTCATAAATAACAAATGTATTTACTAGTTGAAGCAGTTTTATGACTTAAAAACAATTGAAGAAATGCATTCTTGGCCTTATTAAACCATTTTCTAAAAAACTAAACAAAGAACAGTTATATCCATTGTGATGCTATCTTTCAAATGACTAGGTCTGATATTCATAAGCAAGTTTAGTGAGAAGGGTCCCCAAAGTAAAATGGTCATAGTCATTGTACAGTAAACAAACAAAATTGCCCTCAGGTTCTGGGATCTCATTTAAAATGAGTAAATTATATATACACAAACTCAAATCCTAACAATGACCCACAGTCTTATGGCATACCATTATAATGTGGGTAATTTAGAGAAAACAAAGACTAAACACACTCAATGGAAACAATGACGAGATCAAATGATGGGTAACGTTCTAATGCTCTGCAAACGTCTTGTCTAACTCAAATTAATTAATGTGGTCAGTTATTAACATGCTGGGATCTTAGCTTATTTCTCCAATGTGCCCAACATCAGTCATAAAATAGTGGCAACTTAAACCAGCTGATGTAACCAAAGCTGCTTGAAGAAACTGGACAAATGGGGATATCACAGTTCATTTTTCATGGGTACTACAGAATTTTTCCATATAAATTGTTTGAAAATAATACAAGGCTAAAATAAAGCACTGATGTAGAAAGTGTCCAAATATTTATTTAATATTGCTAAATGCTAATAATTTTTCATATGGTATCTAACTGAAAGGCATCACACTGTCCTCCAGTTACCAGAAGCTGAGCAACTGCAAGTAATAAATTCGACTGTACTGTTGAGGTGAGGGCCACAAGATGGAAAACTTCACAGGTTGTCGACAGGCACAGGTAAGAATACATCCCCAGGAATGATATAGAAATCACAAATCATAATTATGATCACTACCATGACTTCAATAAATGCTTAGCCAATTGGCAACAAGGTTTTATGAGCAGAGTACGACATTTTCATTTGTAATCTTGCCGTCACACTTTACCTTGGCAACACATTTGATGTTGGACACCATGCACAAAACGAAACTGTATATATCACAATGTGAAGCCCAAAAATTGGTGGGTTGAGCATCAGCTTGCAAGTCTTTTAAGAGTTCATTCTATGAGAGGTGGAAGCTGTGCTGACCCTCTCTGGCCGCGATCTCCAATTTGGCACGCATAATATCAATACTGGAGTAGTCTGGTAGTTTCAGGTAATTAACGCAGGTCATCACAGAGGGTAAGAAGTCATCAGGGTTCTCTCCAGCTTCAAACGTTTTCCTCACAATTGTGAGAGCTGGAGTTAGACTTCTAAAACCTGTGTAAAAAAAATTAATATTTGGCAGTATCAAAACATGGGTACTTGTTTCACATGCAGCTACTTCATGTTTAAATTAAACACTTTTAGCTAGTTTACCGACATTTAAATTCAATATAGTCCAGTATTAAGAGTCCAAAACATACCATTTTCATGTGCAAGTTAGGCGGTTATATGTAAACAAAGTATAATACAAATATTGTATAGTTGCTATTTTGCCATCCACATTTTATTATGACATGAAGGAAAACTTAGGAACAAAGAGTAGAATAAAGAATACATGCATGTAAAAATCATCATTCTCTTCCATTGATATTTAACTGCTGCATAATCACATCGTTATAATTTTTTTTACTTATTTTGGGATCTGCAACAAAGAAAACCAGTTTACATGTGTAACAGGCCTCCCTCTCTCAACTGGTTTTCATCACAGCTGAACTGCTGCTGCTTCTGAATTAAGTTCAGACTTTAGCCACACTTCAAAGTCATATTCAAGTGAATGATTGAAGACAATGAAAATGATGCGAGACATGTTCGTAATTAAATTCATCCCAGTTAGTTCGTGACATACCTACCTTTTCATTTTATTTTACTTGAATTTAATATCTGTACTAAACAGACTTCATAAAAAAACTGCAGCCAAAAAGCATGAATAGTCATTAATGCTCTCCATATATTAGAGATAGTATAAAAGCAACAGGTCTGCACCACATGACAATGTGATGTGGTGGAGGCACACTATTCAGTTTTAAATGCACGGTAGATATGATAGAGCTCAATAGTCTCGGGAATTTGTACACCAACTGCCTAACAGTTGAGAGGCAGGTCCAAAGATCCAATGCTCAACCCCTGCAAGCACAATTAGGTGAGTGCATTTACATTTTAAGGTCTTATTTGCATTAGCACAATCCTCTAAACTAATCTGGTACATACTACACACCTTAGTAAACCAATGGAAATAATTTGATTAAAGTTTAAATTCAGAAAGATCTGGGTTAACACTGGTCTTGATAAAAAATAACGGTTAACATAGATGTGGAATTCTTTTATTGTTGGTTTATTGTGTAGGTTAGACATGCGAGTGTGGGTGGAAATAAATAGGAGCTACCTTGTACGGCCTAATACTACTTCTGTGGTTAACTTTTATTCTTGTTAAACGATTCCAAATTACTGTAGGGACCAGTAAGTATATTTCATATACAATTAATTTTTTGCACCAGGGCACTTTTCAAACCCCATAACCAAGTGCTTCTCTGGTGATTAGGAATGGTGGAGGTTTGTAGGGGGGTAGAGGATGGGAGCAATTAAAACCAAGTCCTCAGACATTTATTTCTGAGGACAATTTCCTAGACTCGCCATAACATTTATTTGAGAATTAAAAAGAGGGAAAACTGACCCAGATATAATATCTAAGCTACGCATTAGAAAATGAAGAAATGACAATGTTCCTGTCCATCCTGGTCCAACATCAAGTCATGTAATTACATGAATTTGTAGTAGTCCAGGACGGACCAAAACATCGTTGTCGTCTTTTTCATTTCTGATTTTTGGTTTTGACATATCTTTAGTCATGTTATTTTGACTCATCTAAAACTGACCAATAACTTATTTAATGTAAATTGTGGGCAAATAAAATTGCAATTTTAATTACTATTCACATTGAAAATCAACACCACTACCTAATTACCAATTTCATGGGAGAACATTACAAATAACCAAAATAAACCA
Organism: Procambarus virginalis; assembly: GCA_020271785.1. Lineage (NCBI taxonomy): Eukaryota > Metazoa > Arthropoda > Malacostraca > Decapoda > Cambaridae > Procambarus > Procambarus virginalis. Next base: position 22,823,723 of record WNGS01165318.1, on the reverse strand, counting down.
TGGAATACTAAATCTTCCATAATGTGCTACAATATTAGATAGAATAACCCTAATCCAATATATCCATGCCTCATCCCAACACTTTGTATAACCAGCTATCAAGTGATTATTCCTTGTTTCAATTACATTCAATAAATTACTTCAGATTAATACCCAAAGTTTGTAACATCTCCAAATTTATATCACTGCATGTATGCAAATATGTTCAAAACTTACCTCCAACAGGAAGCCGGGGTGAACCTGTGACAAATTGTAGGAAAGATCGCTGTTGAGCAGATGTATATTCTGACAAAATTTGCAACAGGAACTTGACTGCTCGAGAATTGTGCGTATAGCCATGATCTGGCCGGCAGCACTCTGCTAGCTGCTTCATATCCCATTGTGATGCATCCGAGGAACCGCAGAACAATTGCTCGAGCTCCTCAGGATAAAAGACGTGGAGTTGTGTCAAAGGAAACACGCATTCAAATCCTTCACGAAGGGCTTCCATTTGTCTTCTCACTCCCTCCCGTACTAACCATTCTATCACGAGCTACCGAAGAAAATTATATTTAGCGACTACACTTTCATTACACAGTAATTCGAAGAACAAGCATTTTTCTATGCAAGATTGATGAGTACTGAATGAGAAAACATCGAGGCAATACGATGAGTTTGATCTCCCCATATAGTATAAATATTCTCATACTTGTTCATTTGGTTTCATTGTGCAATATTGTATATTCTTGTAACCAAATTAAATGCAATTAAATTCAAGATTGACTAATCTGAAACATTATCTTAAATAAAGAGAAACTAGATAAGCATAAAACTGATCTCAATACACTCATCCCTTCAAATGTTACTGCCACCAATTGTCAAAGGCTGCCAAGATGTAGAATATACAATCACACAAATTAGCACACTACTTGACAACTAATACAGTACACCCCAACTGGATTGTCCGGCAATACTATAAATGAATGCATCTGAAACTGTCCATGTTAATGGTGTTATGTAATATACAATTTCTGTCTAATAATTAACCACTAACATACACCTATGTATAGTTTATAAATAAAATTACTGTAAGAGCTCAGTAATTCCAATTTTGGTAACCCAAATCCACGTTCAGTACAGGTACTGTAATTGGAAATTAATTCTGGTTAGTTAATTTTTTTTAACCTTTTTTACTCTAATAATAATTCAGGTTACCGAGCATTCTGCTGAACAAGAAAACCAAAAACCGGTAAATTTGAACGAGTTCAATCTTGGGCATTTCCATTAAAAGTCTGCTAACTAATGTTTGGCTAACTCTAATGAGAGAGAGCCCCATATGATTTGGATTACCAAGGAAAAAAAAATGGAGTTATAGTGTATAACATGTAATTTAAATCTAAGCGGCTAGAGTATTTGGTAGCCATCAATGGGCCCAATCTCATGAAAACAATGCATACTGTTTGTATATGCTTATTCAAAACTAAGAATAGACATCAAAATCGTGAATGCATGAGAAAATAGTTTTCGACTAAAAATACTATCGATTTCAGTCGCTCCATTAAAATAGATAAAATGACTACTTTGATCTAATATTACCAAATTTAATCTAAAGCCTTTGACCTAAGGCATTACACATTAATGTAACAAATTAATCCTTAAAGAATCCCAATTTGTTGGTAAATCCAAACTAAACGCTGCAAAATGGTAGAAAGTTTGAATGAAAACTTCAAAATTTCAAAACTTACTTGCAGGTACTGATCGAGGTTTTAATGGTGATGATATATCAGAGCCCCCCTTTCGAAATTCTATATTAGGGTAGCCAGGCAGAGTAAAGGTTAGCGCCAGGTCTTCCACACTGCAGCCATCTACTGTTAAAGCATCTAGACGAGTCTGAAGAATTACAATGAAACATAACATTCTTGCACATTTTTATACATCATATTGATAAGTCACAAGTTTATTTTTTTGTTTTCAAAATAGCATTAATGACTTTCATGATTCCTTCACTAACTGTAAACAAGAGTTATAACAAGATTTAATACTAACGTAAGATAACCTTGGAATACGTACTTGCAATTAACTATTAAACCTTAGAAACCTCAATTGGTGATTCATGGGGTAATGTGGACATCGACATAAGATGATTTAAACAATTATTATTGGGTTTTATAAGTGTGAATCAATATGGATATATAGTGTGTGGATGTACTGCAATGGAATTTACTAAGTAAAAAAATCTTGCTACCATTTCAGGTATGAACACTTATTGTCATGATGTACTGTTCTAGGGAAATGTGGTCATCATATGCCTATTAAGCAGTTATTGTCAGGGTTTTACATGTATGATGCAAATATGGAAATAATAACTGTAGATATAAATAAAGTAAAACTGATAGAACAATCATTGAAACATCCGAAGATAAAACAGAAGCGTTAGCAAAGTGAGTACAGTACTAGGCATTGACAAGTGCAGACACAGCCTTGCGGACACCTCCACATAATGAAACAATAAATATTCACTTTTTTTCATGTGTTCTTGCATTTTCATACAATTAATAATTCAATATGAAAATTATTTGGGGGTATTGTTATTTATTTGTTCAAATGAAGCTATCACCATTTTCTCCATAGCTGCTGTCTATGGGTTAAAGATCACATCTGTAGTTTAAAAATACCATATAATTTACTGTATACAAATAAATAGGAAATTTTGTACTGTATTCCAAGGGGTATATGCACTCGTACAAGAATATTTAGTTTTAATTTTTTTTTTTTGGGGGGGGGGGCATTTCATCATACATTTATTGAAGTGATTAACCCTGCAACAGCGAAAATAGTATATACGGTTACATTTTGGTCTAACTGCCTGCACAATGCACATAGTATATATACATTTTAAAGTACCGTAACAACACAGGGTTCACATCAACTTCCTGAGGGTTCTAGTAAACAGATGCAATGTAAAATAATAATAATAATAACAAAATCGTGGGTAACATTTTCAGGTGTGAAGGCCTCGGTACTGAGTGAGCAACCAAGGGTGGCATATGTAGCATGAGCTAACAGCACTGCTGTTCAGCTTTTGACCACTGCATCATCTAAAAATGTCAAAATATTTTTGACATTTTGAGTAACTGCTATTATTATAAGTGTGTACAATGTTCAGATATCAGTGAACACAATGCTGTTCAAGACATTCACAGCACTAGCCACAGCACACTGCCATTGTTTGATCCATCCAAGAATATTTAAATGACTTTAATGTTCCTTTACAAAATAAATTGGTGGAAAATTATTCAGTTACAGGATTTAGTGACTAGGATGATAATCGCAGCATTGTGGTGAGAATTATTAATGTGCATAGTATGGAGAGAGGA
>WNGS01165318.1:22808320-22820342 GCA_020271785.1 Procambarus virginalis | reverse complement strand
GCACCTAGGGAAGGGAACCCTAGGCGCATGCAGCCGAGTACTGGAGAATCACTCCCGGCTCGCGCACCACCTAGAAAACAGACACCACACTCTAGGTGCATTGCTGAAACAACCACTGGAGCCGGAGCACATAACCGTGCCTATAGCATCAGCCGAAGAATTGATGGGTGGATAGCCGGCGTGGGAGGTCTGGGGCTCCACCTTCCCCCTCCCGGGGAGGGAGGGAGCTGCGCAGACAGCGGCGCGGTGACGTGTGACGTCACACTAGTTTGCTTGTTTTTCTGTTTGGGAGTTCTATCCACTAGTTCGGATCTTGGTAGCAATTTTAACCAGAATAGGGGTTTGTTTTGGGGCGCTTACCTTTCTGGGTGCCTGTCCGGTCGATGGCAGACATAGAATGAATGCTTCCAACCACACGGGGGCTTCTATAGGCCATTGCTCCCCGTGCCTCTCTGAGGGGGCCCGGTTCTGGCCGTGGCTTCCGGTAGGCCTAAGAACTCCTTACCTATGACTGATGCCAAAGTCTGAAATTAGCATATCAGCCTGGGATAGCTCCGGGGAGCCGACGGGGCTCCCCCCAGAAAATGTCAAAATATTTTTGACATTTTGAGTAACTGCTATTATTATAAGTGTGTACAATGTTCAGATATCAGTGAACACAATGCTGTTCAAGACATTCACAGCACTAGCCACAGCACACTGCCATTGTTTGATCCATCCAAGAATATTTAAATGACTTTAATGTTCCTTTACAAAATAAATTGGTGGAAAATTATTCAGTTACAGGATTTAGTGACTAGGATGATAATCGCAGCATTGTGGTGAGAATTATTAATGTGCATAGTATGGAGAGAGGATGAATCTTAGCGAGAGGGAGGGAGGTAGCAGCGTAAGCTGACAGTGTGGCTGGCACTTATTTTCTGGACTCACCATACCAGCTTAGTGGTACGTTATGGTGAACACAAATGTAGATACTTAAACGTGTGTATGTAGTGTAATAAAAGCGAGCGCACACTTGTGTACGTACTCACCTAATTGTGCTTGCGGGGGTTGAGCTCTGGCTCTTTGGTCCCACCTCTCAACCGTCAATCAACAGGTATAAAGGTTCCTGAGCCTATTGGGCTCTATCATATCTACACTTGAAACTGTGCATGGAGTCAGCCTCCACCACATCACTTCCTAATGCATTCCATTTGTCAACCTCTCTGACCTAAAAAAAGTTCTTTCTAATATCATGTATGTGTGTGTGTGTGTGTAATTACCTAAGTAATTACCCAAGTGTAGTTACAGGATGAAAGCTACGCTCGTGGTGTCCCATCTCCCCAGCACTCTGTCATATAATGCTTTGAAATTACCGACGGTTTTGGCCTACACCACCTTCTCACTTAACTTGTTCCAACCGTCTACCACTCTGTTTACAAAAGTGAATTTTCGTAAATTTCTCCAGCAGCTTTGTTTCGTTAGTTTAAATCTATGACCTCTTGTTCTTGAAGTTCCGGGTCTCACGAATTCCTCCCTATCAATTTTATCAATTCCTGTTACCATTTTGAACGTAGTGATCATATCGCCTCTTTTTCTTCTATCTTCTAGTTTTTGCATATTTAATGCCTCTAACCTCTCCTCGTAGCTCTTATCCTTCAGTTCTGGGAGCCACTTAGTGGCATGTCGTTGCACCTTTTCCAGTTTGTTGATGTGCTTCTTAACACTTTGCCGCGCTCAGGACTCAGCCGGATGTCCTGTTCGCCTAACCGCTTCTGCACACGACTCAAAATGTCCTGATAAAATCTAATCTAACTTACGCTTTGTTGATCTTTTTTTTCCTACGTGCTCATAGAACATTCTATTGCGAACACATTGGCACAAAAATGAATGACGTACATACAAAAATAATGTCAGGACAGTGAAATAAGTATAAACTTTCAAAGCGCCGGATCGCGCATGTGTCGTTGTGTCACCGATACCGGGTAACAGTTCGGCCACTTTCCACACTCCTGCGGGTGGGCCGCGACCATGATTCTACATTTATATTCATATCTCTGTGTTGGGAATTTCATTGCGAGTCCATTGATACCAAAAGTAACGCTGTAGGACAAGTGTGGAGTTGACAGCAATCCCAAGAATAGAAACATTTTGTTGCTGTTTAGCGCTCATGGCGAGTCATGTACGTAGTCACATTAGTTCATTAGTTCTGACATTAGTTCTCGAGCTACGTATTTCATTTTGGTACCAATGTGTTCGCAATAAAATTCTCTAGAAGAACTTCTGTAAAAAAGGTCACCAAAGGTATAGGGATAACTGCACCAAATAAATAACTACGTAGATGACTCGTCGTGAGCGCCAAACAGCAACAAAGTGTTTCTACTCTTGGGATTGTTGTCAACTCCACACTTGTCCTACAGCATTAATTTTGGTGTCAAAGGACTCGCAATGAAATTCCCAACACAGAGATATGAATATAAACGTAGAATCATGGTAGCGGCCCACCCTCAAGAGTGTGGGAAGTGGCCGAACTGTTACCCGGTATCAGTGACGCGACGACACATGCGCGATATGGTGCTTTGAAAGTTTATACTTATTTCACTGTCCTGACATTATTTTTCTATGTACGTCATTCATTTTTGTGCCAATGTGTTTGCAATAGAATGTTCTATGAGCACGTAGGTAAAAAAGATCAACAAAGCGTAAGTTAGATTAGCGCCAAATATAAAACAACGCTGGAACATATCAGTGAGCATCAAACACAAACGAAATGTTTTTACTTTTGTTATGTTTGTCAAGTCTATACTAGTCTATAGCCTAGTGGTGAGAAAGAGAACTTCATGGCACGCAGTTTGAAACAAACCCAAAGTAAATTGGATTAAAATTGAATTTTATAAAAATATTTTTTATGGGGACATCATTTTATGTCCTCTTTGCAGAAGCGGGTAGACAAAACAGGACATACGGTTATGTCCATGGCATAGTAAAGTGTTTAATGTGGTCCTCAGGTGACAGTTTTCTATCTAGAACCACCCCTAGATCCCTTTCTTTGTCAGAATTCTTTAAAGATTTCACACATAATTTATAGGTTGTGTGGGGTCTATGTTCTCCAATTCCACATTCCATAACATGGCATTTATTCACATTAAATTCCATTTGCCAAGTGTTGCTCCATATACTTATTTTATCCAGGTCTTCTTGAAGGGCATGACAATCGTCTAGGTTTCTTATCTTCCCTATTATCTTAGCATCATCAGCAAACATGTTCATGTAATTCTGTATTCCCACTGGTAGATCGTTTTTGTAGACAATGAACATTACCGGTGCAAGAATTGAACCATGTGATACTCCACTCATAACATTCCTCCAATCCGATACCTTGCCTCTGATTACGGCCCTCATTTTTCTGTCAGTTAGGAAATTTTTCATCCATGTTAGAAGCTTACCTGTCACTTCCAATATTTTCCAGTTTCCAGATCACCCTCTTATGTGGAACTCTGTCGAAAGTTTTTTTTAGGTCCAGATAGATGCAGTCAACCCAACCATCTCTTTCCTGTAAAATCACTGTGGCTCGATCATAGAAACCGTGTAAATTCGATACACAGGATCATTCAGATCGAAAATCATACTGTCTGATATTATATCTTTTCTCTCCAGGTGTTCTACCCATTTAGTTTTAATTATTTTTTCCAATATTTTGACTATTACATAAGAACATAAGAACAAAGGCAGCTGCAGAAGGCCTATTGGCCCATACGAGGCAGCTCCTATTTATAACCACCCAATCCCACTCATATACATGTCCAACCCATGCTTGAAACAATCGAGGGACCCCACCTCCACAATGTTACGCGGCAATTGGTTCCACAAATCAACAACCCTGTTACTGAACCAGTATTTACCCAAGTCTTTCCTAAATCTAAACTTATCCAATTTATACCCATTGTTTCGCGTTCTGTCCTGTGTTGATACTTTCAATACCCTATTAATATCCCCTTTGTTATGTCCATTCATCCACTTGTAAACCTCTATCATGTCACCCCTAACTCTTCGCCTTTCCAGTGAATGCAAATTAAGCTTTGTTAATCTTTCTTCATATGAAAGATTTCTAATTTGGGGAATTAACTTAGTCATCCTACGCTGGACACGTTCAAGTGAATTTATATCCATTCTATAATATGGCGACCAAAACTGAACTGCATAATCTAAATGGGGCCTAACCAGAGCAAGATATAGCTTGAGAACCACACCAGGTGTCTTGTTACTTACGCTGCGATTAATAAATCCGAGTGTCCTATTTGCCTTATTACGAACATTTATGCATTGATCCTTTTGTTTTAAATTCTTACTAATTATAACTCCCAGATCCCTTTCGCAATCCGACTTCGCAATCTCAACACCATCTAGCTCGTATCTTGTAACTCTATCATCATTACCTAGCCTCAGAACTTTACATTTATCAGCATTAAACTGCATCTGCCAGTCCTTTGACCATTTCAAAACCCTATCTAGATCAACTTGAAGTGATAGTGAGTCCTCCTCCGAATTAATTTCCCTACCGATTTTCGTATCATCGGCAAATTTGCAAATGTTGCTACTCAAACCTGAATCTAAATCATTTATATATATTATAAACAACAGAGGTCCCAGGACAGAGCCTTGAGGCACTCCACTTACAACATTTTCCCACTCTGACTTGACTCCATTTATACTAACTCTCTGTTTCCTTTGGTATAGCCATGCCCTAATCCAGCTTAATATAGCACCCCCAATACCATGAGCCTCTATCTTTTTAATCAGTCTTTCATGTGGCACTGTATCGAAAGCTTTGCTAAAGTCAAGGTACACAACATCACAATCCTTACCACTATCAACTGCCTCAACTATGCTAGAATAAAAAGATAAAATTTGTTAAACATGAACGGCCATTTATAAAACCATGTTGCGACTCAATTATTAATTTATGTTTTTCAAGATGAAGACGAATTTTATTTGCTATTATAGATTCGAGTAACTTTCCCACAATAGACGTTAGGCTAATTGGTCGATAGTTAGACGCAAGTGATCTATCTCCTTTCTTAAAAACTGGTATCACATTAGCAACTTTCCAAAACTCTGGCACTCTGCCTGACTCTATTGATTTATTAAATATGATTGACAGTGGGTCACAAAGCTCCTCTTTGCATTCTTTCAGCACTCTGGCAAACACTTCATCCGGCCCTGGGGATTTGTTTGGTTTGAGTTTTACTATTTGTTTAAGAACATCCTCCCTGGTAACTGCTAAACTCGTCAACCTGTCCTCGTCCCCACCCACATAGACTTGTTGGGCTGAAGGCATATTGTTAAGTTCCTCTTTAGTAAATACAGATACAAAATATTTATTAAAAATACTACTCATCTCTTCATCACTATCTGTTATTTGACCTGTCTCAGTTTTTAATGGACCTATCCTTTCCCTAGTCTTAGTTCGATATAACTGAAAAAACCCTTTAGGATTTGTCTTTGCTTGCCCTGCTATACGAACTTCATAGTTTCTTTTTGCTTTCCTTATCTCTTTTTTAACATTTCTAACTAGTTGTACGAATTCCTGTTCTAAAGTGACCTCCCCATTTTTAATCCTTTTGTACCAAGCTCTCTTTTTACCTATAAGATTCTTCAAATTCTTTGTTATCCACTTTGGGTCATTAGTAATCGATCTATTCAATTTGTGTGGTATACTACGTTCCTGTGCTTTGTTTAGAATATTCTTAAATACGTTATAAATTGAATCTACATCGAAATCTCTATTTACATCAACTATCGCTGGGTTCATGTCTCGCTCCAAGACGGGCCCACACCCCATACCTAAGACTTTCCAATCAATTTGACCCAAAAAAATTCTTAGGCTATTAAAATCAGCTTTTCGAAAATCTGGCACTTTAACAGAATTTTCTCCTACAGGTCTATTCCATTCTATGCCAAATCTGATTTCTTTGTGATCACTGTTCCCTAGCTCACTCCCTATTTCGATGTCATTAATTTGTGTTTCCCTGTTAGTTAACACTAAATCTAAAATATTATTTTCCCGTGTTGGTTCCTTAATGTGTTGCGTAAGAAAGCAATCGTCAATTAATTCTAGAAAATCTTCTGCTTTACTATTCCCTGTTTTGTTCAACCAGTTTATTCCACTCAAATTAAAGTCACCCATGACAAATACTGTTAGATCTAGATGCCCTAGATATTTCATCCCATAGATGCTTTGCTTCCATTCTGTCTAAATTTGGTGGCCTATATATAACTCCTATTATAATATTATTTGCTTTTTCGATTAATTCTATCCAAATAGTTTCTGTGTGTGGCTCAGTTTTGATTCCCTCTTTGAGACTACATTTCAAATTGTCCCTAACGTATATGGCTACTCCACCACCTCGTCTAATATATCTATCTGTGTGAAATAGTTTAAATCCATTTATTTGATATTCGGCCAATAGTTCTCTATTATCAACATTCATCCACGTTTCGGTAAGTGCAATAATATCTATTTTTTCTGTGCAGACAAGAGCATTTAATTCGTTAATTTTATTTCTTAGACTTCTACTGTTTGTGTAATATACCTTAAGTGAATTGTTATTTTGAGGCCCTTCTCTTTCCCTGATCATTTTGCCAATTCCTTTCTCCCGCAAACACATACTTTTATTACATCCTTCCTCCAAATCAATTCCCATACCTCTATCTACTAACAGTTTAAACCCAAACAAACACCTCTAACCACTTCTTCCAACGAGTTTGCAACAGCAACCACCCCAGCTCTCGATAGATGCACCCCATCCCGAGCATACATTTCATTTCTTCCATATGTCACACTTGTCAATGATACAGCTATTTAATCGAGGGGGTTTTCCCTGCTGCCACTTTTGTAGATGGGAACTATGTTAGCCTTTTTCCACACATCAGCTACAAATCCTGTAAACAGGGATGCCTGAAAAATCAGTTGAAGAGGAATGCTGAGCTCAGGTGCACATTCTCTCAGAACCCATGGTGAAACTCCTTCTGGACCAACTGCTTTGTTCTTAATTAGCTCCTTGAGCATTTTTTCCACTTCGTCTCTAGACTAGACACCTCTATGTGCTCTATGTTGTTCTCTGCAATTCTTATTTTGTCTGGTTCCCTGAATATTTCATTTTGTACAAACACACTTTGGAACTTTTCGTTTAGTGTTTCACACATTTCCTTTTCATTTTCCGTGAATTTATTGTATGTATATATTTGTATTTGAATTTATGAGCCAGTTGTAACGAGAGTACTGGGGCTGCATGCACCCAGGGCATTAGGAGCTGGTCGGCTGCATGGACAGCACGCTGGACTTGTGATCCTGTGGTCCCGGGTTCGATCCCGGGCGCCAGCGAGAAACAATGGGCAGATTCTCTTTCACCCTATGCCCGTTACCTAGCAGTAAAATGGGTACCTGGGTGTTAGTCAGCTGTCACAGGCCGCTTCCTGGGGGTGGAGGCCTGGTCGAGGACTGGGCCGCGGGGACACTAAAAAGCCCCGAAATCATCTCAAGATAACCTCAAGGGCCACTCTCCCTAGGTGCCCTGTAAGTGCTGCCCTTGCAGTTCAGAGTTATCTTCCATAAGCCATTCAGGAAACTACCTCCGTGTGGTTCTTTTGCTGCTCGGTGATTGCCCGCCCTTGAGGTTCAGCTAGGTTTGTTCTTACTTCTGTTTGACCTTGGGTAGAAGGTACAGTAGTATCGTCGCTGGCTGGGGTGCAATGTACTGTGCCGCTGTCCAATATACGCATAGCGACCTGTTTTGTTCCTCTGGGGATGGTTTTTTTTTTTTTTTTTTTTCGCGCCTGGTCTGGGTCTGCCTGGTGTGGCTGTGGGACCATTTTTATGATTTTGGTGGCCCTCTGCTAGGTCCCCGTGATTACGCACATCGTGGGGGTTCAGTTTTTAGTTTGCTTGGTAGCTCTGGGATAACCAATTAGCAGTACCTTGCCTGGGCTTTCCTTAGCAGGCAGCTTAATACTTTTGCTCGGTGACTACTCAATGCCGAGTCGTCTGTGAAACGGGCAAGTCCGGTGACGACTCGGCATCGAGTCGTCGGTACGGCAACAGTAGCAGCGTTTTCGGGAAGGTCTTGCCGCGGTTTTGGACATTATATGCATATACTCTTGTAGGGAATTTCATTGCGAATACATTGATACCAAAATGAAAGTCCTAGGACCAGAATTAAGGTAACAAAGTTGAAAACAGAATACCCATTTTATTGCTCTATATTAGCACTTACGGGGGTAATGCTCTGTCACACACTGTTTGCTGTGGGTGATACGCCGGGCTTTTGGACTAAATATTTGCATATACGCCTGTAGGAAATTTTATTGCGAACACAATGATACCAAAATGAAAGACCTAGAACGAGAATTGAGATGTCCAAAGTGTTGAGAGTTTGCTCATTTTATTGCTCCTGCGTGCTCCCATGTAGCAGCACGCTCTCATTTTCTCAGTTTCTCGCCGGTCTTTTGGGCTTTATATGCCCTTAGTCCTGTACAGAATTTCATTGTGAATACATTCATACCAAAATGAAAGACCTGGGACCAGAATTGAGGTAACAAAGTTGAAACGAGCATACCCATTTTATTGCTCTTTATTAGCGCTCATGCGGGTAACGCTGTCACTTTCTCTGTTTGCTATGGGTGGTACGCCGGGTATTTGGACTTTATATTTGCATATACTCCTGTAGGGAATTCTATTGCGAACACAATACCAAAATGAAAGACCTAGGGCGAGAATTGAGATGTCCAAAGTGAAGAGAGTGAAGTGGAGAGAGAACTCTTACCCGCTCTCGGGTAAGACGCTCTCACTTTCTCGCCGGGTTTTTGGGATTTATATTCATTTAGTCCTGTAGAGAATTCTATTGCAAACACATTGATACTAAACTGAAAAACCTAGGACCAGAATTGAGATGACAAAGTTGAAAAGAATACACAATTTTCAGAATTACCGCGCTCTCTAATGTAATGACACCTTGGGGTGGAGCAGCGCTCTCTCTCTCTCGTAACCGCGGCCTGTTGTCATCACATCGGCGGGTGGAGATCGCTGCAGTTTTTGACATTATATGCATATACTCCTGTTGGGAATTCTATTGTGAACACATTTATACAAAAATGAACGACCTAGGACAAGAACCGAGTTGACAAAACTAAAAAGAGTAAAATTTTATCACTTGTGCGCTCCCGGGTAACTTTCTCTCACTTTCTCTGTTAGTTGCAGATGATAAGCTAAGCTAAGTTGCGGATGATAAGTTTATATGCATTTAATCCTGTAGAGAATTCTATTGCGAACACATTGATACCAAATTGAATATCTTAGGACGAGAATCGAGCTGACAAAGTTGGAAAAATTATACACTTTTCAGAATTTACTGTGCTCTCCCTCGCGCTCCCGCGGAACGCCCAAACCCACCTGGGATAGTGGGGCGCTCGGGGGCCCAGTGCGCCAAAGTGTTAAGGGCTCCCTGGAAACCCCCATTGGGGATTGGGGATCATTGGTCTGATGGAGGAGACCGCCGAGTCCCACTCCCTTCGCGCGAGTAGTAGTTGTAGTTGAAATGGCCCGTAGACCGTCTGTTTTGCTTTTTTTTCTACGGACGCTATATGGGGCCATGTGTTTTCGTTACAAATGGCAGGGGAACGCTCTATTGAACCATGTGTTTTCATTGCAAATGGCAGGGGGATGCACTATTGGGCCATGTGTTTTCATTACAAATGGCAGGGGGACATTATGGGGTCATGTGTTTTTGTTGCCCCAGTAGGATTTCGCTCCTGTCTGTGTCCGTTTTCTAAGTTGCACCGTAGTCTTAGGCACTTTCGATGGACGCTCTATGGGGGCCAGGGGTTAAAGTGGTTTTGCATGGGAGCCACAATTTTGTGCATTAAAATACAATACTGGAAAATACATCAAATACTTTATGCATTTAAAATAATTCAAACTAATAATTGATTATCTAGAAAGTAAATACGAACCTGAAGCTCTATTCCCGAGATTCCTTCCTGCTCTGCTTGCGCGGTAACGCGCCTCTTGTGCAAGACTGTAGCGTGAAGCCTGTCCAGAGTATGCCCAAGTGTCAGATCTAATGCAGTTACGTCCCCCAATCCTAGGGACCATTCTTCACTCAATAACCATTTGTACACACACTCGTGAAGACCCAAATCCAGCTGTCAGAATAAATATACATATACATGTATTGAAAAGTACAGTGTAACAGTTTAATGTAAATTGGAAAATTGGCTAAATTATTTACTAAAGCAGTACCACAAATTTGAGATATTATAAAGCTCAGCCAAACAAACCTTTACCTGATTAAGGTAAAAGTTAGTTAGATATATATATATATATATATATGACAATGTCAGACCACGGAGGAAAAATGAAACAGGAATTTCCTTAAGTACTTTCGTATATTAATACATCTTCAGAAGGACTCCTTCTGAAGATGTATTAATATACAAAAGTACTTAAGGAAATTCCTGTTTCATTTTTCCTCCGTGGTCTGACATTGTCACATTTTAAATCACGTGTTTAATTTCGTGATATACGCACATATATATATATATATATATATATATATATATATATATATATATATATATATATATATATATATATATATATATATATATATATATATATATATATATATATATAGTTAGTGACGATAATCTCTCAAGAGAGATTGAGCCTGCTCTTCCCTTCATCGTCACGTTCATTGCTACATTCAAGATACATTCAACAGTAGCAAAATGTTTGTCAAGGCAGCCACACGCACCTGCATACCACACGCACCTGCATACCCCCCACTCCTGCACCCCCCCACACTTCTCCTCAGCGCGACACTTCAACGAGCTAACTATTAGTGTTGGCCTGTCTGCTTTCTGATTGGTTGGTCAGGATCACACCACTTCTGCTTCGTACCACGCACGCCATCTACTCAAGTCAACGTCTAGGTCGCGCCACGACACCTTCCTCAGAATATCTTGTGCTCTAAAGCTGTGAACATCTAATTGATATTCCTCGGGTATCAAGTAGCGGTTCTTAGCTTGCGCTAATATTCCAGCACCATTTTACTTGTATTACATTTTGTATTATTGTTAAAGTAAACCAGTAATTATTCATTTTATGCTTAGTTCTTTTTCACTTGTTATATTTGCACTTTGCCAAGCCAAGGAATTGTCTTTATTTAACTTTGTTTTCTAGAGTAATTAAATTTCATTGTTTATATTTTGTGTGTCTTCCCCTACCTTACCACAGACTATCAGGCAAGCAGTCTCTTTTTTTACGTGTATGTGACCAGGCATTGACATCTGCCATTGGAGGACTGCTGAACATCCATACTCCACTACTTTACCGTCACTATATATATATATATATATATATATATATATATATATATATATATATATATATATATATATATATATATATATATATATATGTCGTACCTAGTAGCCAGAACTCACTTTTTGGCCTACTATGCAAGGCCAGAATTGCCTAATAAGCCAAGTTTTCCTGAATTAATATTTTTAATTTTTTTCTGATGAAATGATAAAGCTACCCATTTCATTATGTATGACGTCAATTTTTTTTATTTTAGTTAAAATGAACGTAGATATATGACCGAACCTAACCAACCCTACCTAACCTAACCTAACCAATCTTTATAGGTTAGGTTAGGTTAGGTAGCCGAAAAAGTTAGGTTAGGTTAGGTAGTCGAAAAACAATTCATGAAAACTTGGCCTATTAGGCAAATCGGGCTTTGCATAGTAGGTTGAGAAGTGCGTTCTGGCTACTAGGTACGACATTATATATATATATATATATATATATATATATATATATATATATATATATATATATTATATATATATATATATATATATATATATATATATATTGCTGTGGCCCTCCGCCTTGCTGCCCCAATCCACACCAGATATAGGTGTATTTGCGGCGAGGTGGTGGCTGACAGGTACGGCCACCATGGCCTACTCTGCCAAAGCA
>WNGS01165318.1:22728320-22800820 GCA_020271785.1 Procambarus virginalis | reverse complement strand
ATGTTTTGTTCTCCATAACAAACCACTAAGTTAGTATTGCGAGTCAAAAAGCAACGAAAAGTGGCCATCACTCACCAGCCAGCCAATCGCTACTACTCCTTCCCTCACCGCCTCACTCGCCAACATACTCCTCCCACCTCACTGTTTTTGCTTTTATTCACTATACACAGACGTTATATATAAATATCTACATGTTTTGTTCACCATAACTGTACATCTAAGCTTGTATGGTGAGTTCAGACAATAAGAGACGTAGCTACATACAGTCAGCTGTTGGCTGCCGCCTTCACTGGTTCAAGGCTAGATGCACTAATATTTCTCCTCCAACAATATACTGTTTGTGGTGATATATATAATGTGTGTGTATATAGTGTAATAAGTATCTACATGTTTTATTCACCATACCTATACAAATAAGTTGGTATGGTGCCCAAAGACCATAGTGGCCACCAGTTAACAACATGACATGTCATGCAGATGACACCTCCCTCACCAAAATGGTGGCTCCCAACTTACACCTATTGCTGTTATTACACTATACACACATTACATAAAAGTATCTACATTTGTGCTCACCATAGCAAACCACTAAGCTGGTATGCTAAGTCCAGTCAATAAAAGGTGGCCACACAGTCAGAAGAGGATGCCACCTCCCTCCCTCAGCATTACTCCTTCCACCATAGAGCACAGTGCTAAGTATCACCACAATCCTGCTATTATCAGAATCCTGATCAGTTTTATCACAGTAGGGTCTTCTGTAATACTACCATCGCTAAATAATGGCATGTATGTATATATTTTGAAATTTTTAGGCGAACAGTGGTCACAAGCTGAATAGCAGTGCTGTGAGTTCATGCTGCACGAGCCAGCCTTGGTGGCTCGCTCAGTACCGAGGCTCTCACGCCCGGGAATGTTGTCCACAATTTTGTTTCTAGGTGGGTGGCATCTGGTAAATATGGGTCGTGGCTGGACTATAGCTAACCCTATCCCTCGCGGGGCATTTAAAATCGTGCACTAAAGCTTAACCCTTTAACTGCGTTGCCTCCAAATATGACACCCCCGTGGTGCGCAGGAAATAAATTCTCTGGAAAAAATTCTTTTTTCTTTTTAAAGTGTCAAAAACCCTTCCCTCAGTATGGGTATGTAAAAAAAAAGCCGTAATTGTACTTACTTTGGCTGCTATGGGGTCCGTAAGTTGGGGCGTGACGTCATGATTCCCCGTGCGCCCGTGCTGTAAGCTCCCGGGGCAGGTGGGGCGGTCGGGGCATGGCGCGCGAGTTGCCGCGAATATATTTTCGTTCATTTTTTTCGCACAGTTCCAAATACATTTTATTTGTTTTTACGTACTAATCCTATGTATAGTGAACACGTACACTATATTATGGCAGTAAAACAACCGTACTGTCCGAAGACACTGTGTTATGTGCATGACACTTGTGTACACATATGCTGCACATATTTACTATGTATCATGCTAATTTATGTATACATATAATCTATTTACACACTACACACTGTCACACACTATATACATTCACCATCAACACACTCAGAACACCTCGAGTGAGAGCAGCCACACCCAGCCAGTCTCCCTCACTCCAACATCTTACTCGCCAACATTGCTCCTCCCACCACCCGCCAAACACACACCGAAACTACGACGTTGGTACAACGTTCGAACAAGTTTTAACACCTCCTAACCAGTTATAACAACCAATATAGCAAGTTGTAACAACGTTCTAATCCGTCGTAAACACGTTAAGCCAAGATGTAACAACTTTATTACACGTTGTAACAAGCGGAAAATAGACACAGTTTCGGTTTGTGTTTCCAGGGCATACTGTTATAGTTCTTATTACACATGTTCTATATACCTATCTACATGTTTTATTTACCAGAACTATGCAAGTAAGCCGGTATTGTGTCCAAACAGTACAGTGGCCACCATACACTGCATGAAAAATCACACAGCAGACGACACTACGATTACGTCACCTCCCTCACCAAAATAGCTCCTCTCAACATTCTCCTGTTACTGTTCTTACACTATATACACACACTATATATACCCATGTACATATGTGTTGCCCATAGCGAACCACTAAGCTATTATGGTGAGCAAAACAAGAGTGGCAGCCCCACACACACACAATGAGGCTACCTCAATTCTCGCCCTCCCTCCCTCACCAAACTTTCCTCCTTCCACAATACTACGCACAACGCTAATTATAACCACAATCCTGCTATTATCACAATCCTGGTCACTAATTCCTGTAAATGAATAATTGACCACACGTTTATTTTGAAAAGGAACCTAAGAAATCATTTGAAAATTCCTAGATGGACGAAATAATGCTGTGGTGCTGTAAACATCATGAACAGCATTGAATCACTGATAATTGAACATTGTACCCAGTCATTATCACACTCAGGCTCTTCTATAACACTATCATGGCTAAATGATACAAGTTATATATATATTTTGACATTATTAGGCGATGCTGTGGTCACACGCTGAACAGCAGTGCTGTGCGCTCATGCTGCGAGCGCCAGCCTTGGTTGCTGACACACTACTGAGGCTCCCACACCCGGGAATGTGGACCACGATTTTTTTTAAAGATGGCGTCTGTTTACAAGAGCCCCGAGGAAGCTGATGTGAACCCCGTGTAGCCGCGGGAGATTTGAATGGAACGTGAAAAATACAAATACCCGGAGGCGCGTTGCGCAAACCAGACGCGAGCCTGCAGGCGCGTTGCGCAGTTAAAGGGTTAAATCATTTATATATATGTATTGCGTGGTTCCGGTAAAGTTACTCCCATCATCTGTACAGGTATATGTATTGCGCGGTCTAAGGGTTAACCACTGAACTGCGCAACGCGCCTTCGGGTATTTTTATTTTTCACGTTCCATTCAAAACTGACGCACGGTGACGAGGGTACAAAATGAATGCCTGGGGGCCAGTGATCGTCCGCCATTTTGAAAAAAAATCCCAGCATGCCCCACGGCCGTGGGGCGCCTCAATTTAAAAGCAGCAACTATGTCTGACACATCTACGAGCTCCTGCTACACGGTCACCCGCAGTCATAGAAAATGACTGAGGAGATACGCGACATTTTGTATGATGACAGTGCTATGGATGATGACTTAGATTATGACCCAGAGAAAGACCTTACAGAGAGGTCTGATACGAATGATGGAAGAGTGAAGTGGATGATGTAGCGAGCGTGTACGGTACACGCGCCTCGCTGCCCTGGGACAACACTTATCGCCACCACCATGTCTCCAGACACAAGTTTATTCAGTGATAGTACATGCGATGAATCTTTCTCGGGCTTCAGTGACACAGGCTCTGATTACAAGTAATGTGGATGACCGAGCAGCGAGGGTGTTACCAGGCGGGGTTTTGCTGCTTCGGCAGCATGACACGGCAGGCGGCAGCGTGTCTTGCAGCAACAGGACAATGGCAACCGTGGTCTCTCTACATCAGGTGTTTGTGGTAGGTAGATACGTAGATCAGCCTCATCTCCTAATATACCCTCATGCAGCTCCAGCACCAGACGATGTATCTGTGTTTTTGGTGCAGGTGGTGTTGGCACCAAAGTCAAACCCCTGGGTTTACTTGTGTGGAAGGATTGTGCTGCATTTGTTCCACAAATGCGAACGTTTGATGCTACCGATGTTGGTGTTACACCATTATTCCCGTAAACAGGTGATGATATGGCAGAAAGAGACTACCGTAACCACTCGATTATCCGGGATTCGAACATCCGGAAAATGCCCTTATACGGCCAAAATAGTGACCGGATAAAGTTCTCAATATCCGGCCAAAATGGCAATGGGAGCCGGATAAAAAATCAGAGCCGGTTAACTTGCTGCCGATGTTACACTATCCGGACAGTCAGCCGGATAATCATTGAATTGTCCAGATATGAAAGCCATGGGGCGGGCCGAACTGTACTAATCCCGTCTGGTTGTGGCTGGCTGGCTCCAGGCGCATGGTGGAAGAGGGGGTAGGGTGGGTGGGTGGTGTCGGAAGGGTGGGAGGGGAGCGTTGGGAGGGACCACCTGGGTACAGGAATTACCATTAATTTTAGAACAATTCATCATAGACAAAATCAAAAGAAATACTAGTAATTATGTAATAACAAATACAGTGGTACCTTGGAATACGAGCATCCCCGTTTGAAAGTTATTCGGAATACGAGCAGTATTTCCTCGGAAAATTTGAATCGGAATACGAGGGTTACCTCGAAATCAAAGTTTGTTGATACGTGTACAGGCCGACCTAACGCGTGGTGGCACGGCGATCGGCGCTCAGTTTACCAGTGCCTCGCGCCTAGTGACTATCCTGCCTGAATTCTTCTCTAGGATTTTCAGTGTTTTGTTGGATTTTGGTCATTTCACCATAAAAGGTGTCATTATGTGTCTCGCAATGGGTCCCAAGAAAGCCAGTGGTAAGGTTCAAGCCAAGAAAACGCATGTGAGGATGACAATAGAGGAAAAGCAAGAGATCATTCAAAAGCATGCAAATGGTACACATGTTGAACTTTGTAGGCAGTACAACAAATCCACGTCAGCGATATGCACTATACTTGCCAAGAAAAAGGACATTATGAGTGCTAACGTGGCAAAAGGCGTAAGAACAATCACGAAACAAAGACCACAAATACTTGATGTTGAAAAGAAGAAGTAGTGTCGGATGTGGGAAATGCAAACTTTTATCGAAATGAATCGCCAGAGAAAGCTGTAGCAGGCCATTGCTCTAATCTTTTCAATGACAATGTGATGCCTCACTACAGAGACATCTTGAGAAGGGAAAAACAATCTTCCATGGACATTTGTTGAGAAAATCGAGCAGTGATCCACGATCAGGACCTAGAGGTATGCAGGCAAAATGTGCCAGAGTGTGCACACCAGAGATGTCCTCACTGCCTGATGTTATAATGGAAGGGGACTCCCCATCCAAACAGTAACACGTCTCCTCCTCCCTCCTCCTCACCATCTTCCATACGCCAACAGGAGTCATCAGCAAGTAATTATCAATAGAAGGCACCAAACCAGAAAGGCTATGTATCACCATCAAATGTGCGAGATAATCAGAGGGCGCTAAATATCACCAAGGATGCCAATATGAGAACAAAAACGCATAAGGCGAACGATATCAAAAGTATCAGAGTTGCCAAGAATTCGATCGAGGGACAAGCGACCGCGGGGGACAGTCGGAAAACAAGACACACGTTCGTCCTGGAAGTCAGGACATTCAACAAGGATATGTGCGACCGTAAGAGGGACAATGCAATTTGGACAATAAGGAGCAGGGCGGCGCTCCATTAAGTGACCGTGAGTTAAACGGGTATGGCCAAGACGTAATCTAGCCAGAGCCGTTTCCCACTGTCGGTTACGGAGGCAGGAGGAAGGCCACTGGGACACACGACTCTTGAGAGCACGCAGTTTGTTACCAAGAACAGAAGACCAATGCTGCCAACGGGCAAGGATGGAGGCATGAATAACTGGGTAAAAGTCGGAGTAAGGAACACCTTTATGGGAGATGGGACAAGTGCGGATAGCGTCCTTAGCGGCAGTATCCACACGCTCATTTAAAGAGACACCAACATGGCTGGGAACCCAGCAAAACGCAACATTGCATTTCGTGCTTGCATTTCGAGAATAATGCAAATGAGGACAGACACTAAAGACTGTGGAAGGTACGGAAGGAGTTCAGCGACATGAAGCAAGTTCCGCGATTATTTTGTTCCTGCACAGAATGTGGTAATTGACGAATCGCTTGTACTGCTCAAGGGGGGGGGGGGGGACTAGCATTCAAGCAGTACATCCCATCAAAGCGCCACCATTTTGGACTGAAGTTTTTTGTGCTGTGCGACCAAGACTGGTATCGTCATGCAACCCGTCCTCGCAAATTCATATAGTCAATATTGACTTGTTAGTTATGTGCATAGGCGACATACTAAACATAAGTTTCCCTTGAAAAGCTACATAGAAAACACCGACCTTACCTAACCTACTTAGTATGTTAAAATAAGCATCTTATAGCTTCGTAATTAGAATTGTTACCTAACCTATTATAGGTATAGGTTAGGTAATAATTGTAATTACGAAGCAATAAGATGCTTATCTTAACATACTAAGTAGGTTAGGTAAGGTCGGTGTTTTCTATGAAGCTTCCAAGGGAAACTATTATGTTAAGTATGTCACCTATGCACATATTTAATAAGTCAATATTGACTATACGAATTTGCGAGGACGGGTTGCGTCATGATTCTGTATTCTGGTACAGACGTCGACATGCCAGCTCGAGATCCACACGGGTTCCCAGCAGTCGTCAAAACCCTGATGGAACCGTTGCTGAACAAGGGGCATATACTGTTCACAGATAACTATTACACCAGCCCTTTGTTGACCAGATACCTCCTTGCCCACAACACTGGTGTATGTGGCACTGTGAAGGCCCACAGGAAGGAAATGCCAGTGTTCGGCATGGGTATAGCAGAGTCCTTGCCAGCTGTGCAAGTGTGACAATATGCTCTCAGTGCGGTGGAGGGACAGTTGCGAGGTGAATATGCTGACTACGATTCACACCGGTGCCATGTTGGACAGTGGCAAAGTCCACTTTCAAACACGCTTGCTGATTTATAAACAAGACTGTCAGACTATAATGTGAACATGTGCCTTGTCGATAAATGTGACATCATGCTCAGTGCAGTGGAGTGCGTGCACAAGTCTGTGAAGTGGACGAAAAAGTTCTTTTTCCATTTAATAGATGTTGCAGTGTTCAACTGCTTCAATATGTACCTGGTAAAATCTGGCAGGAGACCGCCAATACGGACATTGTGTTGCTGTTGTGTCACAGCTGCTAGTAAAGTATGGCAAGGAGGGCTCTGTTGCAACACGCGGGATGCAAGCAACAATGCCACACACAGCTCCAGTCAGACCGAGGGGTAACGAGATGTTCGGTGTTCACATGCTGGAATATATGCCAGGCACAGCATCACGGGATAAGGGTAAACGTGCCTGTATAGTATACAGGAATACTACCCAAAGAGAACAAAAGCGAAGATGCATTAGCACCTGGTGCGAGGAGTGCAAGGTTCAATTATGCCCCGTTGGCTGTTTCGCAGCATATTACACTCGTGGAGTTCTGAGTGTGTTTTTAGTGTGTGTGTGTGTTTTTAGTGTGTGTGTGTGTTTTTAGTGTGTGTGTGTGTTTTTAGTGTGTGTGTGTGTGTGTGTGTGTGTGTGTGTGTGTGTGTGTGTGTGTGTGTGTGTGTGTGTGTGTGTGTGTGTGTGTGTGTGTGTTTTAGTGTGTGTGTGTTTTTAGTGTGTGTGTGTTTTTAGTGTGTGTGTGTTTTTAGTGTGTGTGTGTTTTTAGTGTGTGTGTGTGTGTGTTTTTGTGTGTGTGTGTGTGTGTGTGTGTTTTTAGTGTGTGTGTTTTTGTGTGTGTTTTGTGTGTGTTTTTGTGTGTGTGTGTGTGTGTGTGTGTTTTTGTGTGTGTTTTTGTGTGTGTTTTTGTGTGTGTGTGTGTGTTTTTGTGTGTGTTTTTGTGTGTGTTTTTGTGTGTGTTTTTGTGTGTGTTTTTGTGTGTGTGTGTGTTTTTGTGTGTGTGTGTGTTTTTGTGTGTGTGTGTGTGTTTTGTGTGTGTGTGTGTGTTTTTGTGTGTGTGTGTGTTTTTGTGTGTGTGTGTGTTTTTGTGTGTGTGTGTGTTTTTGTGTGTGTGTGTGTTTTTGTGTGTGTGTGTGTTTTTGTGTGTGTGTGTGTTTTTGTGTGTGTGTGTTTTGTGTGTGTGTGTGTGTGTGTGTGTGTGTGTGTGTGTGTGTGTGTGTGTGTGTGTAAATAACGAAAATTAACAGAAGGAATAATCATTCCATCTAAAGATGTATTCTGAAGAGAAAAAATGCCCAGGGCATTTTTTCAAGAGAATTTATTTCCTGCACACGGGGGGGTTCCATATTTGGAAGCCGAACAGCCCAGCAGTTAAAAGCATGCTGCAGGTAAAGGATAATATTCAGAAGTTGAAAGTGAGGGACAGATACACGGAAAAAAAAAGGAAGTGTGTGAAACCTTAAACGAAAAGTTCCAAAATGTGTTTGTACAAAATGAGATCTTCAGAGAACCAGATAATAAAAATTCCAGAGAACAGAAAAAGAGCACATAGAGGTGTCTAGAGACGAAGTGAAACAAATGCTCTTGGAGCCAAGAAAAAACAAAGCAGTTGGCCCAGATGGAGTTTCACCATGGGTTCTGAGAGAATGTGCACCTGAGCTAAGCATTCCACTTCAGCTGATTTTTCAGACAGCCCTGTGGTACAGGACTCGTAGCAGATGTCTGGAAAAAACCTAACATAGTTCCAATCTACAAAAGTGGCAGCAGGGAAGACTCCCCCCCCCCACAATTTCAGACCTATATCATTGACAAGTGTAATAGTCAAAATATTGGAAAAAATAATAAAAACTAAATAGGTAGAACACCATGAGAGAAATGATATAATATCAAACAGACAGTATGGTTTTCGATCTGGAGGATCCTGTGTGTTGAATTTACTCAGTTTCTATGTGAGATTTTATAGGAAAGAGATAGTTTGGTTGACTGCATCTATCTGGACCTAAAAAAGTCTTTCAACAGAGTTCCATATAAGAGTGTTCTGGAAACTGGTAAATATTGGAGGGGTGACAGGTAAGCTAACATGGGTGAAAATTTTTCTGACTGATAGAAAAATGAGGGCAGTAATCAGAGGCAAAGTATCAGACTGGAGAAATGTCACAAGTGGAATATCACAGGGCTCAGTTCTTGCACCAGTGATGTTCATTGTCTACATAAATGATCTACCAGATGGAATACAGAATTATATGAATATGTTTGCTGATGATGCTAAGATAACAGGAAGGATAAGAAACTTATATGATTGTCATGCCCTTCAAGATAACTAACAAAATAAATATATGGAGCACCACTTGGCAAACAGAATTTAATGTGAATACAGTGGAACCTCTATTAACGAGTTTAATCCGTTCTGGCACCGAGCTCGTTACCTGGAAAACTCGTCTTTGGAAGCAAATTTCCCCATTTAAAATAAAGGAAATAAATTTAATCCATTCCACTCCCAAAAACATCCATACTTGTATGACATTTTTAATGTAAATATAATACTGCACATGTAATTATAAATGTTTTGTTGCACTGTTTTAATGTTTACTTTACCTTATGAAGAGTCGTTGCTGGCTTGAGGGAGACGATGGGGAGGTGGGATGGAGGAGAGGGTTTATGGTGTGGAAGGAGAATCCACCTCTGAGTCAGGCGGGCTCTCTCTTCTTGGGATTTTCACCCCACTGGGACCAGGTTGTGGTTCACTATCACTGGCTCTTCTTTTCTCTACTTTTGGAAAGAACTTTTATATTGACAATTGCTTTTGTCTTTGTTTTAGGATATCCATAAAACGAGACAGCAAATTGTCATTAAACATGTTCACACACTGGGTTGTCACTGCTTGACCAGGGTGATGTCAGTGGAAGAGGCAGCATCCTCCCTTACCTCCTCATTCCCTTACTAATGGTGTAAATTGTTGATGAGGACCTGCCATACTCCCTTGTGAGATCAGTCACACAGACACCACACTCATGCTTCGCTATAATTTCCTTCTTCAAATCCACAGTAATTGTATCTTTCTTCCTCTTGACAACACTATCTTTAGCAAGCAGCTTCTTTGGAAACATCGTGTGTTACAAATTGTAGTCGCAAAACCACTAAAAACCCAAAGAAAAGAGCAAATAAATCCAGAGGGATGCTTGTCGTGTGAGATAAAACAACAACACTGGCGTCGGAGGCGTCCGAGAATTTGCGAGAACCCGTGAGACGCTAGAAGGCACCATGTGGTTTCGCTCGTTAATAGAGGCGAGCTCGTCAATAGAGACAAATTTGCTGCGAGTGGCTTGCTCGTTACTGGAAAAACTCGTTAATAGAGCCACTCGTTAATCGAGGTTCCACTGTATATGCCATGTTATGGAATGTGGAATAGGAGAACATAGATCCCACACAACCTATAAATTATGTGAAAATTCTGATAAAGAATGATCTAGGGGTGGTTCTAGATAAAAAACTATCACCCGAGGACTACATAAAGAACATTGTGCGAAGAGCCTATGCTACACTTTCTAACTTCAGAATTACCTTTAAATACATGGATGGCAAAATACTAAAGAAACTGTTCATGACTTGTTCAAGAACAAGAGGTCATAGATTCAAGCTAACTAAATAAAGATGCAGAAGGAATATAAGAAAATTCACTTTCGCAAATAGTGTGGTAGATGGTTGGAACAAATTAAGTGAGAAGGTGGTGGAGGCCAAAACTGTCAGTTTTTGCAAAGCATTATATGACAGTGCTGGGAAGACGGGACACCACGAGCGTGGCTCTCATCCTATAACTACACTTGGGTAATTACACCCCCAAAGCAGCAGCCCGTAACAGCTTGCTAACTCGCAGGTACCCATTTACTGCTAGGTAACAGGAGCATCAGGGTGAAAGAAACTCTGCCCATTTTTGTTTCTCGCCGGCGATGGGAATGAAACCCCGGGCTACAGGATTACGTGTCCTGCGTGATATCCACCAGTGCTCCTCTGTGTGTAATTACCCAAGTAATTAATTATCAAAAGAAGGCACCACACCAGGAAGGCTATGTAGCACCATCAAATGTGTGGGATAATTAGAGGGCGCTAAATATCACCAAGGATGCCAATACAAGAACAAGCGCATAAGGAGAACGATATCAAAAGTATCCGAGTCACCAAGAATACTATCGAGGGACAAGTGATCGCGGGGGATGGTTGGAAAACAAGACACACGCTCGTCCCAGAAGTCAGGACATTCAACAAGGATATGCATGATCGTAAGAGGGACAATGCAATTTGGACAATAAGGAGCAGGGCGGCACTCCATCAAGTGACCACGAGTCAAGCAAGTATGGCCAATACGCAACCTCGCCAGAGCCGTTTCCCATCGCCGGTTACGGTGGTAGGACGACAGCCACGAGGACACACAACTCTTAAGGGGGCGTTACTTCCAAATTTGCCCAAAATATGCAGTAAATGAAAACTCGTTTGATTTCAATCAAACTTTTTTGATAAGTTGTATATGAAAAGGGTTTCATCTGGTCCAAGTCTCAGCATCGTAGCATAAATAGGAAGGGAGAAAAAAAATATTGAATTATGTTTCAAAAATTTTCCAAAATGATAAAAAATGATTATCAAACAAAAACGTTAACTGAAATCATGTCTGACTCTCGGCTATCACAATAGCATATATTAAAAACAAATTATAATTAGTTTTATTAAAAAAAAGGCAATTTTTTTTTTAAATTTCTCTTTTGTTTATAGGGCGATTTGCATGAAACTTATAACCCTGACTGCACGTAAGACTATCTGTAAGGGTGCCAATTTTGGAGGAAATTGGTTGATGTCAACCTCAGCCACAGATGGCAACACCTTAGACTATTTTTTACTTATTTGAACGTTTATGTTACTTGAAAAAAACTCTCATTTTTTATTCAATTTACATGAAACTTACACCTTATATGTAAAGTTTGTCTCAAAAGTCTTAAGGAAGCCTTAGAACACAACCTGCATTACTTCAAAGTGGAGATTTAGTAGTCTTGCAAATTTTATAGTTTCTTTCCCATCAATTGTTGGCAGCAACATCTGTGGACGTTTGCAAAAATATTCTACCAGACCCCGTGGCATACCAAGTGAAAATTAACAGAGGTAACTTCAGGGTCCGACAACTTGTGACTGCAGACAAATGCAATGCATCAAAAAATTTTTCTTTCCTTATAAAAAAAACACCCTGTATTGAATGTAATGAAGCATCTCTCTGAAGAAGATCTGATGGCTTCCTGAAGCAGCATGGTGATTGGTTGGATGCCTCTGAGCTGGCCCAAAGCCATAGTCCAGAGCCGAGGTTTCTGGGAACGCAATGAGTAAAGGCAGAATGGCACTATGGAACTAAACCCTGCCCTGAAGAGAACCTGTCAAAGAAGAACCTATGAAGGTGGGGCCGTGAGACCTGAATTAGCACAATCTGGGAGTGGAGATATTATTGGAACTGAAGAAACCTGTGCAATGCACAAAGCTATACACCCCAGCTAGTGGGAAACCACACAATGAATGTCAGACGCCAGCATAACTGCTCAACTACTGCAAGGCCAATTCAACCCTAGGCAGTGACAAAGCTACAGGTAGAGAGCAAGGTCACTGGAACAAGAGAAAAAAAATGACCAAGTACTAGAGGTCCAAAAAAGGCCCAGCAAAGTTTGAATATGGGATGAAACCAACTAGGACATCCACTGGTTCACCAGAAACCTGAGCCTGGGAAGCCAGAACCTTAGCCAACTGAAATGGACTGACTGGGGGCCCAAACATGTCAGGAAACTAGAGAAACCCACAAGTGCACACACAAGACACAGCTAGACCACAATGACTTGTGCCATTAAAAGGATGAGTGACAAGTGAGCCAATCAGAACTGAAATGGGAAGCTCAAAGCCCATAATAAACCAAACCACATCTGGAAACAAAAGCAGAACACAACCCACATCCACAGGGTCCAGGGAAACCAACTAGAAAAACCCTAAGCCTAGGCAGAACAAGTGGGACAGTCAAAGAAGTAAAACAGGAAGGCCCTAAAAGAGTGAGAAGCAGTGTTTGCCTGCACAGGAACCAGAAACCACTAATGTGACCCATAAGGGAGGGGACCCCCCAAAAAAATACAAATAAAAATGCACTCCTTCAAAATTCCAAAGCCCAGCCAGTTGTGAAATGCTGTTCCAAATTGTCAAAATCCATTAACCACTCTAGAATGTAGAATAAAAAGGGGTTTTGAGATTTTAATTTTCCTGCCAAAAATGTAGGGTAAAAAAATCCTTGATACCCATTTTGTTTCTTATTTGTATATACTTTCCAATTACTTGTAAATAATTAAAGCTCCCCCAACCCTCCCCCTCTCACCCCCTCCAACCCTCCCCACCACCGTCTTATCCCCCTCCCCCCACCCCCTCATTAATGTGATTATGTTTTAGGTTTAACAGGAAAAATTACCAGTAGGCAACTTGCCATTATTGCCAGATTTCTTCGGATGGTAGACACAATCTAAAGGAAGGGAAAATAGTTTGATTTCTTTCAAATATAGCTAATAATCAAGGCTAATGGGAATAAAATTAAAAAACAGCCAAAAACATGAGTTTTTGCCTATCTCCAATAAACAGGCACAGCCCCTAACCAAATCTTTTATATCCTTAAAGCAATAAAACATTGCTTTTGCTTTTATTACGCTGCATGCACACTATTTATAGCTATCTACATTTTCATGTACAATTAGGAACTATGTTGCAGTCCTGATGAGTGGTAATCTTGTAACGAAAGCTCAGCATCGTGCCACAAGCTAGTCAGTTGTTGATGGCACCTGGCATGACAAAATGCCTCCCAGTATACTATACATTGCTAACTCTAGCCTGTAGTAGTTTAAAGTAATTAATTAAAAGCAAGTTATATGAAACCAAGCTGAGAAGACTCATTCCTTGAACAGTGCTGGAGAAAGTAACAAGTTTGAAAATAACTGAGCACTGAGAGGATAAAGTTTGTAATAAAAGAATAGACAGTCAACCGAGACTGTTCCCAGACTGCCATGTGGGAAATTTTACCCACCATATCTATATTATTATTTAAGAAATGTATAATTACTATATCATTTCTACATCATATCAGTCATAGCAGAATCAATATAGATTCATTATACATCTTGATCCTAGATGACAATGCCACTGAGATCACGTACACCATAGGGGCCCTATAGGTGCCTACGTGACTTTGTGCATGATCTCTCAAGGATCCAGAAGCTTCTAGAAGGATTTCTTAATTAAAAAACTTTTGGAACATGATTCGATTTCCAGCAGGGATTATAAATCAAATCCTTAATAAGAATCAGTAGTGCTAGCAAGTACTACTTATAATCTTTAAATCTTATATCTAATTATATTATAATCACATCTTATCTCAATCATATGTCTAGACAGTAAAAATAATCAATCAATATTCATTGAAGGCTACTGTGCTCATGGAGTATGGGGGGGGGGCGATGGCTGGGGGAGAAGCGCCCACCACACCCCGAGGGCCAGAACGCATTTGTTTACAAAAGAGTGAACAACAGCGACGGAGCCTTAGCGAACATTACTTAGCTCGGGACACCTTATCGAATTATCTTTACCACCAGTGATTACTTTCTAGAACTGGGGGAGTACCTGGACAATATCTACAAGGAAAATTCCTCGAACATTTATATCAAATAAGAGTGTATAGTTTAGCACACAGTGACACTGTCTCCACCTTCACCCTCATCTTTCAGCAACTGCAATTAAAGACAGACAATCGCGGAGCTATGCTACTAGATCATCATACAGCAAAACTGTGATATAAAATATCGTGCCTAAACTTGCCACATGAGAGTTAACCAGTCTGGCCCACTTTGTTAGACAGGCACCCGGCATTCAGAGAAGTATATTGAAGGCTATTACAGTATCTTCTTGAGAGGTTATCTTGAGATGATTTCGGGGCTTTTAGTGTCCCCGCAGCCCGGTCGTCGACCAGGCCTCCACCCCCAGGAAGCAGCCCGTGACAGCTGACTTAACACCGAGGTACCCATTTTACTGCTAGCTAACAGGGGCATAGGGTGAAAGAAACTCTGCCCATTGTTTCTCGCCAGCACCTGGGATTGAACCCAGGACCACAGGATCACAATTCCGGTGTGCTGTCCGCTCGGCTCCAGTGTATTAATTGGCCAATTGTATGCTTGTATGACTTTAATATCCTATAAGTCTGTCTGTCGGTTATAGAACGAGGCAACGCCTCATATTTCATTAAGTTTATTAATATTGTAGTGCAGCAGTTGAATCTTTAAGCACCAAACCTCATGAGCGTCCATTGTGTAAGAAAAGATTCAGTCGAGGTAAACAAAACCTCATGAGTGTCCATGGTGTGGGAAAAGATTCAATCAGGCTGACAACTTCTTCATATAAATCTACATCTATATATATCCTTGAATATATCTGTATATATACTTAAATATGAATTATGTTAACAATTGCTTACTTAGTTATTTTTAAGTTATATAAGTTCATTTAATTGAATATAATTTTTAGTACTGTACTTGGTAACAGTACTTGGTAACAGTACATTTAAGGTCATTTATCATACTTATACAATTTAAATTGTTATTTATAGTATAAGAATATATTGGCTGTTAATAGTTATGGTGCTGGGCTAGAGTATGTACTTGTTTGAATCTCTGATTTAAACAGAGCCAGTGTTCAGTCATTGAACAATTTATTAAATCTTATCCTTGTATAAAATACAAGCTGATGTGAGATACCTGTCGGCAGGTGGACTGTGGATCTTCAATCAACCTATCAACTAATTCACCCCACCTGCCCCTTACAGCCCACAATCTGTCATTAGGAAAAGAGGAGGTAGGATTTACGACCCTAGTTAGAGATTTTAGTTGAATTAATTTGCAGACAGTAATTTTTAATTTTGTTCAGTACAAGTCCCTGGTAGTTCTCCTCTCATAAATCCCAGCAGGTTTTTCCCACATGCCAAACAGCAATATACTTGTGGCAAGATGAAGAAAGGCTGCAATTTATTGAGCAAATTACTGGGTAGCATAACACACAGGATTACTGCATTGGTTTAAGTGAAGATTAGAAATTTAGAGGAAATACAGGTAAAGCAAAATAAGAGATTTGTGTGTAATAATGTTACGATCTTATTTATTATTAAGATCTTACTTTAAGGAACACAAAGTAGCCGTAAACTACGTGGAAAATGACAGGCTGGATAACAAGAACCTTTCAAACAAGAGATGACGAACCAATGAAGGCACTTTGAGACTAGTAATGTGTAGGGTAGAATACTGATGCACATTGTCATCACCATTCAAAGCTCTATGTTGCTGAACTGGAGAGCGCACAAACATCCTTTACTGGTAGAATCCACCAATTTCCATAGGTAAAAGAAGCTAGAGATGGGCAGATCACAGTTACAGTGTAATAAAACACCCCATTTTTTAAGTAAAAGTCCAGCATTGAATGTAAGGAAATGTCCATTTCTGAGCAGGTACCAGCGTCTCCCTGAAGCAATACACCAAGACGATCCCCATCGACCAGGTTGCATCAGCTAGGTTTTCTCAGGCCTACTAAGGCTAGAATCTGGACTTCCTCAGAGGTGCAAGCAGCAGTGACATTTTGCCACCTCACTGAGGAAAGAATCCAGAGTCGGTAAAAATAAACCATGGCTAGTTTTAATAGAAACAGAAGCCTCACAACTCACCCAATGAACTCCCATATGTAAACAAGTGACACACTCAAAACTAGCATGAGTTCAATAGCCCCACCTCCCTCACTCATATGGGGGGAAGACCCTCTATGGGACTGAGCTGTCAGTTCTGGAGCAGATGCTCAAAGATGATCCACCTCCCTACCTGGAAGTGAGGGGAAAGGGGGGGGGGGAGGGAGGGCCAAGAATCTGGGTTCCACTGGGGCACACCCCAGAATAGGCATTTAATTACATTCAACACTGGTTTCTTAGGGCTGAAAGGCTTTTCTAGGGGGAAAACCACGGTTAACTTCAGCTAACTACCCATGGGAAAGGAAGAGCACATGGGAACTCTAGCAGTCTTCCCTTCTCCCAGGTGAGTCAGGACAGACACTGGACAAAAGAAAACCCAAGGAAACAGGAAGAACCCACAAAGTGTCCACCAAAGCTGAATCAGTGGACCGAAAGTAGCAGCACACACTCCAGACATGGGACATGATGCACCTCTGACTAAACCAACCAAGCGTCAAGGACCACTACGGAAGCCAGTTGACTTGTTCCTCGACAGAAAAGAAGTAGCCAGATACAAGCCAACAGAACTCCCATCAGATACAAAGGAATAGAAACGGCTCTGCGTAAGAAGAGCATGAAGTTCCCTGACCTGAAAACTGGAGGCAAGACGCCAAACAGAAAGCCTTGGAAAAAGAATCACAGACTAAAGGGGACACAGTAAAAACAAGAAGTAAAAGCAAAAATGCAGTCTAAGGACCATATAGGCACAAGCAGCTCATGATCAAGCTGGAGGTGAAATAACTTGCGAGAGCCTGTGTAACAGCACTGAGGTAGGATTGATGGCGAATGAAAGATGCAGCAGCTCCACCAGCAATGAACAGCATGAGGCAACAGTATTTGGCATGGGATACCAATCAAGAAGTAACCAAGAAAGTCGAGTGCGACACAATGAAACCGAAGAAAAATGAAGGGAACAGAAGTGTTCCCCTTCATCCTTCAAAAAATGTGAAAATCTGAAGAGAAGTATGAACCTGCGAAATATGTCACTGGACCAACCTTTTGATAGAGACAGAGCCATGAGAGCCATGGGAAAACTCCCGGGTTCTGACACCTAGCAAACAGTGCCCGAAACTAAGGTTGGGCTGGCTACCAAGTTGACAGAAGGACCAACCAATGCCAATGCAGCCTGGAGTCTGCACTGGCTCCAAGCAGCCAATGCAACTACAGCAGAGGCCAAAACCAACACATTAGGCCCTGTGCCGAGCACCTCAATATCCTACTGGATACAGTCAGTATGGTATATAAGGAGGGCCAGATATCTCATGACTGGCACCATTCTTGTGCCAGGTAAGTCCATTATGGGCTCACCATAGCCTGTGCTACTTGCCCCGCTCTTGTGGCAGGTAAGTTACGAGCTCACCATAGCCCGTGCTACTTGGAACTTATTCCGAGTAGCTGAATCTATAACAACAACCTTATGACTGAACCCAAGTGTAAATGGGTACAAAGGTTATATGCCACAAGTGCTGCCAACAAAGGTTCCTGGACAGGGAGCTGTGCAAAAGACATCCCGAGAGAGCAGGAATTCATTAAGGGGTCCAAAGAAAACATTCCCCAGGAACAACTATAACAGTCAACACCACGCCAATCATGTAAGCAGGTTTGACAAAAGCTGTACAAAGCAAAAACTAGCAAAAACAAAGGTGTGTCAGCCAATCAGAAAGACTCTGGATCTTTAGAAAAAAAAAAAAAAAAAAAAAAAAAAAAAAAAAAATGAAAGAGAAAGGGGTCCATCAAAGGCATAATCCGGGGATAGAAAAGTGGAGTCCATGGGAAGAAGTTTCAAAGGAGGTGTGGGCTTGTTAAAAGGAAAACCCTGAAACCTTGGTGTAACTAGCTAGCTCGACTGCCTCCGTGCCTGATTTGGAAGGGGGCAACACCGGGAGTAGGCCAAACCACATCCCAAGCTAAACCCTGCCCTAAAACTATTAGACATTTTGGGGTCGAAAAGGATCAGAGGAAGGGCAAACCACGATCAAAGGGGAAAGAAGAGTAGATGCGGATCAAGCCAAGGTGGAATTTACCATTATCTCCATTTCGGGTCCAGTCAGGGTGCCTCCGTGGCATCCAACTGGACACACAACCTAGACTGATGTAAACAAGTAAAGGGAAATAGTAAAGTAAAAGCCTTCTGATACACCATAACCACACCAGGACTAAAATAAGAGCCACATGGGGAGTGCAAACCCCACAGGACTCTGGGGGAATGTCACCGACCCAAAATGCACCATGGAAAAGGCTGAACAAGCGATTGTCATTTTGTGGCATTAGCAATGGGCAACCCTCAAACTTGTACAAAGCGAGAGCAGATTTAAGAGAGGGGGGGAGAGGAGGAGAGGGATATCCAAAGGATCAACAAACCCACAGGGCATTACCAGGGCTTGAAGGGTAAACCAAGCAGGACACCCAGGCACCATGAAAACTATGCCAGACCTAAAAGCAAGCCGACACAGCCTGGATTATACGGAGGGGAAGCCCAACCCTGGCACACTGAAGGGAAGCCTGCAAACTCTGGCTGGTGCGCCCCACCAGCCAAAGTCACTCCCAATCTGTGTTAAGACAGCAGTCACCAGACCCCTAACTCACCCTGGGAAAGCATAATCACAAGCAAGAAGGACCACTAAGGGAGCAACACCCAAACTCTCCACAGAAAACTCTGCAAATGCAAGGGCAGCACTAGGGAGCACACAGGGAAAGTAACACTGAGCACATGCAGCTAAAAGCACAATATATGCCGGACTCTCTACACTGCAGTGTACAAGAAAAGCCACCAAGGGCAAAGACCCAAAGTCACTTAACTGAACAGTTGAGGCCACAAATGCAGAGGTGACCTGGGAACCACTACAGCAGTCAAGTGATCTCAACCATATCAGTGTAGGAACTGACATCTCAGACCCTCTGGAGGTGAGCCCCTTTCCCCAAATGAGTAGGGCAAACGAGCTCATACTGGTTTCAAGAGATTCGATTATCTGCTTACATAGTTAGAGGAGTTCATTAGGCGAGTTGTAGAGCATCTCTCTTGAACTAAACAGTAGTTTGATTCAACTAGCCGACTTTCTGAATACCTTCCCTGGTGAGGTGCCAAAATGTCGCCACACCCTGCACCCATGATGGGACCAGGTCCTGGCTGTGGTCCCCCAGTAGGCCAAAGAACTATGTCTGAAGCAGCCTGGTAGATGGGAACAACTATGTATATACCTTTAAAGAGCAACAGGGGAGGGGGGGCTTTCCCAAAAATTAGTAATGCACAATTTGATAGTATACCATACATGTCAAACTGAATACTCCTTTAATAATTATTTAATAAGGCTGTTCCACAGGATTAATCATTTGCTAAATTTAACTGGGTCACAATATAGGGAATAAATTAGCTCTCAGCCTTTCAAAACACTTTCTTTTACCAAAGTCTTCCAAGCATTGTCCTTGATATGTTAGGCGGGTTGCTTAGATTTAAACATTCCTAGTTATGGAAAATAACCATTGTCAAATCTTGAGAACATGCTGCTTTAAATGCTACAAAACTTTAAAAATGTCAAAACATTTTGGAAGAATTATATGTACAGTAATATAATATTTGTTTATGTAACTTCACTTCACCTGGGTGAAGTGAAGGTGGAAAACAGTTTTAGAGACCTGCATCTAAAAGTTATTTTGCCCCAATGTATTTACCTATGTGTCATACATATTGTAATCCAAATAAAAAACCTAATTAACTTCAATAACAATGTGAAGGTCATATCTTAATTGTTATGAGCCACCATAATCTACAGCTCAATTTGAAGACTATTACAGAAACCTCCTTGTACATGATTTGTACGCTTGTATTGTTTTACATCGACAAAAAGGTTCCATCAAAGACAATTGTGAGTAAGCCAAAGCAACCTGAATTATTTTCAAATCAAATCAAATCGGTTTATATCTTGCAGAGCTGATTACAGTGTATCTATTAATTTCATTCAAGTTAGCCTCAGAGGACATGCAATTGAGGAGATAATCAAAATAATATCTGCATATTTAAAATGTCAAGGTAAAATAGCCAGCTCAAGATACTGAGGCTATTTAAACAAGTTCTAGTAGAGAGCATTTTGAAGCTTATACAGATGATGAGCCATAATGTGGCTGAAGATATGACCAAACCACACCAGAAAATGAAAAAACTGACATTTTGGTCCATTCTGGACCATTATCAAGTCGTTTAATGAAATGAGTGGAAGACAAATATGGTAAGAAAGAGATACAATGTGAGAAACAAAGAAAAAGGTAAGAATAAGAAAAAAGGAAATAATTAGAGTTCAGGTAAAAATTATGCCACATGCAACAATGCTAAATATGGATTTAAAAAATTTGGTTTTTAAAAGTACTGAAAACCTTAGAAGAGGTTGCTGAAAAAGTCACAGGAGACTAGATAATCCCTGCAAGGTGGGTCATGACAGGTGTTGGAGCTCAAGTAGTAGTAGTAGTAGTAGTAGTGTTAGATTCAGCTACTTGGAACAAAAAGCACAGGCCAAGGTGAGCCCGTAGTGGACTTACCTGGCACAGGAGCAGGGTTGTAATATGCATGTAATATATCACATAAACCATTACATGGTAGTAACCATTCAGGTGTCCTCTGAAAATTGCTTTGCAAAGTTTTAGGTTTTTAAATCTGCCTTCGAGCGGTCAAACCTAATGTCACCTAAGCATAGGGGTCACACCTACTGAAACAAATTATTTAACGATGTTAATTATAACTTCAGGATAATATGAGAAAATTAACAAAAGATAGTACAACATTCAAATTTAGTATTCTCTTGGCATTCACCATTTTGAATCTGAAGAGAAAAAACATATGCAGGACCCATGAAAATCCAGATTGTATCATTTTTGTTTAGTATGAAATTCAGATTTCAGAAAAATTACTTTGTTTTGTTTTATTGTCAAATACTTATGATTTTTCATGTCAGTCTCAAAATGAACAATTTTGTTTTAACAATGAGTCACAATACATTTCCCATGACACCAAATAATCATCCTAATCTTTCAGGCATCTTCAAAATTAAAAAAAAAAGCCTTCATTTTCAACCTAAAACTTCACCTCATCTAAAGTATTTCTTACAATGAAGTCAAATCACATTTTTCAGAGTCAATTTCCCCCAACTACTGTATAAATAAAGTCAGACATTTATTTTTCTCACCCAAAACTTTCACCTCTAAAAGTTGAAGGGACGACGACGTTTCGGTCCGTCCTGGACCATTCTCAAGTCGCTTGTGACTTGACTTGAAGCGACAAGAAAATGCGACTTGAGAATGGTCCAGGACGGACCGAAACGGACCGAAAGCGACTTGAGAATGGTCCAGGACGGACCGAAACGTCGTCGTCCCTTCAACTTCTAGTGTGTGGTCTGGTCAACATACTTCAGCCACGTTATTGTGACTCATCGCCTGCATTTCACCTCTAAAAATAATTTTCTATGAAAACCATTCTAATAAATAATATGGCATCAACCATAGAAAGGAAGTGAATTTTCAGTGGTCCAAAAATTAGTACCAGTTATGGCATATCTTGAGGTTATCTTGAGATGATTTCGGGGCTTTAGTGTCCCCGCGGCCCGGTCCTCGACCAGGCCTCCACCCCCAGGAAGCAGCCCGTGACAGCTGACTAACACCCAGGTACCTATTTACTGCTAGGTAACAGGGGCATAGGGTGAAAGAAACTCTGCCCACTGTTTCTCGCCGGCGCCCGGGATCGAACCCGGGACCACAGGATCACAGTCCAGCGTGCTGTCCACTCGGCTGACCGGCTCCGTAATAATAGATGCTATGGCATAGCATCTGAGATAATGTATCTAGTTCAGTGTTACCAACGGCAAATATATGAATGTCTCTTTGAAATCTCTCCTAGTCAGAGGAGTAACAGGTGCCAGTAATGTTCAGTGTATATAAATAATTAGCTTATCAAATCATTGCACAAAACAATGTTAATTTAAATGAACAAATCCACAAGGGCTGTGATGAGGGTTCAAACCTACGTCCAGGATGATCCCAGATCATCCTGGATGTAGCTTTGAACCCTCATCACGGCCCTTGTGGATTTGTTCATTTGGTTTATCACGCTATTGTGATTTCTGTGTGTATAGGTGTTAATTTATTTTATGTAGATTCAATTTTCTTAATAGAAGATGAATTGTAGATTAGTTTTAAGCATGAAAGAAGCCTAATGAATGTGAAAGTGGCCAAGTGTAAAGTAATGGTAGTGAAGAGAAAGTAAATGTGGGAAATAGATACTGTAAATGGAAAAGTGCTAAAAAAACTTAATTTCCAATTTAAATTTACATAATTCAAAATTGCACATCTCACTAAACTAATGATGGGAAGAAAAGTGGCTGGTATAAATAAAACCCCTAGTTAGGAAGAATATTAGTAGAAGTGGCTAGAGGGTTTGTACAGTATGAAGTATGATCTTGGAATACAGTAGATTGTCTCTACTCTTGTGTACTGAAGCAAGACAATGGAGCAGCACGAGTATGAAAAAATCAAATTTCTTGGCAAGGTTAGAGTACAATGTTGGTAAATTTTAAGATCAAGAAGATTTTATATAGAGGTTTAGTAATACAGTACTGAACAAATGAGAATTTTGAAGTGTTTGCATTCGTGTGAATTTGGAGGAAGAAAGAAGGCAACCAAGATGACACTTAACGAGTGTGTACATGTACTTACCTAACTTTTTTTTACCTAATTGTGCTTGCGGGGGTTGAGCTTTGGCTCTTTGGTCCCGCCTCTCAACTGTCAATCAACTGGTGTACAGATTCCTGAGCCTACTGGGCTCTATCATATCTGCATTTGAAACTGTGTATGGAGTCAGCCTCCACCACATCACTTTCTAGTGCATTCCATTTATTAACTACTCTGACACTGAAAAAATTCTAACGTCTCTGTGGCTCATCTGGATACTAAGTGTGCGCGCGCGCACGTGTGCAGGAGCTGGGAACAAGTGAACTGCTCAAGTGTAGCGATGGGGGAACAAAATCCAATCATAATGAAGCCAACAGAACTAATCCCAGATCAAGATCTTGGAATACATCCCGTGGTGTAATTCCATTGGAAGCAATGATAAAAGGGCGTTTTAATTTAATCACATAGTGAGTATAATGCAAATAATATACCGTGGTACCTCGGTTTACGAACGCCCGTGTTTACGAACTTTTCGGGCACTTGCAACAAGTTCTTACAAAGCACTCCCAGAGATGCTTTTATTTTCTCTCCATTTAAACACAACTAGGAAAATGCTTTAAGAAATGCAGTGATGGTTGCAAGCATTAGATCCAATGGGCATATCTGTTGTGCCTCCACTAATTAATGGAGCACCAGCAATTACGTAGAAGCGCATGCAAAAATTTAAATTCGATTTAATGGAGCCGGTGTTTCCCAAATGACAGGGGCACAGTAGTACAGCAGTATTACAATGGATGGTCATGGAAAGTGATAATATCCTTTGCCAACATTTATTAATGAGCTTAATGCTAATACATGAAAACAAATTGGAATTAAGTAATGTTATGTTAAGCAAAGGGCCGAGACATTTACTATAACCAAATGAGAATTCAAACGCATACTGATATGTATGGCTGCTCAGTGGCATTAACAAGGGAGTATGGGAATTTGCTCTGCAATGCATAAACTGTAAAAGCACATGAAGTCTTAAGTAATTCACACAATCTGGCAATGTGTTGAAAACACACAGGAGCACTCCCTGGATGTACTGTACCTGGAAAGAGACTTCACTGTCAAGCAGCAAATGACAAGTTAACATTGATGACATTTGAAATGCAAAAACATCAACTCTGCCAAAGTATGACGAAACAAATTTTTACTTACCAATAGCAGTGGCGAGAGAGAAATTTGTCAAAGTACACAAAAGGCACGCAATATTCCCCATTCCTGACATGAATGGTGCAAAGGTAATAACTGATCTCAGTCACAGAACCTACACTTCAAGATATTTCTGTACAAACACTTCCTTCAACACAGCACAATTATGGCATGGCACTGGGAAGCATGTTTAAAGATCACTTTTTATATACTATAAACCTTACCACTTCCAACAGGCTACATTAGTGCATAAAGCACAAGAGTATCACACAAATTAGAACAAGCAATGTTAAAAGATGGGAGGAAGCCTTTCCTCTCCCCTAGTACTGTACTACACTAGTAGGACATCAGGTGGAATTAATACATTCAGGTCCATAGAAGCTGTGAGGTAGGGCCTTCGAGGTACAACACTCCTTAACAAGGCACACAAAGGCAGTAATACATGCACATCAATAAACTAGAAACTGTGTAAAGATATTCTACTAAACGGCCCCAAAACCCAAACCACAAGACCTATGAAGAGAGACCTGAGGCATTTGATATGCCAATACTAGAAAACAAGAAAGTATTTACATGATTACCACATACAAAACTGGAATTGAGGAAGTCACAAAATTTGCAACACTGGAACAAGTGACCATAAATTCAAAGAAAATAAAGCTGCCAAGTCTATAAATAATTCTGCAAACAGTACAACCTACCCTCTTAATGAATGCACTTAAATTTTATGTAACTGTAGCAACTATATTAAGTAGTAATATACTTGGCGAGGAGGAAACTTTTAATATAAGCCGTTGACAGCACATCGTCATAATTCGGTCTGAACATGTATATTGGTTTAGTACAGATGCTCTAGATACACCACAGATATTCAGCACCACTAACATTCACCTGCAACAATGTAACACTTAACGACTAGCTCCTCCACTCAAGACTCTCGAGTCTCATCATAGAGCAGAGCCAGATTCCGGCCACATCAAGCTTCCATGCTCTCGATCTGCTCGATCCTCTACGCGACAGTATTCGGCATAAGATGACGGTCCTGAAACAGCCATGAGAGAAAGGACAAAACAGCCTGAACCGAAAGAGAAGTACAGCGACGGTTCGGACACCGAGCAAGTAGCACTTGAAATCCATAGACTGGGAAGCATATGAAGCTAAAACAGAAGATTTCTAGACCTGTAAATTTGTAGACTTCATCCTGGAAACATTCTTGTATCAACATGTTAACCCTTACACTGCTCAGGGGTCCTGGGGATATTTACACCACTGCGCGCAAGAAAAAAAAAAATTCAAATTTTTTTTTCGTCTTCTAAACATGTTAATTTGTGTCCCCTGAGCACGGGAAAAATAACAAAAAAATCGTAGGTGACATACTTTGGGCGCAATTGACTGAGGAAGTCTGGCAAAAAGTGGGCGTTGACAGAGCGGTCAT
The DNA here is from genome assembly GCA_020271785.1 of Procambarus virginalis. Classification (NCBI taxonomy): domain Eukaryota; kingdom Metazoa; phylum Arthropoda; class Malacostraca; order Decapoda; family Cambaridae; genus Procambarus; species Procambarus virginalis. Next base: position 22,775,102 of record WNGS01165318.1, on the reverse strand, counting down.
CAGGGCCGGTCAGCGTCACCCGCGCTGACAGATGGGAGTTGCCACAAAGATATTATTACCTAATTGTTTCAATGTCTCTGATTGATTTTTTCTTAGTTTTTTTTTGCAGTAATATTATTCAATAGTGTGTATTGTAATATATTTATATAATAAAAGTGGTGAATAATCGCTATACTCAAAAGTATGGTGTGCATACAAGTGATTCAATTATTATGTTTATAAAACAATAAACAAATAGTTTTCCTGCTATTACAGTCTTTACACAGGTTATATATAAGTATCTGTATATTTTGGTCACCATAACGAACCACTAAGTTGGTATTGAGAGCCGAAAAGCAACGAGGAGTTACCGCCACACACCAGCCAGCCACTCGCTGCCACTCCCTCAACACACGCACTAAACTTTCTTCCCCAACAATACCATTTGTGGTGTTATTACACTATATACAGACGTTATATGTAAGTATGTATATATTTTGTTCACCACAACTGTACAGCTAAGCTGATATAGTTAGTTCAGACACTAAGAGTCGTCGCTATACACAGCTGGCGGCTCCCTCACTCTTTCAAGGTCACACGCACTAAACTTTCTCCCCCCAACAATACTGTTTGCAGTGTTATTACCCTATATACACATATTATATATAAGTATCTACATGTTTTATGCACCGTAACTGTACACCTAAGCTTGTAGTGCGCCCAAAGAGCATAGTGGCCACCCTCTAAACAACTAGACAAATCATGCAGCCGACGTCACCTCCGTCACCCAAATGGCTCCTCCCAACATAATCCTTTTGCTGTTATTACACTAATACACACATTATATATACGTATCTACATTTGTGTTCACCATAGAGAACCACTGAGCTGGTATGGTGAATGTAAACAATAACAGGTGGCCACACAGTCAGTAAACGATGCTGTCTCCCTCCGTCTCTCAGCATCACTCCTCCTACAGCGCTAATTATTACAACAATCCTGCTATTATCACAACACTGGCTATTTATATCACAGTCAGGGGTCATCTGTAATATTGTCATCGCTAAATAATAACAATTATATATTTATTTTGACATTTTTCGGCGATGCTGTGGTCACAAGCTGAACAGCAATGCTGCTCGCTCATGCTGCGTGCGCCAGCCTTGGTTGCTCCAACAGTACTGTGCCTCTGACACCTGAGAATATTGCCCACGATTTTTTTAAAAATGGTGTCTGTTCACAAGAGCCCTGAGGAAGCTAATGTGAACCTCGTGTAGCCGCGGGCCATTTGAATCGGGCCTGGCACCCTATGGCGTATATATATACGCCATGCGCACCATGGGACATGTTACTCAGGGCGTATATATACGCCATGCGCAGTTTAAGGGTTAAACAAGCAACGAGGATGAGGGAAGGGGACGTTCCCTCCATGCTAGATTTGATATTTACCAGGAAGGAGGAAGAAATATTTGACATTCAGTACCTTTCTCCCTTGGGTAAAAGTGACCATGTCTTTATGGGAATAAAGTATGCAATACGTTATAATCTGGAAGAAAATATGATGGTCGATGCAATTGAAAAACCTGACTTTAGGAGAGGACATTATGGCAACCTTAGAAAATTTTTTAGCGAGTATAATTGGACAGACTTGTTGCAAGGCAAAGAAGTGAATGAGATGTATGTCAAGTTTTGTGAAATATATGGTAAAGGCACAAAAAAATTTATACCAAAACAGAGAAGCAGAACTAGGAAATGGGATTGGTTCAACAAAGTGCGAGAGGGCCAGAGACCAAAAGACAAAAAAAAAAAAAAAAAAAAAATAGAATCAATACAGGAAGAGGCCAAACCTCCAAACGTACCAGCGGTACAAAGATGCGAAAAACAACTACATGGCAGTGAGGAGAAAGGCAGAAAGAAATTTTGAAAAAGGGATTGCAGACAAATGTAAAACAGAACCAGGTCTATTCTATAAATTCATAAACAACAAATTGCAGGTAAAGGATAATATTCAGAGGTTGAAAATGGGAAATAGATTCACGGAAAATGAAAAGGAAATGTGTGAAACATTAAACGAAAAGTTCCAAAGTGTGTTTGTACAAAATGAAATCTTTAGGGAACCAAAGACAATAAGAATTCCAGAGAATAACATAGAGCACATAGAGGTGTCTAGAGATGAAGTGGAAAAAATGCTCAAGGAGATAAATAAGAACAAAGCAGTTGGTCCAGATGGAGTTTCACCATGGGTTCTGAGAGAATGTGCACCTGAGGTCAGCATTCCTCTTCAACTGATTTTTCAGGCATCCCTGTTTACAGGAGTTGTAGCTGATGTGTGGAAAAAGGCTAACATAGTTCCAATCTACAAAAGTGGAAGCAGGGAAGACCCCTTAATTATAGACCGGTATCATTGACAAGTGTAATAGTCAAAATATTGGAAAAAATAATTAAAACTAAATGGGTAGAACACCTGGAGAGAAATGATATAATATCAGACAGACAGTATGGTTTTCGATCTGGAAGATCCTGTGTATCGAATTTACTCGGTTTCTATGATGGAGCAACAGAGATATTACATGAAAGCGATGGTTGGGTTGGTTGGAAAGAGATGGGTTGGGCAACAGAGGCCCTGGGGCAGAGCTGTCCTCCACACCCTCTGCCCTTAAAAAAAAAGGAAGAGTCCAGGGGAAAGGCAGCAAAGAAAGGGCTGCTGGTAAGACCCAGAAGACTCGGCAGGAGGAACAGGCTCGAAAACTTCCGTCCTCAACCCTAACGGGGCAGCCCCCGAAGCCGCCCGAGTCTCGGCACCAACTAAATCCCGGCCCAACCCAGAAACCCGCAGACGGTCAGGAGCCGGGAACAGGGAGGGAAAGGGGTGAACAGCACGGGGCGACTCCGGGGCATCCGGGTAGAAAACCAACCTAGTGCGTTGCAGCAATCTAAACCTAGCTTGCATCACAGATGCCGCCTGTACTTTAAACAGTAAGGACATCAGAAGAGTACTGGAGAACAAGCAGAGAACACCTCTCGCAAGACTCCGGGTCAAGGTGTCAGTGACCTAACAGGCAGCATGACAGAGGTTAACACTTTTGTCTGGGCATGACACAATGCTGCGTCGTCAGTTTACTGTCGGTAGTCTCGGGGACGACGAAATGCTGCGTCATCCACTAAAATAATCGCCAAAAATCAGGTTTTTATCCGATTTTTTTGGGACTGGTTTTAAAATGCGCGCCTATGTCTTCCCTACACGCCTATGTCATGTTCAACACACAACACTGAGGTGGTAAGTACAAAAAATCATATTTTGTATATTTTTTTTCTTTGTTCATACTTTCGCGTATTGTACTGGCAATATTGTTCTTCAATTGGCCCTTATATGCACATATCCATCTAAAGCATTATATTAGGAACAATTTCATACCTAAATGAGCACTGTAACACGAAAATTGAGATTAGAAACAAGTAATAATACTAAACATTTGTGGGCAGGAATTGGGAGTGTAGCTGGAAGGCGTCTGGGCGCTCACTCGCGGCTAACGTGTGGCCCGTCTTCAACTCGTCGGCGGTAGGAACGTGACCAGGTTTTTTTATTTTATATGCCAATATTCATCTAGAGAATTCTATTGCAAACCCATTGATACCAAAATGAAAGACCTAGGATGAAAATTGAGGTGACCAGAGTGAAAAGAGTGAACACATTTTATCGCTTTTGCGCGCTCCTGGGTAACTTTTTCGCATTTTGTTTGCTGCGGGTAATTAGCCGGGCTTTTGGAGTTTATATGCATTTAGTGCTGTAGAGAATTCTATTGTGAACACAATGATACCAAATTTAATCTCGTAGGACGAGAATTGATGTGACAAAGTTAAAGTGTATACACTTTTCAGAATTACGGCAATCTCCCGTGAAACACTGGGACCCACATTGCATAGTTGAGAGGTGGCGCGCAGGGTGCGCGAAAGTGTTAAAGTGGCGACCGTCACCCTGAGACAAGGGCACAGCAACTAACAAACCCGCACAAGACGGGATGGAACCCAGAAGACACATTCAATCGTCCACTGAGCCCCGAAAGGTTTTTCCAGAGCCCGTAGACTGACTGCTACGGGAAGCCCGGGCAAGTTGCTAACTGGTTAACACCCAAGCTAACAAGGGGTAGATGCAACACTGAAAACCCCTGCAATGTATACAATCACTAGGGCCTAGCAGAGGGCCACCAATCAGTACCAGTAAAACTATACCCACACTATGTAGACCCCCACCAGGCAAAGAAAAAAAAAAAAAAGAAAAACCCCGCAAAAGTACACCATCCCCAGAGGCAACAGGACCCGGTCGCCACGTAGGTGGTAGGTAGTGCAATACCTCGAGCCCTAACCAGCGCAACATCACTCCCTACCCAAGGCCAAACAAGGGTCACAAGCCCCAGCTGGCTCCAAGGGCGAGGCAAATGCAGAGCAGCAAGAACCTCAACGGGAATGGTTCCAGAACGCCACAGGGAATATAACCCTGTTATGCAGGGGAAGTACTCATAGGGCACTTGGGGAAGGAAGCCCCTAAGCACATGCAGCTCCGGTACTCATGAGCACCTGGCCACCGCACAACACAACACACGGCAGTGAACGCCACGAAGGCAAACACCACCTAGGAAACTGAGGCCAGAGAAACATCTGTCCCGGTTGACACTAGCTTACAAACTGAAGTGCTAGGCAGCCGACGCGGTGAGGTCCGGGGCCCCCCGTCCCTGCGCAGTAAGTGTGATGTTTGCTTTTTTTCCTGGATTTTGAAGCGAGTTTACCTCTGTTTGGTTTTTTGTTTTAGTTTCTTACCATGTGGGGTTTGTTTTGTTATGCCTACCTTTCTGGGTGCCTAGCCCCGGTCGATGGCAGATAAGGAAAACCCCCAACCACAACGGGGCTTTCCAGAGCCATTACTCCCTGAAGCCTCTTTGAAGGGGCCAGGTTCTGGCACTGGTCCCTAGTAGGTCTGAACTCCATAGCTAATGTCCCGGTCTAATATAACATACATTAGCCCGATAAGCTCAAGGGAGTCATAGGGACTTCCCCTCAGAAAAAAACTTAAAATATGGCCCAATTAGAAAAAATCAACGCTCAGAGTGCCGTAAAGTGCTTTACACAGTGCAGTGGTTACACACACTCCATTTGGCTAAACCACTGCATTATTTAAGGTGGGGGAAATTGAGAGAATGGGTTCAACAGTGATAGAAGGATGTATTTAAATGTGGGTGGTGGTAAATGCAAAAAATGGTCAAAATATTCCAAACATCAAAGGACAAGATACCATAAGTAACTTTCATGCTGTAACTACTACACTTTGGTAATTACATGCACGCACATCACACGTGGAGTCTGTGTTCAAAAGGATGTGGAGGTTCACACTCCACATCCACAACAATGATTTAACCAAGTAAGATTGTTCACATTTAAACCACTTCACAGCCATTTTATACTTTGGTATATATATAACCAACTTTCAAAATGCAAAGCAACAACTCACATTAAAAATTAAGAAAATATGAATTTCACTCACCATTCTGGAATCCATGACAGCCTTCGCCATAAATTTCCCAAGGAATCTGAATTTTGTTCTTAACTTTGTCATGTGAGCAGATTTCATGTTTCTGGGTACAGGTAATGGATAAAGGCCATTGCTGGCATTAACATATTTCACTGCTTTTCCTGGATTATCTTCAGTTCTTTCTTCCACAGTAACCGTTTCACCACGCCATAGTTCTAAATCTGCTTTCTGTAGTTCTTTAGAAACTAGTGCATAAAATTCTAACGTGGGCCCTAAACCTGTCCCCACTTCATTGTCATATTGAATTTCTAACATGGCTCTCGAAGAAGCCAAATCACTTATCACAGACTCTGCCTGTTTGAGAATATCATCACGAGAGACAGTTCTCTTTCGTTTTTCAAGTCTCGGGGTAACTCTTTCACTACTGTCAACAGAATTGAGCTCAGGAGAGGAGTCCATAAGTCGTTGTAAGGCTCGGTCACGGTCGAAGGAAACTGCATAGAAGAGCAGTTGGCGCGTCTCAAATGGAAACAAGAACGGACTGTAAAGAGACAAGTCATTAAATAACTAAATATTAGCACCAATAATGGTTTTCACACAGTATGTATTGAAGGCAAAGTAATATGCAAGGCAAGATACAACCCCTAATGCAATGGATAACATTTAATTCATTTGGGTCAATGGAGATTCAAACTCTGGCTTCAAAAGTAGGACAAGTCTTGTATTTTTGAGATCCGAGCTTGAATCTCTGATGATTTAAGTGAATGAAATATGAGAGGTACTCACCAAACATATGCTATTTGAGGCAACCATGGTGGAACATTCCCAGTCATTATAACCAAAGGATCTTGCAACTGTCTATTAGCTTTAGCTGTTAATTTGAGATTTGTGAACTCAGCTGTAGGAAGAGGGGATGGGTAACATGCTGTGGGATAGAGGGAGCCATAGTGTCTGTTCAATGCATGGAGAACCCGTAGTAGTGCCAGCACTTCAATACTTGGGTCACTGACAGTCACACTAGCAGGAAGATTGGCAGTCAGGTACTGGTCAAGAACACTGTTGTTCCCTCCAACAATACTTCCATCTGGAGAATAAAATTACATTAATTCATTGTGTAAAATTCCTTTGGAGAGAATATAATGTTTAGAAGGCATATCCAGTACAACCTCAATTCAACTAATCTCCTTTTTGGCAAATCTCTAGTTGTAACACTTTCCTGGATGGAGTTATTCACTTGATTTGACGAATAAGAGTTCAGCAATGTGGGGGGACACGTCCAGATTTGCTTATGTTGGCCCAGAGTTCGTAAGACTTGGCAAGAACGTTGCTCATCATGATAGGTTGAAAATAAAATTTCCCACAGTGAAATTAGTCCATAAAATGTGAGAAATATAAAGGCATTAACATTACTTTTCTTAATATGGCTCCAACCATGGTTTTAATAGCTGGACAGAAAAAAAACAGTTGGAGCCACTGGAATCTAGCATATTTAAAACCAAATTCTATGTTCATTTTCACTTGCAGTCGCAGCAGTTTTCATTCACTAAAATATGGGCCTTCTTCCTTTGAAAAGAGGTTTCAATTCTGAGGCATGGGAAATATGCTGGATGCGATCAAATCTTTTTACAGATTCTCATGGTACTTGTCTTTTCTATGATTGGTTGAAATTAAAATTTCCCTTGGTGAAATCAGCCCATAGTGTGTGTGAAACATTAGGTAAAACTTTTTACCATTGGATTGCACCCCTTTTATACTAGACAATGCTCTGGTGTATGGAAAAATTTCCTACTAACAGTTAAAATGCATTCCATAATCATTGGGGGAAAAAAAATTGTCATTCACGTTAACCATGGAGGAGCAAGGAAAACTCATGATGGCATTGTGAATAACTCGGTGAAGGTTGCCTGGACCAAGTATGGGGCAGGAGTTGCTACAAAGACATTTTTACACTTTAATATCACAGTTATGTATTTATTTTATCCTTATTAACACTTTGATGCTCTGGGCGCACATGCACCACACCACCCCGGGTGGGTTTGGGCATTCCGGGGGAGCACGCGGTAATCCTGAAAAGTGTGTAATCTTTTCAACTTTGTTACCTCAATTCTCATCCTAGGTTTTTCAATTTGGTATCATTGTGTTCGCAATAGAATTCTCTACAGGACTAAAGGCATATCAAATCCAAATGCCAGCGTACTATCCGCAACAAACGGAGAAAGTGAGAGCATGTTACCCGGGAGCGCGCAGGACCGATAAAATGCTTACACTCCTTTCACTTTGGTCACCTCAATTCTCGTCCTAGGTCTTTTATTTTGGTATCAATGTGTTCGCAATAGAATTCTCTATAGGACTAAAAGGCATATAAAGTTCAAACGGTCGGTGTACTCATTTTCTCTGTTACCATCCGCAACAGAAAATGAGAGCGTGTTACCCGGGAGCGTGGCTGAAGAGCGATAAAATGTTTATACTCCCTTCACTTTGGTCACCTCAATTCTCATCCTAGGTCTTTCATTTTGGTATCAATGTGTCCGGAATAGAATTCCCAACAGAAGTATATGCATATGATGTCAAAACAGTGGCGCACTTCACCCGACGACAAGATGAACGTTACCAGAAAGAGCGCTGCACCACCCCTCGGTGCCTCTCAGTACAATAGTGCGTGCGGTCATACCGAAATGTGTCTACTCTCTTCAACTTTGTCACCTCAATTCTCGTCCTAGATTTTTCAACTTGGTATCAATGTGTTTGAAATAGAATTATCTACAGGACTAAATGCATATAAAGCCCAAAAGCCCGGCGAGAAAGTGAGCGTGTTACTAGGGAGCGCGAAAGAGCAATAAAATGTGTACACACTCTTCACTTTGGATATCTCAATTCTCGTCCTAGATCTTTCATTTTTGTGTCATTGTGTTTGCAATAAAATTCCCTACAGGAGTATATGCAAATATAAAGTCTAAAAGCCCGGCGTCCCACCCACAGCAAACAGAGAAAGTGACGGCGAGTTACCACAGCGAGCGCTAATAAAGAGCAATAAAATGGGTATACTCTTTTCAACTTTGTTACCTCAATTCTGGTCCTAGGTCTTTCATTTTGTTATCAATGTGTTCGCAATGAAATTACCTTCAGATGTATATGCATATAATGTCCAAAACTGCAGTGCGCTCCCTCCCAAAGCCGCTGGCAATTTGCCGCCAAAAACGACGCAATGCTGCGTCGTTATCGGACTACCCCCTGGTTGATACCTGGTTGATGGGGGTCTGGGAGTTCTTCTACTCCCGAGTAAAAAAACTATGCAATGCTGCGTCGCTACCGAGTGGAAGTGTTAGTATGCTCTATTTTGTTATATACCATATAAATACATTGTCTAATGTTAAAGTATGGCACTTTCATCAATGTCCCAAAAACATTTTTTTAAGGGATTTTTTTTAAGTTTTTTTTTCTTTATTTATTATCTGATTTTGTTGTAACCTTTACATCCTGGAGAATGCATATGTTTCCCTAACTATGTGAAGATAGAATGAAATTGGTCAACAAATAAATCGGTCACAACTCGCAAAACTTGGGACTTAATTTTGGGGGCCGATTTTTTTATTTGACTTCCAACTATTTTCTTTGTCTCCAAGTTGTTTTGATGATTAGGGACCATATTAGGGCTTTTTCACTTATATAAAGTATACCCTAAATATATCCCCTAAATCATTAATTATTATAATTGATGATAACTTTTGTGTTTTGGGGGGTTATTTTTTCTTTACTTCATCTCAACACATTGACCTACAACTTTCACAAATTTGAGTAAAAATGCCAAACAATGTTTATTAAAACATACAATTAAATTAACGAATTAAAATTACCTTTATTCATTGTTGATAACTTCAACTTCAATTATCTCTAAACTAGAGTTTCAACTTTGAATGGCTTCTAAAATTCCAGATTTTAACAGATTCTCACTATTTTGACTGTGCTCAGCTGTCTGTCTACAATCCCTTCTTTCAAGTGTTTGGAAAGAGTCCTCCCCTCCATTATAGCATCACGCAGCGATTGTTTTTTTTTTTCAAATGTTCCTATTTTTTTTTTAATTTTTATAGAAAATGGAGCAGTTGAAAATGCCTACTGCAACTAAGGGAGCCGGTGGCTGAGCAGACAGAACACTGGACGCGTGATCCTGTGGTCCCGGGTTCGATCCCGGGCGCCGGCGAGAAACAATGGGCAGAGTCTCTTACACCCTGATGCCCCTGTTATCTAGCAGTAAATAGGTACCTGGGAGTTAGTCAGCGGTCATGGGCTGCTTGGGGTAGAGACCTGGTCGAGGACCGAGCCGCGGGGACACTAAAGCCCCGAAATCATCAAGATAATCTCTTAAGATAACTTGATTTAGGAGTCATTTCAGCAAAAATTTGCATTCTTCCCATTCTGCATACATTTTCTTAACACTATAGCACTCTTCGAACACAACATGCGTTCGATTTTTCTCTCTCGAGTCCGAGCATCTGACATGATATGCGTCCAATAAAACAATTATTTGTATAAAATTCATGTATTGTCTGATCGATTTCGAGATAGGTTCAAAATGAGCGCATTTAGAGTGCACACAATTTGATACCAAAATGAAAGATGTAACACGAAACGATGTCAGAAAACTTGAAAGATTATAAATACGTTTTGGTCAAAATGATAAAACTACTAGTATTTGTTAAAATTCTATTTATTGTGCTATTATTATGGGACTAGTTTTAAAATGCGCGCCTTTAGACTGTGAACAATTTGATACCAAAATGAACGACGTAACACGAAAATTTATGTTATCAAACTGAACGAGTATACACATTTGGCTGCAATGTGCAAATTGGTGCTCGTTCACGGGTAACATTAGGCTTTGCTAAAGGGAGTCACGCTTGGTTTTTTAACAATACACTATACGCATATACAACACTTGCAGGGAATTTAATTGCAAAACACAATGATACCAAAACGAGCCACGTAGCACGAGAATTAAGGCGAGACAACTGAAATGAGTAGGACCACATTTTACCGATTTTGTGCGCTCACGGTAACTTTTGGCGACTTTAGGCTTTGCTGTTTGGAATCATGCTTGGCTTTTGGACCTTATATGCATATACACATGTAGGGAATTCTATTTCGAACACAATGATACCAAAACTAACAACGTAGCACGGGAATTAAGGTGAGAAAACTGAAACGAGTACACACATTTAGTGTCGCAGAGCCCTCGCCTGCACCCCCAGGAGTAGTTCGTGCTTACGCGCTGAGTGCACGCTCGGGACGTGATAGTAGTAATTACTAAAAGAGGAAGGAACATCCTCTACATCAACAACCCTCATACCATTTCAAGTTTACAAATGATCTTCCTCGTTTTTCCTGTGGTCATCCTCATGTGTTTTCTTAGAGTGAACCTTACTACTGACTTCTTGGGACTCATGGCATAAGATAGTGGCACCTCGACATACGATTGCCCCTACTAACGATAATTTTGAGTTACGATGTAAATTTCATCGAAAAATGCGACTCAGACATCCGATGGTGTCGTCTACTTCCGATATTTGTTGGAACACGTTCGGGTCGACCGAGCGCGTGGTTTCCGGTCACGCGGCCGATCTGCCTCAGTTTACTACAGCTACCCGCTTAGTGATGATTGCGGCTATAAGAAATTCTGCTTTTGTGCGATTTTTTGCATTTTGAACATTAAAGTAATATTATATATCACGGCATGAATCCCAGGAAAGTCATTGGTAAGACAACATATGAAAACCCATGTAAGGATGACCATAGAGCAGAAACAAGAGTACAGAATGTCTCTTCCTCAACAATTAAGAAAATGTGTGCAGCATGGGAAGAATTGCAAACCTTTGCTGAAACGACTCACAAATCAAGCTGCAGTAGGTCGTTGCCTTAACCTATTCAATGACACTGTGATCCATCTTTACAGACAAATGTTAAAACGAATGGAAAAAAAAATGTCTCTTGACAAATTTGTAGCGAGACAAACAAGCACTGAACCACAACCAGGTCCTAGTGGTGTTCAGGCAAACGTAGGAGAGAATATACCCCAGAGAAACATCACTACTGCCTGATGTGATAATAGAAGGGGACTCTCCTTCCAAACAGTAACAACTCTTCTCCTCCCCCCCCCCTCATCACCATCTTCCATACGCCATCAAGAGCCCTCCATAAAGGTAAGAGAAACTTAGGTACTATATTGTAGTTAGAAAAAAACATTGTATTCAGTATAAAATGTATTTGTACGTTAATATTTTGGAGGGTGGGGAACGGATTAATTCAATTCCCTTTATTTCTCATGGGAAAAATCACTTCGACTTATGATCCGTCTCTGGGAACAGATTAGCATCCTAAGTCGAGGCCCCATTGTAAATAATTACTTTTGTTCAAAAAACAAAACCACAATATGGAATTTCTTACAAGCGTGATCGTCACTAAGCGGGGGCTCTGGTAAACTGAGGGCAGATCTGGCCCGTGCCACCAGGAACCATGAGCTTGGTCGACCCGAACGCGTAATCAACTATCGCTTAGTCGACGACACTATCTTAAGTCGAGTCGCATTTCTGATCAAAATTTACATCGTAACTCAAAATTATCTTTGGCGCACTGAGGTTAAGGAAAAAAAACTTGGGCCTTATGCCCCTGGCGCTTCGCGCAGCCAAGCGGTGAGACCGAAAAGTGTATACTCTTTTTACTCTCCTCACAATAATTGTAGGCGTACGTATTTAAATTGGTATCACTGTGTTCGCAATAGAATTGTCTATAAGAACATACGTATAAAATGCCGTCAAATCATAAGGCATATCAACAACCAATAAAAAACTATTGACATCACTGCCGAGAGCGCCAAACAGCAACAAAATGTTTCCATTCTCGTAATGGTTGTGAAGCCCACAGTTGTCCTACATCGTTAATTTTGGTATCATTGGAATCGCAATTAAATTCTCTATACGGACATATGCATATAAATATAGAATCAATGTCGCAACTGACCCACAAGAGTGTGGGAAGTGGCTGAAGTGTTACCCGCGGCGGCATATCGCCGAAAATGACATCGAAAAGTGTATTTTCAATTCACTGTCCTGACATTATTTTTGGATGTACGCATTTAATTTTTGTACCAATGTGTTCGCAATAGAATGTTCTATAAGAATATAAGTATAAACCGTCAAATAAGAATGCGTTCGACCGGCAACAAATATAAAAAGTACGTCGATTATATGCGTCGGGTCAATAATGCAATAGTTTTACCACGAAGATTCACTGCCATGAAATTTTCTTTAATAAGCTCTTCTGTTATTAGAGAAAAACGTAAATTTTATGGCGAACATTTCTAAACTATCCCAAGAAAATCGAAGCAAAAATGGATTTTATACAAATATTTTTATTTTAACTGGGATACTAGTTAAAAAGTGCGTAACCGTCAGAACAGCACATAACGCCGGCTAGTTAAAAATGGGCGAAAGTGTTAAGTCGAGGAGTCACCATTAATTTGATGAAATGAAGATCATATGCTATTTGAGAGTAACAACATTAAATGAGCAATTGGTGATACTGTCTCCACTCGATCATCTGGACCATATGGGAAGGATCCCCAGCCGGATAATCACGTATTCCGGATAATGGTACTTTTTACCAAGTCCAAAACTAACAATTTCCAACTATTTTTATACTACAAACAACATAATTTGAATTGCCTTGCTACATATACTGTAATTAAATATGCAACTAGAAACCTCAACTTACCTTGTTAGTGTTTTGTCCAAGTCTTCTTGATTGATACCACACATCTTGAAGTTAAGAATTCTTAACAATTTATGTAACCTATACTAACACAACACTAAAATTAACACTTAAAATTACTGTACAGTTCATTAAGCAAAGTTAGTTTTGAAGGCGCTGGGCTTGCGCCTCGCTGGTTGAAGGCGCTTGGGCTTGCGCCTCGCTGGTTGAAGGCGCTTGGCTTGCGCCTCGCTGGTTGAAGGCGCTTGGCTTGCGCCTCGCTGGTTGAAGGCGCTTGGCTTGCGCCTCGCTGGTTGAAGGCGCTGGCTTGCGCCTTGCTGGTTGAAGGCGCTTGGCTTGCGCCTCCCTTGTTGAAGGAGCTTGCTTGCGCCTCCCTTGTTGAAGGCGCTTGCTTGCACCTCACTTATTGAAGGCGCTTGCTTGCGCCTCACTTGTTGAAGGCGATTGGCTTGCCTGGTGACGCCTCACTTCTTGAAGGCATTTGGCTTTCCTGTGATGCCTCACTGGACGAGGTGTATAACATGTAATTGTCTTTAACCTTGTAACCTTCTTCTTAACACCTCCAGAACGACTGATGCTGCTACCAGACAGTCTTGGCAAAAATGTTCAAAGTTAATTTGAAAATAAAAGTTATTTAAAAAAATATTTCACAATGGCGCAGCACTGTGGTATAACACGAGGGACAGGAGCACATGGGTTGACCAGTGTTGGACGGGTCCACTGGGGCAGCCTATAGCACATTACGTGGGCCGCCAGGAGGAAAAAAAAAAACTCGATACTTTTTAAGGAAACTTCAGCCTGTGGCCATTGGTTTTAGTAAACTTATATACGTATTTGTTATTACATAAATACTAGTATTTCATTTGTTTTTGGCTACGATGAATTGTTCTAAAATTAATTGGACTGGTAATTCCTGTACCCAGGTGGTCCCTCCCGACGCTCCCCTCCCACCCTCCCGAGATGATTGTCGTGCCCTCAAGACCTGGACAAAAGTATATGGAGCACCACTTTGCAAATGGAATTTAATGTAAATAAATGCCTTGTTATGGAATGTGGAATAGAACATAGACCCCACACAACTATACATTATGTGAGAAATCTTTAAAGAATTCTGATAAAGAAAGAGATCTAGGGGTGGTTCTAGATAGAAAACTATCACCTGAGGACCACATAAAGAATATTGTGCGAGGAGCCTCATTTTCAAGTTTACAAATGATCTCCTCGTTTTTTCCTGTGGTCATCCTCATGTGTTTTCTTAGAGTGAACCTTACTAACTGACTTTCTTGGGACTCATGGCATAAGATAGTGGCACCTCGACATACGATTGCCCCTACTAACGATAATTTTGAGTTACGATGTAAATTTCATCGAAAAATGCGACTCAGACATCCGATGGTGTCGTCTACTTCCGATATTTGTTGGAACACGTTCGGGTCGACCGAGCGCGTGGTTCCCGGTCACGCGGCCGATCTGCCTCAGTTTACTACAGCTACCCGCTTAGTGATGATTGCGGCTATAAGAAATTCTGCTTTTGTGCGATTTTTTGCATTTTGAACATTAAAGTAATTATTATATATCACGGCATGAATCCAGGAAAGTCATTGGTAAGACAACATATGAAAACCCATGTAAGGATGACCATAGAGCAGAAACAAGAGTACAGAATGTCTCTTCCTCAACAATTAAGAAAATGTGTGCAGCATGGGAAGAATTGCAAACCTTTGCTGAAACGACTCACAAATCAAGCTGCAGTAGGTCGTTGCCTTAACCTATTCAATGACACTGTGATCCATCTTTACAGACAAATGTTAAAACGAATGGAAAAAAAAAATGTCTCTTGACAAATTTGTAGCGAGACAAACAAGCACTGAACCACAACCAGGTCCTAGTGGTGTTCAGGCAAAACGTAGGAGAGAATATACCCCAGAGAAAACATCACTGCCTGATGTGATAATAGAAGGGGACTCTCCTTCCAAACAGTAACAACTCTTCTCCTCCCCCCCCTCATCACCATCTTCCATACGCCATCAAGAGCCCTCCATAAAGGTAAGAGAAACTTAGGTACTATATTGTAGTTAGAAAAAAACATTGTATTCAGTATAAAATGTATTTGTACGTTAATATTTTGGAGGGTGGGGAACGGATTAATTCAATTCCCTTTATTTCTCATGGGAAAAATCACTTCGACTTACGATCCGTCTCTGGGAACAGATTAGCATCCTAAGTCGAGGCCCCATTGTATAATAATTACTTTTGTTCAAAAAACAAAACCACAATAATGGAATTTCTTACAAGCGTGATCGTCACTAAGCGGGCGGCTCTGGTAAACTGAGGCAGATCTGCCCGTGCCACCAGGAACCATGCGCTTGGTCGACCCGAACGCGTATCAACAAATATCGTTAGTCGACGACACTATCTTAAGTCGAGTCGCATTTTCTGATCAAATTTACATCGTAACTCAAAATTATCTTAAGTCGAGGAGTCACCATTTAATTTGATGAAAATGAAGATCATATGCTATTTGAGAGTAACAACATTAAATGAGCAATTGGTGATACTGTCTCCACTCGATCATCTGGACCATATGGGAAGGATCCCCAGACGGATAATCACGTATTCCGGATAATGGTACTTTTTCACCAAGTCCAAAACTAACAATTTCCAACTATTTTTATACTACAAACAACATAATTTGAATTGCCTTGCTACATATACTGTAATTAAATATGCAACTAGAAACCTCAACTTACCTTGTTAGTGTTTTGTCCAAGTCTTCTTGATTGATACCACACATCTTGAAGTTAAGAATTCTTAACAATTTATGTAACCTATACTAACACAACACTAAAATTAACACTTAAAATTACTGTACAGTTCATTAAGCAAAGTTAGTTTTGAAGGCGCTTGGCTTGCGCCTCGCTGGTTGAAGGCGCTTGGCTTGCGCCTCGCTGGTTGAAGGCGCTTGGCTTGCGCCTCGCTGGTTGAAGGCGCTTGGCTTGCGCCTCGCTGGTTGAAGGCGCTTGGCTTGCGCCTCGCTGGTTGAAGGCGCTTGGCTTGCGCCTCGCTGGTTGAAGGCGCTTGGCTTGCGCCTCGCTGGTTGAAGGCGCTTGGCTTGCGCCTCGCTGGTTGAAGGCGCTTGGCTTGCGCCTTGCTGGTTGAAGGCGCTTGGCTTGCGCCTCCCTTGTTGAAGGAGCTTGCTTGCGCCTCCCTTGTTGAAGGCGCTTGCTTGCACCTCACTTATTGAAGGCGCTTGCTTGCGCCTCACTTGTTGAAGGCGATTGGCTTGCCTGGTGACGCCTCACTTCTTGAAGGCATTTGGCTTTCCTGTGACGCCTCACTGGTCGAGGTGTATAACATGTAACTTGTCTTTAACCTTGTAACCTTCTTCTTAACACCTCCAGAACGACTGATGCTGCTACCAGACAGTCTTGGCCAAAAATGTTCAAAGTTAATTTGAAAATAAAAGTTATTTAAAAAAATATTTCACTAATGGCGCAGCACTGTGGTATAACACGAGGGACAGGAGCACATGGGTTGACCAGTGTTGGACGGGTCCACTTGGGGCAGCCTATAGCACATTACGTGGGCCGCCAGGAGGAAAAAAAAAAAACTCTATACTTTTTAAGGAAACTTCAGCCTGTGGCCATTGGTTTTAGTAAACTTATATACCGTATTTGTTATTACATAAATACTAGTATTTCATTTGTTTTTGGCTACGATGAATTGTTCTAAAATTAATTGGACTGGTAATTCCTGTACCCAGGTGGTCCCTCCCGACGCTCCCCTCCCACCCTCCCGAGATGATTGTCGTGCCCTTCAAGACCTGGACAAAAGTATATGGAGCACCACTTCGCAAATGGAATTTAATGTAAATAAATGCCTTGTTATGGAATGTGGAATAGAACATAGACCCCACACAACCTATACATTATGTGAGAAATCTTTAAAGAATTCTGATAAAGAAAGAGATCTAGGGGTGGTTCTAGATAGAAAACTATCACCTGAGGACCACATAAAGAATATTGTGCGAGGAGCCTATGCCACGCTTTCTAACTTCAGAATTGCTTTTAAATACATGGATGGCGATATACTGAAGAAATTGTTCATGACTTTTGTTAGGCCAAAGCTAGAATATGCAGCTGTTGTGTGGTGCTCATATCTTAAGCAGCACATCAACAAACTGTAAAAGGTGCAAAGACATGCTAAGTGGCTCCCAGAACTGAAGGGCAAGAGCTACGAGGAGAGGTTAGAGGCATTAAATATGCCAAAACTAGAAGACAGAAGAAAAAGAGGTGATATGATCACTACGTACAAAATAGTAACAGGAATTGATAAAATCGACATGGAAGATTTCCAGAGACCTGGAACTTCAAGAACAAGAGGTCATAGATTTAAACTAGCTAACACAGATGCCGAAGAAATATAAGAAAATTCACTTTCGAAAATAGTGGTAGACGGTTGGAACAAGTTAGGAGAGAAGGTGGTGGATGCCAAGACTGTCAGTAGTTTCAAAGCGTTATATGACAGTGCTGGGAAGACGGGACACCACGAGCATAGCTCTCATCCAGTAACTACACTTAGGTAATTACACCACCCACCCCACCCCACCCACCACTCGCCTCCAGCCAGCGAGCCACAGCCAGACAGGATTAATACAGTATAGGCCCGCCCCATGGCTTTCATATCCGGACAATTCAATGATTATCCGGCTGACTGTCCGGATAATGTAACATCGGCAGCAAGGTTAACCGGCTCCGATTTTTTATCCGGCTAAACCAGCTTTTATCTGGCTCCCATGGTCATTTTTGCCGGATATTGAGAACCTTATCCGGTCACGATTTTGGCTATATAAGGGTGTTTTCCGGATGTTCGAATCCCGGATAATCGCGTGGTTACAGTAGTTCATATTTTTCATTCCGAATTGAAAATCTGAAGTTTTCAATTTTAAAATTAATTTTGATTCTCTTGATTTTCAAGTTACGCTGTGATCATTTAGACAGTTGGAGCACTTGCCTAGTTTATTAAAAAAAAATTGGAAGGTGTTTGTGCAACTTTTAAAAACTTGTGTTAAATTATTTCATGTCAAATCATATATGTATGTATTGTGCAGTCTAAGGGTTAAAGAGTATAGTTTACTGTAAAACATTTTTTGAATGTGGCCATCCAAAATTTATGTGCCAAATTATACGCAAAATATTTATAACTCCAAACTTTGTCTTTATGACTAAACGAGTCAGAGGAAACTTTAGAATTAAGAACTTTGCACATAATATGTAACAATGGTAAGAATCGGTCAGAAACTGAAGTTTTAATTAGGTCTCAAATTTGAAAATGTTGTGCATAGATG
The DNA here is from genome assembly GCA_020271785.1 of Procambarus virginalis. Taxonomy (NCBI): domain Eukaryota; kingdom Metazoa; phylum Arthropoda; class Malacostraca; order Decapoda; family Cambaridae; genus Procambarus; species Procambarus virginalis. The sequence continues at coordinate 22,756,491 of WNGS01165318.1, read as the reverse complement.
AAAATGAATTTAAAGTTCTTGATAATGAATACAGTATAGTACTTCTAATTTATGACATATCTTTTATATTTTAATTAAGATTTCTGGGCATTTGTAGTGGAAAATGTGAGAGAGATAGGTCAATATGTTGAAATGAAGTCAAGAAAAAATACCCCCCCCCCCCAAAAAAAAAAAAACTATAGGGATAACTTTTAAAACAGATACTGGGCCCCTTAACCCTTCAATTGTGCATCGCATCATATGATGCTTTGACCGACTTGCAGTAAATTGCGCATCACATGTGATGCTTTGGAATACCGCGCAAGATTTAAACAGCCTGCAGATACACGGGGTTCACCACACCATCAGGGCTCTCGTAAACATACGCCATTTTTAAAAGAAATCGTGGGCCAAACTCCCGGGTGTTAGGGGCCTCAGTATTGAGTGAGCTACCAAGCCTGACGCACGCAGCATGAGCTCACAGCACTGCTGTTCAGCTTGTGACCACAGCATTATCTAAAAATGCCATAATATACTTGTTCATGCTATTATGTAGCGATGATATTATTACAGAAGACCCCTGACTGATAAAACTGACCAGGGTTCTGATAATAGCAGGATTGTGGTGATATTTAGCGCTGTGCGCCAAGGAGGGAGGAGTAATGCTGTGGGAGGGAGGGTGGTGGCAATGTCTTCTGACTGTGTGTGGCCACCTTTTATTGACTGCACTCACCATACCAGCTTAGTGGTTCGCTATGGTGAACACAAATGTAGATACTTATGAATAACGTGTATATAGAGGGTATAAACAGCAAGAGTAGGAGGATGGGAGCCGCCATTTTGGTGAGGGCGGTGGCGTCGTCTGCACGATTTATCATGTTTACTGGTTACCACGATGGTCTTTGGGCACCATACCATTTTACTTGTACAAGTATGGTGAATGAAACGGGTAGATATTTATATATAATGTGTGTATATAGCGTAATAACACCACAAACAGTATTGTTGTAGGAGAAATATGAGTGTGTCTGGCCTTGAGGGCGGCAGCCATCAGCTGACTGTGAGAGGTCCTACGTCTTTGTGCCTTTACTCACCATACAAGCTTAGATGTACAGTTATTGTGAACAAAACATGTAAATACTTATAAATAACGTCTGTATATAAAAGCAAAAACAGTATGGTGGGTGGAGAATGGTGGCAAGTCAGGTGAGGTCAGGGAGGGAGTGGCAGCCAGTGGCGGGCTGCCATTGCCTGCCACTGCCACTCAGCATACCAACTTAGTGGTTCGTTATGGTGAACACGAATGTAGATACTTATATATAGCGTCTGTATATAGTGAATAAAAGCAAAAACAGTATTGTGGGAGGAGAATGTGGGCGAGTCAGGTGACTTGAGGGAGGGCATGAGTGGCTGGCTGGTACACGGCGGTCACTCCTCGTTACTTTTTGACTCATAATAGCAACTTAGTGGTTCGTTATGGTGAACAAAACATGCAGATACTTATATATAACCTGTGTATATAGTGTAATAACCGACAAAGTATTTGTTTACAGTTTGATGAACAAATTGAATCAACAATATGCACACCATATTTTTGAGTACAGCAATGATTCACTCATTTCATTATATAAATATATGACACTACACACTACTGAATAATATTACAGCAAAAAACTACAAAAAATCAGACATTGAAATAATTAGGTAATTATCTCTGTGGCAACTCCGGCCTGACAGCTGGCGATCAACAGACCGCCTGGGACGCACGCTGAGTCAGCGCCTGTTTTTTGCCAGACTTCCCCGCCCTATAGCGGGCAATATATACCACTTACGATTTATTTATTATTTTTCCATGATCAGTGAACACAAATTAACAGGTTAGGAAGAATTTTTTTTTTTTTTTTTGTATGCACCTGTGGGTGTCAAATGGTATATATCCATGCGCCATTTAAGGGTTAACTGTCTAACAGTAGGTTAGACATGTATATGAATGAGATTGAATGGATATAAATAGGAGCTGCCTCATATGGGCCAATAGGCCTTCTGCAGTTACCTTCATTCGTATGTCCTTATAATAAAATGTATATTGCAGAAACTTTTTGCCCATATATAAGTGATAAGATCCTCATCTGGCCCTCGTTAAAAAAAAAAAAAAAGTACACCAACTTCTGCCTGTGGCTGATTAACTTTTTGACCAATTTCGTTCCAACATGCTTAGTGCTGGATATTCATTCTCCAAGATGTAGGTGTCAACAAAATCTGCATAAAAACAATGGATGAAAAAAAAGGAGTTGTCACCTTTTGTACAAAGGGACACAAGAAATATTGCCATTGGGCACTGTATTTATATGATATATAATAGAATACAGCATAACATACTAACTCACAATTGTGTGTGAAATCTGGTCCTCCAGGTGGCACCAGCAGCATATCTATTTTGTAGACCCTCCTTACTATTACTAGTCTTCTTTGTGTGTCGGACAGGTGCTTGCATCTCTCTCCCCGATTGCCAGTAAATTGGAGGTGTTATCGTTATCAGTAGTACCGGTCGCTTCCCGTCGCACGCGCATTTCTTTTTAATTCTTAAAAAATCCATATTTTAACATATTGGGATGAAATTTTTACAACTCTGATGCCAAATAATAGGAGATTTGTTTAAAATTTTTCACTATACTTCATATTTTGAAGTTTCCACATGCACTGGGCCCCTTGAAACATTTCTGCTATACACACAGCTTACATTCAATTAGCAAGAACATCCCTAGATGTGTTGAGTAGCTGAAGGGGTGATAGCTCCAAACACACTAATGATTTTTGGCAATGGAAACAGAATTATTAGCTAATGTCTTTTCTGATCTTTAAACAAAAACAGCATCTCTCAAATGCCTTCAGTAGGTATCTCCAGTTTCCTCCAATGGAAATGTTCTTCGATACAGGAGTGGTTATATTTAGAAGATACAAGTTTAGTAAAAATTTGTGGATTCTCTGCTGCCATTAAAAAATTGATTTGTACAGAACCATGCATAAAGGATACCTGGATTCTACACTATTTAGAATTGGACTGGATTTTTGTAACCAAATACACTAAATAAAACCTAGTAAATCAAAATTATTACAAATATTTCCCAGCTTAAACTTGCAATATTCAATAATGCAGTTAATTAATAAATTTATGTATAAAATAAATTAAGGGGGCATATTTCAGAAAAATTAAAACTGGTTCGATTTCAATTAAACTTTTTTGACTAGTTGTATATAAAATTTTATTCAACTGGTCCAACATCATAGCATTAATAGGAAGGGAGAAAAAAATATTGAATTGTGTCAAAAATTTTCCAAAATGGTCAAAAATTATCAAACAAAAGTGTCAGCTGAAATCATGTCTGTGACTAAGCTATCACAATAGCATATAATAAAGTATTCTAATATTTACTTTTTTGAGAAAAAAAAATAATAATAATCAGACAATTTGCATGAAACTTATACACCTTACAGAACGTATGCCAATCTGTAAGATGTAAATTTTGGAGAAAATTAGTTGAAGTCAACTTCAACCACAGGTGGCAGTGTTTTCAACATAAAACTGCATCTCTCTTTCAATTTACATGAAATTTACACCTTATATGTAGAGTTCATGTCTCTACAACATGTCTAAAACACTTTATTCCTAAATTCATTTATTGATTTTATAAATATTTGCAAATATGAAATATTGGCATGTATTTTTGGGGGAACTTTGACTACTTGTAATAGTAAAACTAAACATATTTTGGATAATCCTTTTAAGTAAAATCCTTTATTATATGCTAATATGATATTCGAGTGTCATAGAAATGATGCCATTTGAATATTGTGATGGTAGTAGGATACTGAAAATGTGTAAAATTCGTTGGGAAAAAAAGTATCTCCCTTTCTTTTTGGGATGCAATACTGAAATGTTAAACAGTTGCAGCCCTTCTTACATACGACTAGTAAAAAAAGTTTGGTTGAAAATGAACAACTTTATTTACTGTAATCCGGCCCCTTAAAGTTGTTAATTCTGGGAAAAAATACAGAATCGATTGCCAAATAGATAAAAACATTGTTAACAACAAGTAAAGGAAAATATTGAAGCAACTTGAAGTCTATTAGCAACTATTCTAATGTATTACTTCTGAAAGAAAACAAAGTAAGTATCAAGCTGACCTCCAACAAGTATCTGCTTTCTTCTTGGGGGGTTTTGGAACCCCCTGCTTTGCCCTTTCTGCCTCCAGAACTTCGACTTTGCTCCTCCTCTTGTAAAGGCCTGCAAATTGTTAGATAATTTTTTGTTATATTCCTTAATGCTGAGGTAATGCACAATGCTTGGTTTCTAAATTATGCTGGTTAAAGGCTATGTTAAGGTCAAAATAGTGGCCATTTTGTAATATTTGGAACTGGATAAGAACGTTCTTAGAATACATTTTCAGGCCAAATAAAGGAATCTAACCTGTGACCCTGAACTCCTATATATATATTATATATATAATATATATATATTACATATATAATGTATATATATAATATATAAAGAGAGGTACCACCTCCGGTGCAATTATAGGGACCCACAGCCTCAGAGAAGGGAACACAGAGCATTCAGGGAAAAACTTGCCCTTTAACTCTGAATACGTAAGTGTGTTCGCTTCTCCTACCACCCTCCTTTTTTTTTGTGGTGTACACTTTATTATGCAAGGTTATACAGTTACATATCTGATTTTATACAAAAAATGAACATTAACCCTTAAACCGCGCATATCATATATAAATGATATCAATGACAAAACCGAAATCGCGCACATCATTTATATATGATTTCGTGTCTAGCGCAATAATTTAAACACCCTGCCTGGGATAGGGGCAGCTATAGTACAGCCACGACTGATAGTTGCCAGATCCCACCTAGAAAAAAAATCCAGCCCAACATTCTTGAGAGTGAGAACGTCAGTATTGCGCCAGCCACCAAGGCTGGCGCACGCAGCACGAGCTCACAGCACCGCTGTTCAGCTTGTGACCACAGCATCGCCTACAAATGACAAAATATAAGTGATACTGCTATTATTTAGCAGTGATAGTATTACTGAAGCCCCCTGAATTTGATAAAACTGACCAGGATTCTGATAACAGCTTGATTGTGGAGATATTTAGCGCTGTGCTCGATGGAGGGAGGAGTACGGCTGTGGAGGGAGGATTGTGGCGTTGTCTTCTGACTGTGTGTGGCCACCATTTATTGACTGCACTCACCATACCAGCTTAGTGGTTCGCTATGGTGAACACAAATGTAGATACTTACATATAACGTGTGTATAGTGTGAGATAACAGCGAGAGGAGTAGGTTGGGAGCCGCCATTTTGGTGAGAGGAGCGTCGTCTGCAGGAATTATCGTGTTGTTTACTGTGACCACAAAGGGTCTTTGGGCACCATACCAGCTTATTTGTACAAGTATGGTGAATAAAACAGGTAGATACTTATATATAATGTGTGTATATAGCATAATAACACCACAACCAATATTGTTGGAGGAGAAATATTAGTGCGTGTGGCCTTGAGGGTGGCCGCCGATCAGCTGACTGTGGAGTAGCTACGTCTTTGTGCGTTTACTCACCATACAAGCTTAGATGTACAGTTATGGTGAACAAAACATGTAAATACGTATATATAACGTCTGTGTATAGTGAATAAATGCAAAAACAGTATTGTGGGAGGTAAATGAGGGTGAGTGAGGTGGTGTTGAGGGAGGGCGTGGCAGTGAGTGGCTCGCTGGTGTGTGGCGGCCACTCCTCGTTGCTTTTTGACTCACAAGACCAACTTAGTAGTTCGTTATGGTGAACAAAACATGCAGATACTTATATATAACCTATGTATATAGTGTAACAACAGCAAAACTATTTGTTTATTGTTTTATGAACATAATAATTGAATCACTTGTATGCACACCATAATTTTGAGTACAGCGATGGTTCACACATTTTATAATATAAATATACCACAATTCACTGTATGGAATAATATTACTGCAAAAAAACTAAGAAAAAATCAATCAGAGACATTGAAATAATTAGGAAATAATATATTTGTGGCAACTGCCGTCTGACAGCTCGGGCGGAGTAGACCTCGTCTGGCGAAGGCTCTGCCAACGCCCCTTTTTTGCCACACTTCCCTACCCTACTGCAGCTAAAATATGCTACCTACGATTTTTTTGTTATTTTTTCCGTGATCAGGGAACAAAAATAAACAATTCTATAAGACGAAAGAATTTTTTGGATTTTTTTTTTTGTTGCGCCTGTGGGTGTGAATTCCATTTGGGCCCCTAGCGGTTTGAGGGTTAAGAGGACACAAAATAAGTTCGCTTCCTAGAGGCTGTAGATTTCCTCTAACTCCTCCGACGCCGGGCAGGAACCGTGGATGCAGCGGGCATTCCCCCTCTGGATCGCTACACTGAGGCGTTGAAAGAGAAAACTTGCCGCTCTAGGGTCTTCTGGTGTCAATGAGCTTGGAACCAAGATCCTTAAGAAACCTTCTTGTACTCTCTCCCCATGGGCCTAGGGTCTCAGACCCTATTGGAACGAAGTTGTACCGATGATCCTGTACTTGGTGCCTGTACTTGGCTGACTTGTGTCTGTGTGTGTGTCGCCGCGGATCCTGCTGTGCCGGCAGAGAGGTTGATGTATGTGGTTGCCAAGGTGGATACGCAAGTATAGGCCCATGCCAACTGTCTGCCACCCTTCCACGGACGCAGTGTGATTCCGTCTGGTCGGCCGGCACAGCTAACAGTCACAGTTCAGTAGGTTGCGAGGGCTCTCTCTCCGCTGGACACTGAGCAGAGGCAAGGCTTCTGTTAATGATGTCATTGACTTCGTCATGTCTAGTGTGCCAACCACCAAATTTTCCAGAGTGCAGGCCATACAATCCATATTCGTCAGCATCTGCCTCGCCGCAAATACACCTATGAACAGTGTGGATAGGGGCAGCAAGGCGGAGAGCAAAGGCAATACTGAGCTCCTGCAGATCAAGACTTGTGCCTGTCGCAGACATAGGGACTGCTAAAAGGAAGTCCCCTGCATGGGTAGCCTGCACAGCTGTGAGGCATGCACGATCACTGGGGGTTGTTGCTGCCTCCAGCAAAGCTGTGGCTTCTTTGTCTACAATGGGTCTGTCCCAACTGGATTGTTTCTTGGCTTTCGACATGGCTGGTCTGAGTGCTGGGTCTGCCATGGCACCCCATTTCGTGTCGCATTCTGTGTAGTGGAGGTCCTGTATCCCCGCTACATCACTCAGGGTGTCAGGTATAATTTCCTTAACCAGGTCATCTGATGCCGAGGAGGAAGATAGGAAGGCTGGGACAGCAATTTGGGTGGCGGTGCGGACACCCAAGCCACCAAGCCTAACAGTAAGAGTGGCTTGTTTCCACTGGCATTTGTTGAGGGAGAGGTTAACAACTTTTTCCAGCATGGTCTTCAAGAGTAAGAGGTCATACTCTTCAAACTTTCGATTGTCGTAAAAGACGGGGCGCACCTCAGAAAGTAGGTTAGCCTCAGAAGGGATAGGCACTTGGTTAGGAGATAAAAAGCATCGTGGGCATCGATGTCACCTATTCTGTTTTCCATCCTCTTACGGTCTGCGATTTTCTTGTCAAGGATCTCCTCAATGGCGTTAGACCTGTGGGGGGCTCCAAGGAGGGTGCTGTTTTTGGTCCTAATGACATGGGCCGAGATTTTCTTTATTTATATCTTCCAAGTGTGAAGTAGTCTCCTCCAACCCAGACATCGTAGCTAGAATAAGGTCTGCCTTGCCTGGAGCCCATCTGTTGATGGGCTCCAGGCAAGCCCATCTGGGCCAGCAACAAATCAACAGCCAATTAATGCACACCTATATTCTACCCACTTCAAGACTCCGCACCAATATAAAAGCATCAAGAAATATGGGCCAATAGGCCCTTTGCAGTTACTTCCATTCTTCTCTTTAATTTATCCAATTTATACCCAATGCACCGTGTTCTGTCTTGTGTTGAAAGTTTGCTGTCTTGTGTTGAAAGTTTTGTTCACCTCAACGAAATGCAAGTATATAAGATAAAAGCTGTTAAATGATAGCATTGTAAAACTCTGTTTAGAGTTTGCAGGTTATAGTTGTGCGTGTGTAAACTAAAGTCTTTGAAAATGTAACAAGTTTTTACGAAACGCGTTCAATTGTCGCGTCTGACTAGAAATAAAAATGAATTTTGGAGAAATGATTTTTCAATTACCTTCGACAGTGAAAAGAAACATAAGAAATATTGAGAAAATTCGTGTTAGAATTATTAATCTTACTTTCTCGGTCATATTTAATAACATATACATACATTTTATTTATTTATATACAGTGGCACCTCGACATCCGATTGCCCCTACTTACGATAAATTCGAGTTCCGATATAAATTTCATAAAAAAATGAGACTCGACATCCGATATTTGTTGGTACATGTTCGGGTCGGCCAAGCGCGTGGTTCCCGGTCACGCGGTCCGACCTGCCTCAGTTTACTACAGCTACCCGCTTAGTGACGATCGCGCCGATAAGAAATTCCACTTTTGTGGTGATTTTTTGCATTTTGAACATTAAAGTAATTATTATATAACACGCCATGAGTCCCAGGAAAGTCAGTGGTAAGGCTCAACATATGATAACCCATGTAAGAATGACCGTAGAGCAGAAACAAAGAGATCATTCGTAAATATGAAGATGGTGTGCAGGTAGGTGAACTTGCTAGGCAGTACAACAAATCTCAGTGAACGATATCCACCATACTAGCTAAGAAAAAGGACATTATGGGTGCTAAAGTGATGCATCATTACAGACAAATGTTAAAACGAATGGAAAAACAAATGTCTCTTGACAAATTTGTAGTGAGACAAACAAGCACTGAACCACAACCAGGTCCTAGTGGTATTCAGGCAAAACGTAGGGGAGAGAGTACCCCAGAGAAAACATCACTGCCTGATGTGATAATGGAAGGGGACGCCCCTTCCAAACAGTAACAACTCTCCTCCTGCCCCATCACCATCTTCCATACGCTATCAACAGCCCTCCATAAAGGTAAGAGTAACTTTGGTACTGTATTGTAGTTAGAAAAAAACATTGTATTCAGTATAAAATGTATTTTATGTTAATATTTTGGAGGGTGGGGAACGGGTTAATTCAAATCCCTTTATTTCTTTTGGGAAAATTTGCTTCAACTTCCGATATTTCGACATCCGCTCCGTCTCTGGGAACGGATTAGCATCGGAAGTCGAGGCCCATTGTATATGAATCCTGGCCGGGTCAAAAGAGTTCTTAGTGATATTATTTATTTATATATGTATATATTTATATATATATATATATATATATATGATCATTGGTGCGGTGGTCACGGTACCGTGTACGTTTAGGGGTGATCCTGGACGGCATGGGTTCGAATCCTGGCCGGGTCAAAGAGTTCTTAGTTATATATATATATATATATAGATATATATCTATTATATATATATAGATATATATATATATATATATATATATATTATATATATATATAATATATATATATATATATGTGGTATATATATATATATATAATATATATATATAGATATATATATATATATATATATATATATATATATATGTGATATATATATATATATATATATATATATATATATATATAGATATATATATATATGTGGGTATATATATATATTAATATATATTATATATATATATATATATATTATATATATATATATATATATATATATATATATATATATATATATATACATACATATATATATACATACACACACACACACACACACACACACACACACAGAGTGAAGTGTGCAGGGAAGTGCAAGGAAGACGGGACACCACGAGCGTAGCTCTCATCCTGTAACTACACTTAGGTAATTACACTTGAGTAATTACACTTAGGTAATTACACACTAAACTGGAAAAGGTTCAAAGGTTTGCCACCAGACTAGTACCCAAGTTGAGAGGTATGAGCTACGAGGAGAGACTAAGGGAATTAAACCTCACTTCGTTGGAAGACAGAAGAGTTAGGGGGGGACATGATCACCATATTCAAGATTCTCAAGGGAATCAACAGGGTTGATAAAGACAGGCTATTTAACACAAGGGGCACACACACTAGGGGACACAGGTGGAAACTGAGTGCCCAAATGAGCCAGAGATATTAGAAAGAACTTTTTTAGTGTCAGAGTGGTTGACAAATGGAATGCATTAGGAAGCAATGTGGTGGAGGCTGACTCTATACACAGTTTCAAGTGTAGATATGATGAAGCCCAATAGGCTCAGGAATCTGTACACCTGTTGATTGACGGTTGAGAGGTGGGACCAAAGAGCCAGAGCTCAACCCCCGCAAGCACAACTAGGTGAGTACACACATATACATACATACATAACATGCATATACATAATAAATATACACACACACACACACACTTACTTTCCACACTTTCCATTGGTCCACTTTCAAAAAATATTAGGGGCCTCGTAGCCTGGTGGATAGCGCGCAGGACTTGTAATTCTGTGGCGCGGGTTCGATTCCCGCACGAGGCAGAAACAAATGGGCAAAGTTTCATTCACCCTGAATGCCCCCGTTACCTAGCAGTAAATAGGTACCTGGGAGTTAGTCAGCTGTTACGGGCTGCTTCCTGGGGTGTGTGTGTGTGTGTGTGTGTGTGTGTGTGTGGTGTGTGGAAAAAAAAAAAAAAAAAGTAGTTAGCAAACAGTTGATTGACAGTTGAGAGGCGGGCCGAAAGAGCAAAGCTCAACCCCGCAAACACAACTAGGTGAACACACACACACACACACACACACACACAACTAAGTGAATACACACACACACACACACACACACACACCACACCACACACACACACACACACACACACACACACCTATATATTATGTGAGAAACCTTTAAAGAACTCTGATAAAGAAAGAGATCTAGGGGTGGTTCTAGATAAAAAACTATCACCTGAAGACCACATAAAGAATATTGTGCAAGGAGCCTATGCTATGCTTTCTAACTTCAGAATTGCTTTTAAATACATGGATGGGGATATACTAAAGAAATTGTTCATGACTTTTGTTAGGCCAAAGCTAGAATATGCAGCTGTTGTTTGGTGCCCATATCTTAAGAAGCACATCAACAAACTGGAAAAGGTGCAAAGACATGCTACTAAGTGGCTCCCAGAACTGAAGGGTAAGAGCTACGAGGAAAGGTTAGAAGCATTAAATATGCCAAAACTAGAAGACAGAAGAAAAAGAGGTGATATGATCACTACATACAAAATAGTAACAGGAATTGATAAAATCGACAGGAAAGATTTCCTGAGACCTGGAACTTCAAGAACAAGAGGTCATAGATATAAACTGGCTAAACACAGATGCCGAAGAAATATAAGAAAATTCACTTTCGCAAACAGAGTGGTAGACGGTTGGAACAAATTGGGGGAGAAGGTGGTGGAGGCCAAGACCGTCAGTAGTTTCAAAGCGTTATATGACAAAGAGTGCTGGGAAGACGGGACACCACGAGCGTAGCTCTCATCCTGTAACTACACTTAGGTAATTACACTTAGGTAATTACACACACACACACACACTATGCCACGCTTTCCAACTTCAGAATTGCGTTTAAATACATGGATGGAGATATACTAAAGAAATTGTTCACGACTTTTGTTAGGTCAAAGCTAGAATATGCAGCGGTTGTGTGGTGCCCATATCTTAAGAAGCACATCAACAAACTGGAAAAGGTGCAAAGACATGCTACTAAGTGGCTCCCAGAACTGAAGGGCAAGAGCTACGAGGAGAGGTTAGAGGCATTAAATATGCCAAAACTAGAAGACAGAAGAAAAAGAGGTGATATGATCACTACATACAAAATAGTAACAGGAATTGATAAAATCGATAGGGAAGATTTCCCGAGACCTGGAACTTAAGAACAAGAGGTCATAGATATAAACTAGCTAAACACAGATGCCGAAGAAATATAAGAAAATTCACTTTCGCAAACAGAGTGGTAGACGGTTGGAACAAGTTAGGGGAGAAGGTGGTGGAGGCCAAGACCGTCAGTAGTTTCAAAGCGTTATATGACAGAGTGCTGGGAAGACGAGACACCACGAGCGTAGCTCTCATCCTGTAACTACACTTAGGTAATTACACACACACACACACACACACACACACATTTTACTTGCATGCACAAACTAAATCCTCCCCCCAACAAAACCATTTGGAATGAATAAACATACAAAAATTGTCTTATCACAAAATATTGTAAATTAGGTTTACAATGGGTCATTATGGGTTAGTTTTGGTACTGTCTAATGCTATACACTAAATATACAATACCTGAACCACAAACTAAACCAAAAGCAATATTCCCATGTCTGATTGCCAGCCAACTTCTAAATCAAACATTTTGTCTTGAAACATTTCAAAGTCCTGTAATATGTATAGAAAGATAAAATCATACCTATAAATATAGTGTGAGTTTGTAGCCATATAGCAGAATGAGATATTGGAGTTTCGGTATCTGTGTCTGCTTCGGAGGCACTGGCATCGGAGGGCGAGGAGAACTGTCTGATTGCTTGGTAGACAGTCATGTTGTATGGCAAGATGTGATCATTTATCACAAACTGAAGTTTATGACTTGAAGAACTCTGGTTAACTGATACAGCAGCCTGTTAAAATTTAAGCAGTCAGGAATCAAGTCTGATTAAAAACAACTAAGAACCATAAGTAGAGAGATTACACAGTAATAAAAAATGGCATAAATTCGCCTATTTAAGACGATTATCTCCTTCCCTCTATACATACGAGTTAATTTACCAGATTGTATTTTATGTTTGCGTGATATAAACATTCATAACTAAGAATGAAGCTTTCATAGTCCCAAAAGGCACGAAACTTCTAATGTTTGAGTCAATGAAGCATCATCATTACCTGATTTGTTTTGTTTAATTAAGATGTATTTAGTGTGTAGATTATGTAATTGTGTGCTAACTCCAGGTGTCATCCTAAAAACACACCGCTAGGTATGCCAACCAACAAGAGAACATTATAATATCACAGCTATATGAGTACAACTGTTAGTAATACTGCAGATGCTAAAGTATGTTCATATAACAGACAATAAAACAGACTTGGGAGGACATACACGGGTCGGGTGCCTTCAAGTCGGCAAAAACCATCCTGGTCTATATGAGAACAGTTATACATTTCACCCACCAAAACAAAAATTCAAGGTACTGAAAACTATACACACATTCCTGTGCTCTGGCTCCCCACAATTGCTTACATAGTTTTGTCTACCACGAGATCAGATTCAAGTCAACAAGCAAACATCTAGAAACAATCAAAACCAATTATATACTTTATGATACTTAAGCTCTATCAATAAATACATTAAATAGATAATCAAATCAGTAGTCTGTACACTTACCAAAGTATCATCTATGTCTTCATCTGAATTATCATCATCAGAGTTGTCGTCATCTTCATCCCTGAGTCGACCATAGCCTCTGATTACAAGGTAACGTTCAATGGCTTGCACCAATGCCAATGGATCAACCTTAACTGGTCCTCCACGCCACTGTCTCAGTCTTGTGCAATCTGGGTGACGTTGCAAGTTGCACTGAGGACAAATTTAATTTTCTTTTATAGATAATGATTTATGCAATTTCCTTTCGCCTCCCATAGCCATTCATCCAACCCAATGTCTCAACTAGTACCTCTCATTTTGTATGTTATGGTCCCAACATTCAAAGTACTATGAAAGGTAGTAGCTCACAAAAATCAATGTTTTCTATGCATTGGTTGGTTAGGTCAAGTGGAGTGCTGGGTTTGTGTATTTCTGGTAAGCTTGGCACTTTAAAAAGTGTGGACCTTACCACACTAATGAAACTTATACTGTTTAACAAATATCTAACTAAATTTCTCTTCTGGCCTCAAATTGCCCAGCGTAGCTTAAGACACAAGAGTGAGTTTACATCGAAAAATTTAGGAGCTCCCTTAACAGGCACTTTCCAGGCACCTTTATTCTTATTTTTATTTATTAAAACTCGTAATGATGGTCCTTTTCCCTAGTTACACACATGGCAATACTACTAGGCAGCCAGCCTTTGCTCCATCTCATTTGCCTTTCAATGGACATCACTTTACATATTCAATTTATAGTTGTGCTTGCTTATCTTTTCATAAAAGACTAAAGTATATTTTTAAATCATGCACAATGACATCACAAGTGATATACATGTGAAAATATTGAAGTGGTATGATTCCCAAGAAGTTCAGGGATGTAGGTTCAATACCCTCACAAGACTTGCATATTTTCTAATTGTTGTCTTACAAAACAGTAGTCTAACAAATATCAAATAGCCATTCTAACTGGCACAACAAATTATGGTTCACTATTACTCTATTTGTATCCAAGTAATTCAATACTCTTTTTCCATACCTTGAGCTGGTGTGTGTTGAAGAACTTTATGGCTGATGTGGACCCTCCTCTACCCAAACCTGAAAGAGCAGTGCCTGGCAAGTCGTGGACCTTCACTGGAAACTGCTCTAACTGATTGACACACCCGTTGAGCTTCGTTATCAGTGCACTGAATAATGCAATGTGACTCGTGTCCACAGTGCCTAAGCTTAGTGTATTCAACTGTTTGGGGGAGAAAAAGAAAAGAAAAAAAGGATTACATTCATAAAAGGAAAATCAAACCAAATACCAAGGCGCAATCTTACATACTTCAACTTAAAAGACGCTAATTACACACTTTGAAAATTAAACCAATTGCTTGTCTATTCACTGTACTGTACCAAATATATACTGTACTGTCACATGGGTGTTAATTCAAAGCAAAGAATAACAGAAAAGGCTTATTGTTTTATAACCTCCATTTATCATTACTAACAATATAGCTATTACAAGGGCACACACTTTTTTTTTTTTTTGAGATATATACAAGATTGTTATTACATTCTTGTACAGCCACTAGTACTAGTACTAGTGATAATTGTGTCATTTATAAAATACCTTGTAAAGACTGTAATAAGCTCTATGTTGGGCAAACATCTAAAGATTTGAAATGTAGAATTTCGCACATAAATACTCTGTAAGACATGGCCAATTGTGTAATGCTTTGTTTGTTCATCTCTCAGAAGATGCTCACCAAATTGATTGGGAGATGGCTTCTTCAATAACGAATTGTAAAAGCACCTATAACAAACATAATTAAATCTACTTTGATACAGATCACAAAAGAAAGTAATTTGAACATTAGCAGTGGTTTATATAACTTGGATCCATTTTTAATAGATCAATTAAAGGGCAATTTAAGTAGGATATTGGAACACATTTGTCTCACTAATTCATTGTAAATATTTACTATTTTATGCTATGATTATCCATGTGTGGGCCTGTATGTGGTTGCTGCATCGGATGGCCAATAGGCCCTCTGCAGTGTCCATGTATTGTACCTCACCTCACTCCACTATTCTCTCCCGCCTATTTATGTCCAGTACTCGACCTGTAAAACCACTCCTTCTGAAGATGTATTAATATACGAAAGTACTTAAGGAAAATTCCTGTTTCAATTTTCCTCCGTGGTCTGACACTGTCAAATTTTTATATATAATATATATATATATNCAAATCTTTGTTATCCACTTTGGGTCATTAGTAATCGATCTATTCAATTGTGTGGTATACTACGTTCCTGTGCTTTGTTAGAATATTCTTAAATTCGTTATAAATTGAATCTACATCGAAATCCCCATTTACATCACGTATCGCTGGGTTCATGTCTCGCTCCAAGACCGGCCCCACACCCCATACCCAAGACTTTCCAATCAATTTGACCTAAAAAATTTCTTAGGCTATTAAAATCAGCTTTTCGAAAATCTGGCACTTTAACAGAATTTTCTCCTACAGGTCTATTCCATTCTATGCCAAATCTGATTTCTTTGTGATCACTGTTCCCCTAGCTCACTCCCTATTTCGATGTCATTAATTTGTGTTTCCCTGTTAGTTAACACTAAATCTAAAATATTATTTTCCCGTGTTGGTTCCTTAATGTGTTGCGTAAGAAAGCAATCGTCAATTAATTCTAGAAAATCTTCTGCTTCACTATTCCCTGTTTTGTTTCAACCAGTTTATTCCACTCAAATTAAAGTCACCCATGACATAAATACTGTTAGATCTAGATGCCCTAGATATTTCATCCCATAGATGCTTTGCTTCCATTCTGTCTAAATTTGGTGGCCTATATATAACTCCAATTATAATATTATTTGCTTTTTCGTTTAATTCTATCCAAATAGTTTCTGTGTGTGGCTCAGTTTTGATTCCCTCTTTGAGACTACATTTCAAATTGTCCCTAACGTATATGGCTACTCCACCACCTCGTCTAATATATCTATCTGTGTGAAATAGTTTAAATCCATTTATTTGATATTCGGCTAATAGTTCTCTATTATCAACATTCATCCACGTTTCGGTAAGTGCAATAATATCTATTTTTTCTGTGCAGACAAGAGCATTTAATTCGTTAATTTTATTTCTTAGACTTCTACTGTTTGTGTAATATACCCTAAGTGAATTGTTATTTTGAGGCCCTTCTCTTTCCCTGATCATTTTGCCAATTCCTTTCTCCCGCAAACACATACTTTTATTACATCCTTCCTCCAAATCAATTCCCATACCTCTATCTACTAACAGTTTAAACCCAAACAAACACCTCTAACCACTTCTTCCAACGAATTTGCAACAGCAACAACCCCAGCTCTCGATAGATGCACCCCATCCCGAGCATACATTTCATTTCTTCCATAGAAGTGTTCCCAGTTGTCTATATAAGATATTGCATTACATTTGCAATATCTTTCCAGCCTGCAATTGACACCAAGTGCCCTCGACATCCATTCATTTCCCACTCCCTTTCTTGGAAGAATGCCACATATGATCGGGATTCCTCCCTTGCTCCTAACTAATTCTATTGCTGTCTTGAATTTCAGTATTAGTTCCTCACTTCTAACTCTCCCAACATCATTACCCCCTACACTAATACAAATAATGGGTTTGCTCCCATTTCCCGTCATAATATCTTTCATGTTTCCAACAATATCACCAATTCCAGCTCCCGGATAGCATACTCTTAATCTGTTCCCCCTATCTCTGGCACAAAACGTTCTGTCTAAATACCTCACCTGGGAATCTCCCACAACCAAAACTCACCTCGGTACCTCCTTAACTTTCTGAGCGCCCTGAGGGGCCCGCGCTTCGCCGCTCCTTGCTGATTTCTTTTCGGAGTGAACCGCTGGCTCACCACAGCACTCGTCCTCCAACACGGCAAATGAATTTGCCGTCTTTAGGGCGTCTGTAGGCGGCCTTGTCAAGGTCTTCTTAAGACCCCTGTCCCCAACGACTCTCCACGACGAGGTCTTGTTTATCTTGGTCTCCTCCGCCTCCCCCCGACGCTTCAGCTGTCTCACCTCCTCTCGTAAGGAATCCACCTCTGCTCTCAGAGCCCCAACCAAGTTCACCAATTCCTCCAGTAATCCCTCCATCACTGCTACAATAACGCCGCTACAATCGGAGCTCCAGCCAACACAACCTTTCTTTGGACTTCTTCTATTTTGACGCCCGGTGCTTGAGGAGGCATACTCTTGCACCCGTAGAACTGTAGTACCCAACGTCTCGAGCGAGGGGAACCTTTTATTGTCAATCCCCCTTTCGTCGCTGAACCCGATCTCGACAGACTGACGGTTCTTAAGGTGGCGTTTGTGGGGCGTATACTCACGACGCACCCCTAGGGGGCCCCGGCATGATCGGCGATAGCTTCCTGTTGGGTGTCCTGCCTCTAATTGTGGCTCCATGGTGGGTATTGGGGCACATTCGTGGATGAAGTTTTTTCTCGTCTTTATGTCATTAATTGTTCCTGTTATACCCTCTCAGGCTCGTGGGGTGGGCGACCAAACCCCCGAGTCGGCCTGTATTGGAAGACCAGGCTCCGTAGCTCCCGCTGCGTTGGGCCCCGACCTTGCTCCTCCTTTGACCGTCCTGACTTCTTCCCCCAGCTCCCCTCCCTCCTCTGTGGTTGGGTCGAACCTCCAGCCCCCAGTGGTGACCACTTCGGCCCCTGGTGCGGCTAAGTCTCTCGTTGTGACTACTGCGCCTTTTGTCCCCTCTCTCTCAGGGGGTTCTCACCGCCGTCAGCGCCACGGCCGCATTCGCTCGTTTCCTTCCTCTACTGATGCGTATCAGGCATTGTTTGGTCCTGCTTCATGGGCCAAATACTTTGATCTCCTCCCTCTTGATTCCGCGCCTCCTGACGATTTCTCTCTCCATCGGCATCTTGTTGATTCCGTGGATGCATC
This sequence comes from Procambarus virginalis, assembly GCA_020271785.1. Classification (NCBI taxonomy): domain Eukaryota; kingdom Metazoa; phylum Arthropoda; class Malacostraca; order Decapoda; family Cambaridae; genus Procambarus; species Procambarus virginalis. Next base: position 22,738,079 of record WNGS01165318.1, on the reverse strand, counting down.
TGTCACCTTCAACCCCACTCGTCTCGGTACACGTGTCGTTGCTGCTCCTTCTCAGGATGCAGCTTCCCGCTTGGCTGCCTTGTCCTGCCTTGGTGAGATCCCTGTTCGGGTCTCTAAGAACACTCGGTTGAATGCCAGTGTTGGCACTATTCTCCTCCCGCCCCATGTTGCAACCGGTGTTCGGAATCTGCAGGACTGCCACGATGACATTCGGCATATCCTTGATGCCCAAGGCCATTCTGTCCTCCAGGTTGACTCGTTTACTCGTCCCCCTCGTGGTCGTCGCCGTCAACCCCTTCGCGTTGTGAAGGTCACCTTTGATGGTAGGACCCTTCCATAAGAACATAAGAAGATAAGAACAAAGGCAACTGCAGAAGGCCTATTGGCCCATACGAGGCAGCTCCTATTTATAACCACCCAATCCCACTCATACATGTCCAACCCATGCTTGAAACAATCGAGGGACCCCACCTCCACAATGTTACGCGGCAATTGGTTCCACAAATCAACAACCCTGTTACTGAACCAGTATTTACCCAAGTCTTTCCTAAATCTAAACTTATCCAATTTATACCCATTGTTTCGCGTTCTGTCCTGTGTTGATACTTTCAATACCCTATTAATATCCCCTTTGTTATGTCCATTCATCCACTTGTAAACCTCTATCATGTCACCCCTAACTCTTCGCCTTTCCAGTGAATGCAAATTAAGCTTTGTTAATCTTTCTTCATATGAAAGATTTCTAATTTGGGGAATTAACTTAGTCATCCTACGCTGGACACGTTCAAGTGAATTTATATCCATTCTATAATATGGCGACCAAAACTGAACTGCATAATCTAAATGGGGCCTAACCAGAGCAAGATATAGCTTGAGAATCACACCAGGTGTCTTGTTACTTACGCTGCGATTAATAAATCCGAGTGTCCTATTTGCCTTATTACGAACATTTATGCATTGATCCTTTTGTTTTAAATTCTTACTAATTATAACTCCCAGATCCCTTTCGCAATCCGACTTCGCAATCTCAACACCATCTAGCTCGTATCTTGTAACTCTATCATCATTACCTAGCTTCAGAACTTTACATTTATCAGCATTAAACTGCATCTGCCAGTCCTTTGACCATTTCAAAACCCTATCTAGATCAACTTGAAGTGATAGTGAGTCCTCCTCCGAATTAATTTCCCTACCGATTTTCGTATCATCGGCAAATTTGCAAATGTTGCTACTCAAACCTGAATCTAAATCATTTATATATATTATAAACAACAGAGGTCCCAAGACAGAGCCTTGAGGCACTCCACTTACAACATTTTCCCACTCTGACTTGACTCCATTTATACTCTCTGTTTTCTTTGGTATAGCCATGCCCTAATCCAGCTTAATATAGCACCCCCAATACCATGAGCCTCTATCTTTTTAATCAGTCTTTCATGTGGCACTGTATCGAAAGCTTTGCTAAAGTCAAGGTACACAACATCACAATCCTTACCACTATCAACTGCCTCAACTATGCTAGAATAAAAAGATAACAAATTTGTTAAACATGAACGGCCATTTATAAAACCATGTTGCGACTCAATTATTAATTTATGTTTTTCAAGATGAAGACGAATTTTATTTGCTATTATAGATTCGAGTAACTTTCCCACAATAGACGTTAAGCTAATTGGTCGATAGTTAGACGCAAGTGATCTATCTCCTTTCTTAAAAACTGGTATCACATTAGCAACTTTCCAAAACTCTGGCACTCTGCCTGACTCTATTGATTTATTAAATATGATTGACAGTGGGTCACAAAGCTCCTCTTTGCATTCTTTCAGCACTCTGGCAAACACTTCATCCGGCCCTGGGGATTTGTTTGGTTTGAGTTTTACTATTTGTTTGAGAACATCCTCCCTGGTCACTGCTAAACTCGTCAACCTGTCCTCGTCCCCACCCACATAGACTTGTTGGGCTGAAGGCATATTGTTACGTTCCTCTTTAGTAAATACAGATACAAAATATTTATTAAAAATACTACTCATCTCTTCATCACTATCTGTTATTTGACCTGTCTCAGTTTTTAATGGACCTATCCTTTCCCTAGTCTTAGTTCGATATAACTGAAAAAACCCTTTAGGATTTGTCTTTGCTTGTCCTGCTATACGAACTTCATAGTTTCTTTTTGCTTTCCTTATCTCTTTTTTAACATTTCTAACTAGTTGTACGAATTCCTGTTCTAAAGTGACCTCCCCATTTTTAATCCTCTTGTACCAAGCTCTCTTTTTACCTATAAGATTCTTCAAATTCTTTGTTATCCACTTTGGGTCATTAGTAATCGATCTATTCAATTTGTGTGGTATACTACGTTCCTGTGCTGTGTTTAGAATATTCTTAAATACGTTATAAATTGAATCTACATCGAAATCCCCATTTACATCACCTATCGCTGGGTTCATGTCTCGCTCCAAGACCGGCCCACACCCCATACCCAAGACTTTCCAATCAATTTGACCCAATTTGGCCTTCTTGAGCCGTTTCTCCTATCTTCTTCCCTGTCTCTTCTGAATTCTGGTGAGCCCACTCATTTGGACTCTCGGACTCGCACCCTTTCCTGTCTTGATCTTTCTCTCTGCTCTTCTTCTCTTTACCTAGATTTCACGTGGCAGGTTCTTGATGACCTCCATAGCAGTGATCATTTCCCTATCCTTGTTTCCTTTTTCTCTTTTCGCCCTTCCCTCTCTTTTCCTAGGTGGCAGTTTGCTAAAGCGGACTGGAACCTCTTTACCCTCAGTGCTGCTCTCTCTGACCTTTCCCTTCTGCCTCTCCCTCGCGCTCTCCTCCTTTTTCATGACGCTGTCATCGACGCTGCCCTCCGCTCTATTCCTCGCTCTTCCTCTCGGGGTCCACGGAAGTGTGTTCCCTGGTGGAATGCGGACTGTGCTCGGGCTGTTCGCTGTAAGCGTGCAGCCTGGAAGAGACACCGCCGTCGGCAGACGACCGATTCTTTTCTTTTCTTTCGGAAAGCAAGTGCGGTGGCCCGTAGGGCCATTCGTACGGCTAAACGTGATTGTTGGACTTCTTATGTCTCCACAATTACGTCCGAAACTCCCCTGCCACAGATCTGGAAGCGTATCCGCAAGATAGCGGGTAAGTTCGTTCCCGATGTTTCCCCGGTCCTTCACCTCCGTGGTACTCTTGTGGCGGACCCGTTGCAGGTTGCTACTGAACTGGGTTCTCACTTTTCTTCTGTTAGCTCTGGTCTTCATCTTTCCCAATCTTTCCTTCTTCGTAAACCTGTCCTTGAGTCTCGTCCTTTAGATTTCTGCACTCGTCTTCGACTTTCCTATAATGATCCCTTCTCTCTCTCTGAACTTCGTTCTGCCCTGGCCCTCTGCGGTTCTACGGCGGCGGGCTCCGATGGTATTCATTATGAGATGCTTCGCCATCTCCCTCCGTGCACGTCTCAGTATTTACTGAGTCTGTATAATCGGATCTGGGAGTCGTCGTCCGTCCCTGAGGACTGGCTCGATGCCGTTGTCCTCCCTGTTCGCAAACCAGGGTCTCTGGGTACTTCCCCTAAGGACTTTCGCCCTATTGCCCTCACCAGTTGTGTCTGCAAATACTTTGAACGTATGGTTAACGTTCGTCTGATGTGGTTCCTGGAACACCATCACCTCCTCTCCCCTTCTCAATTTGGTTTCCGCAAGTGCCGCAGCACGACAGATGTCCTGGTGAACTTGGAGGTCTATATTCGTACTGCTTTTGCTGCGAAGACCTCCGTTGTTGCCGTCCTTTTTGACCTGGAAAAGGCTTACGACACCACTTGGCATTATCATATTTTATCCCAGCTTCATTCTTTTGGCCTTCGTGGTCAGCTTCCTCTCTCGTCGTTCCTTTCGGGTGCGCCTTGGTACCGCTCTCTCTGCCTCTTTTCAGCAATACGAAGGTGTGCCCCAGGGTAGTGTTCTGAGCACTACTCTCTTTCTGGTTGCCCTCAATGGTCTTCTTTCCTCTCTTCCTTCAGGTGTCTTCTCCGCTCTCTATGTCGATGATCTTACCCTTTGCTGTCAGGGTGATGATTCGCCTTTCCTTTAGCGCCGGCTTCAACTTGCGATTGATGCCGTGTCGTCTTGGGCCACTGATCATGGCTTTAAGTTCTCTACTTTTAAGACTTGTGCCATGTCTTTTACTCGGAAACGGGTCGTTCTTCGTCCCTCTTTGTCACTTTATGGACATCCCATTGAGTACAAAGATTCCGCGAAGCTTTTGGGGTTATTCCTTGACACTCGTTTGTCTTGGTCTCCCCATATCTCTTACCTCCGTGTTGAGTGCTCTAAGGCCCTTACCCTCCTTCGAGTGTTGTCCCATACTTCTTGGGGAGCGGATAGGCGCACTCTCCTTGCTTTGCATTCCTCTCTCGTCCTGTCTAAGCTCGATTATGGTTGCCCTGCTTACTCTTCTGCTTCTCCTTCTGCTCTTCGCCGTCTTGATGCTTTGCACCATACTGGGCTGCGCCTCAGTTCTGGTGCCTTTCGTTCGACTCCCGTCCTTAGCTTGTATGTTGACACTGGCTTCCTATCTCTCCAGGACCGCCGTGATCGCTACTGTCTTCGCTATCTTGCGCGGTCCTTGCAACATCCTTCCTCTCGCCTCTGTCGTGCTTTAACTTTTACCCCTCCTGTAGTTCCTGTTCCTCTTCACCACCTCCCTCTTTCTGTCCGGTTATCTCGCTTACAGGATTCTCTTTCCGTTCGAGTTTCTAATGTTTCTCCTCGTGTTGTTCCTTCTTTGCCCCCGTGGAGAGTCCCCCTTCCGCAGTTTTGTACATCCTTGACCCGCGTCACTAAAGCTTTTACCTCTCCTACGGTTCTAAAACGCCTTTTCCTTGAACACTTTTCTTCTCACTCCCGCTCCGTTTCTGTCTTCACCGATGGGTCTAAGTCTGCGGACGGTGTTGGCTACTCTGTTGTTTTTCCTGATCGCACTTATATGTGTCGCTTACCTCCGGAGACTAGCATCTTTACAGCGGAGCTTTACGCTATTCTCTATGCTCTTCGTCTCCTGCTTTCTCGTTGTCAGTCTTCCTTTGTGGTAGTTGTTGACTCTCGTAGTGCCCCCTCATGGCGCTCGGGTCCTTTAATCCGGTTCATCCAGTAGTTGTCGAGATCCAGCATTGGCTGTTTCTTGTTCACAGTAAGTTTAAGTCGGTTGAGTTTTGTTGGGTTCCCAGCCATATTGGCGTGTCTTTAAATGAGCGTGCGGATGCTGCCGCCAAGGAAGCTGTCCGCTCTTGTCCCATCTCTCGTAAAGGTATTCCATATTCCGACTTTTACCCGGTTATCCATTCCTCCATCCTTACCCGTTGGCAGGCTTCTTGGTCGTCTGTTACTGGTAACAAACTTTGTACTCTGAAATGTTGTTTCCTCGTGGCCGTCCTCCTATCACCGTAACCGGCGATGGGAAACTGCTCTGGCGAGGTTGCGTATTGGCCATACTCGCTTAACCCATGGTCACTTGATGGAGCGCCGCCCTGCTCCTTATTGTCCTAATTGCATTGCCCCTCTTACGGTCGTGCATGTCCTTCTTGAATGTCCTGACTTCCGGGACGAGCGTGTGTCTTGCTTTCCGACCGCCCCTCGCGGTCACCTGTCCCTCGATAGAATTCTTGGTGACTGATACTTTTGATATCGTTCGCCTTATGCGTTTTTGTTCTCGTATTGGCATCCTTGGTGATATTTAGCCCCCTCTGATTTTTCCGCACATTTGATGGTGCTACATAGCCTCCCCGGTTTGGTGCCTTCTTTTGATAATTACTTACTTAAGGATTGATTAATTGGTCCAGACCCCGATTAATTGACAGCTATTGATTAATGGTCTGGTGGTGGCGGCATAAAGAGATCCCTGAGTTTGCTAGAAAGCCTAGTACGACGTCACGTGGCTGTATGTAGATCGAGCGATTGAGCCGATCTTAGCCGATCGAGCGACTAAGACCACGTGGCGTGGGACTCGACTGAGAGTTAGCTCTGGGGTCCCTTGGAATTAAGTAAACATATTCACGGACAGACTAGAGCCAAACCGGTCCCGTGTTACACTACATAGCCTTCCCGGTTTGGTGCCTTACTTACTTGGTATGTTTGCGTGTGTGTTTAGTCTGTGTGTGTGTGTGTATTTGGAATGTTTTCGTGTGTTTGTTTGCAGTATTTGGGTGTTTGGTATGTGTGTTTGTGTGTTTGGTGTGTTTGTGTGGGTGTTTGATATGTTTGGGTGTGTGTTTGGTATGTTTTGTGTGTTGTGTTTTGTATACACACACACAACACACCTGTGTGTGTGGTGTGTGTGTTTGTGTTATTGTGTATGTGTGGTATGTCTGTATGTTTGGTATGTACGTGTTTGGCGTTTGTATGGAATGTGTACTCACCTAATTGTGCTTGCGAGGGTTGAGCTTTGGCTCTTTGGTCCCGCCTCTCAACTGTCAATCAACTGGTGTACAGGTTCCTGAGCCTACTGGGCTCTATCATATCTGCATTTGAAACTGTGTATGGAGTCAGCCTCCTCCACATCACTGCCTAATGCATTCCACCTGTTAACTACTCTGACACTGAAAAGTTCTTTCTAACGTCCCTGTGGCTCTTTTGGGTACTCAGTTTCCACCTGTGTCCTCTTGTTCGCGTACCACCAGTGTTGAATACTTTATCCTTGTCTACCCTATCAATACCCTTGAGGATTTTGTAGGTAGTGATCATGTCTCCCCCTTACTCTTCTGTCTTCCAGTGTCGTAAGGTGCATCTCTCGCAGCCTTTCCTCGTAACTCATGCCTCTTAGTTCTGGGACCAGTCTAGTGGCATACCTCTGAACTTTTTCCAGCTTCGTCTTGTGCTTGACAAGGTACGGGCTCCATGTTGGGGCCGCATACTCCAGGATTGGTCTTATATATGTGGTGTACAAGATTCTGAATGATTCCTTACACAGGTTCCTGAATGCTGTTCTGATATTAGCCAGTCTCGCATATGCCGCAGACATAATTCTTTTTATGTGGGTTTCAGGAGACAGGTTTGGTGTGATATCAACCCCTAGATCTTTCTCTCTGTCCGTTTCCTGAAGTACTTCATCTCCCATTCTGTATTCTGTATCTGGCCTTCTGTTTCCACCGCCTAGTTTCATTACTTTGCATTTACTTGGGTTGAACTTGAGCAGCAATTTGTTGGACCATTCATTCAATCTGTCCAGGTCGTCCTGTAGTCTCCTACTATCCTCCTCTGTTTCAGTCCACCTCATAATTTTTGCGTCATCAGCAAACATAGAGAGAAACGAGTCTATACCCTCTGGGAGATCATTTACATATATCAGGAACAGTATAGGTCCAAGGACTGACCCCTGCGGGACCCCACTTGTGACGTCTCGCCAATCTGAGACCTCATCCCTCACAGTGACTCGTTGTCTTCTGTTGCTTAGGTACTCCCTTATCCAATGGAGTACCTTCCCTTTCACTCCAGCTTTTTCACTAGCCTCTTGTGTGGTCCTGTATCAAAGGTTTTCTGACAATCCAAAAATATGCAGTCTGCCCACCCCTCTCTTTCTTGCCTGGTCGTAGAATTCAATTAGCCCTGTGAGGCAGGACTTGCCATCCCTGAACCAATGTTGATGCTGTGTTACAAATGTTTTTCGCTCCAGATGTTCCACTAGCTTTCTTCGCACAATTTTCTCCATCAGCTTGCATGGTATGCAGGTTAGGAACACTGGCCTGTAGTTCAGTGTCTCCTGTCTATCCCCTTTCTTGTATATCAGAACTACATTAGCTGCTTTCCAAATTTCTGGTAGTTCCCCTGTTGCCAGTTATTTGTTATACACTGTGGAGTTTGGCAGGTACAGTGCTTCTGCTCCTTCATTTAGTATCCAAGGGGAGATTCCATCTGGGCCTATGGCCTTTGTCACATTCAACTCTAGTAAACACTTCCTTACTTCCCCGCTGGTACTCTCAAACTCTTCTAGTGGTTCCTGGTTAACTATTCCCTCTCTTACCTCTGGAATCTCTCCTTGCTCTAAGGTGAAGACCTCCTGGAATTTCTTATTCAGTTCCTCACACACTTCCTTGTTGTTTGTAGTCCTCCACTACAAAGGAGGATTGACAACGAGAAAGCAGGAGACGAAGAGCATAGAGAATAGCATAAAGTTCTGCTGTGAAGATGCTAGTCTCCGGAGGTAAGCGACACACATAAGTGCAATCAGAAAAAACAACAGTAGCCAACACCGTCCGCAGACTTAGACCCACCGGTGAAGATGGAAACTGAGCGGGAGTGAGAAGAAAAGTGCTCAAGGAAAAGGCTTTTCAGAACTGTAGGAGGGGTAAAAGCTTTAGTGATGCGGGTTAAGGATGTACAAAATTGCGGAAGGGGACTCTCCACGGGGGACAAAGAAGGAACACAGGGAGAAATATTAGAAATACGAACCGAAAGGGAATCCTGTAAGCGAGATAACTGGACAGAAAGGGGGAGGTGGTGAAGAGATACAGGAACCGCAGGAGGGGTAAAAGTTAAAGCACTACAGAGGCGAGGGGAAGGATGCTGCAAAGACCTCGCAAGATAGCAAAGACAGCAGCGTTCACGGCGGTCCTGGAGAGATAGGAAGCCAGTGTCAACATACAAGCTAAGGACGGGAGTCGAACGAAAGGAACCAGAACTGAGGCGCAGCCCAGTATGGTGCAAAGCATCGAGACGGCGGAGAGTAGAAGCAGAAGAGTAAGCAGGGCAACCATAATCGAGCTTAGACAGGACGAGAGAGGAATGTAAAGCGAGGAGAGTGTGCCCATCCGCCCCCATGAAGTATGGGACAATGCCTGAAGAAGGGTAAGGGCCTTAGAGCACTCAACACCGAGGTAAGAGATATGGGGAGACCAAGACAAACTTGTGTCAAAGAATAACCCCAAAAGCTTCGCTGAATCTTTGTACTCAAGGAGATGACCAAGTGACAAAGAGGGACGAAGAACGACCTGTTTCCGAGTAAAAGTCATGGCACAAGTCTTAGTAGTAGAGAACTTGAAGCCATGATTGGTGGCCCAAGACGACACGGCATCAATCGCAAGTTGAAGCCGACGTTGAAGGAGAAGTGAATCACCACCCTGACAGCAAAGGGTAAGATCATCGACATAGATAGCGGAGAAGATGCCTGAAGGAAGAGAGAAAAGAAGACCATTGAGGGCAACCAGAAAAACAAGTAGTGCTCAGAATACTACCCTGGGGCACACCTTCGTATTGCTGAAAAGAGGCGGTACCAAGCCTCACCCGAAAGGAATGACGAGAGAGGAAGCTGCGGAGAAAGAGAGGAAGACAACCACGAAGGCCAAAAGAATGAAGCTGGGATAGAATATGATATCGCCAAGTGGTGGTCGTAAGCCTTTTCCAGGTCAAAAAGGACGGGAACAACGGAGGTCTTCGCAGCAAAAGCAATACGAATATAGACCAAGTTCACCAGAACATCTGTTGTGCTGCGGCACTTGCGGAAACCAAATTGAGAAGGGGGGAGGAGGATGATGGTGTTCCAAGAACCACATCAGACGAACGTTAACCATATGTTCAAGAGTTTGCAGACAACTTGTGAGGACAATAGGGTGAAAGTCCTTAAGGGATGTTCCCAGAGACCTGGATTGCGAATAGGGAGGACAATGGCATCGAGCCAGTCCTCAGGGACTGACGACGACTCCTAGATCCGATTACACAGACTCGGTAAATACTGAGACGTGCACGGAGGGAGATAGCAAAGCATCTCACGATGAAG